>CM057816.1:92849409-92916909 GCA_030067965.1 Latrodectus elegans | reverse complement strand
ATGAGCAGTCAAAAATAATTTACACTTTAAGTCAACTCAATAGTTAATGAATTTTCTTATTATACATTTAATGAAATGAACAGTCAAAAATACTTTACACTTTAAGTCAACTCAAGAGTTAATAATGCATGTTCTTATTTTACATTTAAGAAATGAGCAGTCAAAAATAATTTACACTTTAAGTCAACTCAATAGTTAATGAATTTTCTTATTATACATTTAATGAAATGAACAGTCAAAAATTCTTTACACTTTAAGTCAACTCAAGAGTTAATAATGCATGTTCTTATTTTACATTTAATGAAATGAGCAGTCAAAAATAATTTACACTTTAAGTCAACTCAAGAGTTAAAAATGCATTTTTTAATTCCATTTAATGAAAGGAAGAGTTAAAAATACTTTACACTTTAAATCAACTCAAGAGTTATTAATGTATGTTCTTATTCCATTTTATGAAATGGACTGTTAAAAAAACCTTACATTTGAGTTTTGGTGGCAGTGCTAAGTTGTTTTGGATTACCCTACCCTAAATCTAACTTTACAGATTATGTAATGCTATCACATTGTATTTTAATTTTTTCAAAAACATAGAATATAAAAATAATAATTAATTTAGAATAGTTTCATTTTTTAAATTAAAACGTATTTTCTTTAAAAAACACTATATATATATATATATATATATATATATATATATATAATATTTGGTATTTTGAACCTGCTTATATTTAAATGCAAGACAGTAAGTCAATTATTAAAACTAATTATAAAAAAATTTATTACTTTATTTACGATGAGCCTAAAAGGATTTTGTTCTGGGTAACGCTTCAACTCTTTCATATTTTAAAATTAATAATTTAACTTATCAGTGCGTGAAAGTAAATTGATTATTCCATCACAAATATTTTTCTATACAAATGAAATCCATTTGAAATTAAATTACAATGTCATTATATTTATTCAGAATAAATAATTTTGATGTTAAAATTACTTGATTTAATTAAAATACTTCAATCATAATATCGCATCCTTTCAGTTTGAATCATTCATTAAAGTCTTACAAGAGGTAGTATGTCCGAATCAAACTGTTGAGTTTAATTGCTTTCTCATTATGAAGTATTAATGACTTTTGTTAAGTTTGAATGGTAATGAGCTTCCTCTAGAATATTTGACTTCTGTGATTAAATAAGAGAATTCCTTAACAAGTTTTATCCTCAGAAAATGTAAATAATATGTTGGTATAAACAAATAAATACTATGTAATAAACTGAGCCCCCTTTTAACACTTGAAACACAAATACTTAAAAATATCATTTTATATTTATTATACAAGATATTACACTCGTCTTAAATTATACTAAGAATCTATAATAGTTATTTGAGAATTCCTGAAATTTCTCTTTTCAGTTTAGAAAAATATACAAGTTGCGAATCTATTCCACAGCTTGTGTTTGGATAATTTCCTAATCAACAATGTACTGGAACTCTCAGAAATATGCTCATTGTATTGGGCAAAATGAAGCAATTTTTTGGAAATTAAATAAAAAAAAATAGAAAATATTATTATGTTTTAGTAACAAATAAGTGGCAACTTATTAAAAAAGATGGTTCTGCTCTGCACTTATTTTTTTGCGCGAAATTAAATAGATAATATACACTTAATAACAGAAAAATGTACGATATTTTTTTATCACATTTTTTATCATATCATATTTTATCATTAAAAATTAAGTATATAAAGTATACTTAATTTTTCTTATTATTATTTGATATATTTTCAAAATATAAACAAATTTATTAAAGAAGTAAATTAATTAAAATATTGAACATTAAAATTGTATTTCATTATTTTATTTTAAAAGGAAACTAATTCCTACATTATTACACGCTTCTGAAAATTAAAAAGCAAGAGCTATTACTTCAAAAGCACTATTGAAAATTATCAAAAATTTATAAAATATTTTTATACAAGTAAAGTTTGATTTTGAGAAAAACATTTTGGTTTCGAGAACATTCCAAATTTAATAATAAGAATAAAAGCTTTTCTTTTCAGATTATTTTATTTTTATATTCTAACTTATTCTTGAATATTAAATTTAATTCGACAAAGACGTAGAGTTTAAAAGAGAATTTTAAAAATTTAATGAAGTAACAAGTAACTGGAAATCTTTGATTCTTTTAGCTGATAGAAAAGTAGGTAAACAATTTGGAGACTTGACATTTTAAAATTTGTAAAAATGCTGCATGCTCTGCATTAAAAAAATAAAATTAAAATTAAAGCACTGCAAATAGAAGTGAAATTTACAAAACGAGATATCTCGCGTGCTCAAAAATTATCACAATTTTAAAATATATATAAAAAAATTGATGTATAGTACGTAATAATTTAAAAAAGTACATGGTCAACTAAGCAGTACGTTTTTGGCCTCGTTTTTATTTGCATGAATATGTTTAATTACCCATGAAGAAAATTTCTTTATGATTCGAAAGTCAAAAAATGTAAAACATTTGCCTCAAAATTGCAATATATATCCTGTAAGGACATTAACATTATATAATGACTATAGAGTTATACAGAAAATTGTATTGAATTAAAAATAATGTTAATTTTTAATAGAAATGAAAATACAATTAAATTTATCAATACTCGTCTCCACTACGATGTAAATTGTTTACGGCGCTCAAGTATTGTATTTTAAATAATAACAAGCTTTTTTATGGAAATTAATTTTATTCTTGTCGACAAGAAGTATAGAAAAAGTTTTGAAAGGTTTATGAAAATTGAAGACATTCACTTTGTATTCTATGCATAGTTGAATTATATTTTTCATATCATAGGCAGTAGCGATTTATTTTAAGCAAAATAATAAAATTCGAAGCAGAAAGCCTTAGGCGTAGACTTAATATTAAGTTTAAGGAATATTCATATATGTATATAAAATAGATGTTTCGATAAAAGTTATCTTCAAATTTAATTTCTTTGTGTATTTTTTAAGTTAAAATATTTTGCCCACATTTTAACTTAGATAAAATTGTTATGAAATAAATTTTTATTTTTGGGCAAATTATAAGTAACTTTAGAAAATAGTAATATATATATATATATATATATATATATATATATATATATATATATATATATATATATATATATATATATATATATATATATATATATATATATATATATATATATATATATATATATATATATATATATATATATATATATATATATATATATATATATATATATATATATAAGGCTGGGGGTTTTGGAAGTTTTCTAAATTTCTTTCTTCGTAGCGTGTGAATAACACAGCTAATGATCAGTGAAAGTCTTCTTAGAAGGTTCTAAGATGAAATTTATAAAACCAATTTTACAACACCTTTTTTTGCTTATGTTGTCTGTATTCTGGTGTCAAAGGTTAGTTGTTACTTCCATTAGCAATTGCAAAAGCTAAATATATAATGAGAGGTCTGAAGTCATCTGGCTTAGAACCTAACAAGGAATTTTAAAAATTTTTAAAGATGATAAAAAGCCAAATCTACAAATTAAATAGTTACGGTATCTTATCATTTAAGTATTTTTGTTATTAATTAGTTTTCCAAAAATTCCCATTGCAATCTTTTCTAGTATATTAATCCTGCAAACTAGGCTTATAATCTAGGCTAGGCAAAGGCTTATAATCTAGGATCGATTGAATTTCAGATAGTATCACGTAATGAGATTCACTACATTTTATTTAATGTTGCTATGTATTTAACATTGCCACTGACCCTGTCTAATGTTCAGTGCGCTTGTCTGCAGATAGGAAGGTCCTGGGTTCGAATCCAGATTGAGACATGGATATACTTTCTCTCTCTCTCACACGCCTTTATCTTTTCCTTGTATGAATGGGTTGTGAATGGTTGCCTACCTCATGTACAGGTAATGTTATGTGTGTACTGAGGAAGATGGATCACACACCAAGTTACGTTTCATATGGAAAAGAGGAGCAGCTTTATAACTATATGTAAAAATTTTAATGTTAACATATATTTAACATTAAAATATATGTTATAATATCTATCCTCATTCTCAAAAATTACCCAATTTAAAGCTGATTGTATCATTAGGATCATAATGCTTATAAATATTGCATAAAATTAATATTAGAATAAAAATTTAGAATATAAAATTTAAATAAACATTCCAAATAGGTATTTTTATTGTTATGTTTCTATATTGTTTGGCATTTATGTTGTTTATTTTATATCAGGGGATATATAAAATTTATTTTTCAATGTATTAGTAATTATATTTCTTCACATTTCATTAGTAAAAAAATATTTTTTCTTATTTAAAGGAAAAACATTTTAGTAAAATGTATAAAATATGAAGAATTTCTCATCTTTCAGTTAGACTTGATAAAAGTAATCAGAAGAATCTATTCGCGAGAAAAAAGTTATCGTGACTACAAAGCCATAAAAGCATCCCAACACGTTTGGAGGGCAAGAGTTATATGAGCCGATTCTTGCAATTCGTAGAAAGATCTTTTATTCCGTGTTTCCTTTTTTTATTACCCACGTGAAAAAAAAAATCTGGGAGCAGATCACTCTGGAGAACAGCATCAATCTTTATTTTTTATTTGAAATAGTAAAAAAAGGTGGAGAAAAGTCCACATCACACACTTGAAGATTTTTTTTCCTTGTGAGTCCATCAAATCCCTGTTGGATTGGGTTTTCTATCACTATTTTATAGAATTTGCAAATGGAGGGAACTTTAGAGGGAAATTGTTGCGAATGTTACAATAGAAGAACACATTTAGATGTTTCAAAGCATGTCAGAAATAGGACGTTATAACAGAATTATTTTATTTATTTTACAAATATGTAAATGTTTTTCTCTCGAGGGAGAAAAAAGTACTGCTAGTGTGATGTCGAATTTGTTTTTAATATTTCAGAAATGTACTTTCTTAATTTTATTTTTAGTTGTTGAGACGAATCTGAAAAGCTGTCTAAGTGAGAAAAAATTATATTTTTACATATTTTCCTCCATCTTCATAAATAAGGAGGAAAAGCTTAAGAATTTGAAAAGAAACAGTTTTGAAATGGCGAATAATTTACAAGAGCTTTATGAAAGTAAGGCGAATTTATGTTGAGTGTTAAAATACTCGACCATTATCCACAAAAATTTTAGAATTTATTGTCTTCAAGGAATAAGAGTTAAAAGACATATATTACCAAGTATAAATGTAACAAATGTAAACATTAAAAATTTAGTATAAAAAGCAGCAGTTTATGAAAATTTGATATTATTTAATAAACTGAAAATTTTGCTAATGTGGTGAACTTTAATAAAAAGTAATTATACTGCCACATAAAACAACCTACAAATTATCAACTTAAAAGAAAAAAATGAAATTTTAAATAATTTCTAAAAGTATTATGTGAATTTTATTAATTAAATGTATTTAATATTATTTAAATTATTTAACTAAACAGCATTACCTGAAAAGTATATTTAAATTAATATGACTTCTAAAAATTTTATTTAACAAACTTAAATTATTTTACCATTATTTTCGGAAAGTATTTCCTTAGTCGTAAAGCTTACACACAAAAGTGTAGGTTAAAAAAATTTCACAAATATTTCTTTTTCTTGTTATTTGTTCTTTATTTTTTTGTGGAATAATTTCTTTTGTTACTTTATAACTTTAATGAGGATTTAGCGGAAAAAAATCAGGAAGATGATGAACGTTGATTTAAATTAGACCATAGCGTTATTGATTGTGCCTACCAGTTTTTAATCAATCTTTGAAGAACTCCACAGAGTAATTATTATCAACAAAAATATGATAATAATAATAATAAAAACGTGGTTGTGAAACTGCCCGAGTGTATCATCTACAAATGATGACCTATGTATCAATAGTTTTCACACTGGTAGATTGCCTTATAAACTCAATGTGTATTTTAGAGTTCCTATAGCGTCACATTAAGCAATATAGCACCACCGAACTCGGCTAGTGGTCAGCGTGCCTGACTGTATATAGGGTGGGCTTGGGTTCGATTCCCAGTTCGGGCATGGGTGTACTTTCTCTTTCTATCTAACCAGTATTTGTCCTTTTCTTGTATGAGTGGTAGCCTACCTGGTCCTATGGCTTCTGTGTACTGAGGAAGTCGGACTCCACACCAAAATATGGTTCAATGGGAAAAGTGGAGCAGTGCAACCCATAATGCCAGCCTAGCTGGCTCAAAACAACGACAAGCATTTTTTCGGATAACTATGAAAGTTTTCCACCTTAGTGATTACCAGTACGTTGTTTACTATTTTCTTCATTTTTTTAAAAAGAAGATTTAGTAAAGTTTTATTACACACAACCCCGTCGTATGATACTGTATACGATTAAGATTTAGAAATTGTTTTTAATAGCAATTTTCTACCGCATTAAATTCAGGTAGTGTCAATGAATAATATCATACGAATATTTAATTATATTTAATGAATATTGGATAACAGTTTATGAATGAATATTAAATAACAATAAACTAATATTAAATAAAAGTTAGCGAAAGTTAAGTAACTGTTAAATTTTAAATGGTATTAGAATTTTAATATTTATATATATATATATCTTTGGGGGAATTGCTCGAAGATCTTTAGACATTTGTCCTTCGAGCATGTCGGAGCATGTCAGAAAAGAGGGTTCTTTCTTTTTGCATAGCTGGCCCTCTCCTTCCTGATGAAGACGTGGTCCCTATGCCTTCTTTTCATTTGTTTCGTATATTTTAATGTCTTTCCAATTTCATATTTTTCATGTTTTATCTTATATATATATATATATGTATATATATATATATATATATATATATATATATATATATATATATATATATATATATATATATATATATATATATATATATATATATATATATATATATATATATATATATATATATATATATATATATATATATATATATATATATATATATATATATATATATATATATATATATATATATATATATATATATATATATATATATATATATATATATATATATACACATATATATATATATATATATATATCTTAAAATTCTAATACCATTTAAAATTTAACAGTTGTACATTTACATATAAGAACAAAATGGTGCAGAATTCTTTTTTTTTATTACATTGTTTCATCCTATATAACTCCATGAAGAACATTTCGGGCATTTTTAACAAGCATAGTTCCTGATTTTGATTAATGACGAGTAAGATTCTCATTGTCAGAAGGTAATGAGTTCGAATCCTTACCCAATATAACATCCGTCGTATGATAATTCCTTGAATTTTGATTACAAAAATGTCTTACAATCAGAAATAACTAATGACCACAGAAATGTATAAATTCAAAAATATTTAGCTTCACGATAAAAAAACTTTAATAAATATTTGCATTTTATAACATGATGGATACTTAAAGTGAAGAGAGTTTAAAATTTTAAAGCTAATTTTCTTTTTATTCTAAATGATATTTGTCAGAAATTTGTCATATTAACTTAAATTCATTTTTTGATAAATGAAAGCAAGACATTAAATATATATTCAAAATAATTTGCAAAACTAAAAAATTTTTAGCATTTTCTATTTTAGAAACTACTGGAAAGAAACTTTCAATTGGAAATTTTTAAATTCATGTTCTCTCAATCTTTTTACAATAAGAAATATTATTTACTTTATAAACATGATTATAATTTTATGTTATGTTAATAAAACTGTTAATATGCAACTTAATATGTTCATAATTTTTTGTAATTGATGAATTTATGAATACTTAAATGTAAATAACATTAAATTAAAAATAAATGATTTCTTGAATTCTTAATGTTGTTTCTTTTAAATCTTCTGCTTAAAAAAAATTATGTTAGGAAATAATTGCTGTATTTTTTAAAATTGTTTTTGATAATAAAAAAAAAGATTTAATTTTTAAAATCTTGCAAATATTAATCTTATGATCTTAACATTTGTTTGCCGACTGCCCTGTCTAGTGGTCAGAGTACCTGACTGCGAATAGGGAGGTCTTGGGTTTGAATCCCGGTGTGGACATGGATGTACTTTCTCTCTCTATACTTATCCTGTCTTTGTTCCTTCTGTGTATGAATGAGATGTGAATGGTTGCCTACCCTATAAACGGCTCCCTATGGCATGTGTGTACTGAAGCATTCGGACTCCACACCAAATATAGTTCAGTATGGAAAAGTGGAGGAGCGCACCCCATATTGTCGGCCACCTGGCACAAGACAAAAAAAACATTTGATTTTAAGTGCAAAATTGTATTATAAGGTGTTTTCGTTAATGACACGTGTACTAATTGTATGTATGTTTAAAAATGTAAAATCATTTTACGCTTTTTTATAATATTATTTTATAACATTTATTTTTACCGTTATTTTTCTAAAATTTATTCATATACTGTAACGGTTAAAAATTAAAACAGCAGGGAAAATTATTGCAAGAAAAGTCTTTTAATAATTTTTTAACGTTACTTAATGAAATATAAAAAATGTTTCAAGTAAAGAAAATATATCTGTTTTTATGTGAATTTAAAAAAAAAATTGTTTGTATTAAAACTTGGAAGTCTTAATGTTTCATTATGTTAAAATTAATGAAAATTTAATGCTAAGATTCTTATGTTTCCACTAAATAATGAATGTCAAATTAAACTTTAGAACATTAAAACTTCCCCTTTTAAGTAATTGCAAATATATTGAATTTTTAACAAATAGTTGAAATAATTTTATTATGAGTATACAAAACGCTTGCCTGAAAACTTTTCATCGCGCACCTACGTTAATAACCGTTAACTTACTTATGTGTGTAAGAGAGAGAAAATCTTTATACATTTTTTTCAAACTGAACCTAATAACTATGAAACATATTTCAAGTTTGCCATACCATACCTAAGTTTTAAGATTTATTTAGAGTTTATTAATATATTTCACATTTTTTTTTCTTTATGGAGAAATCAGTAAAAATTAAAAGATAATATAATTTATGAGAGAGAGAGAGAGAGAAAGTTTCAATGTACTAATATTTAGAAATTTTCTTCTCAACAATTTAAATATCCGAAATAAATTAGAGAAGAATTTATTTTAATTGATTAACTCCTTTCTTATTCGTATATTGTTCTTAATTATTGATAATTGCAGTGTTATTTTAACGATTTCTCATTGTTTTATTTCATTATTTATTTAAAAGAATTTCTGTGCTTAGAGCGCGCGCGCGCGCGCACCACTTAAAATATAATTTAAGTTGATATGAATAATTATATTCTATTGCTGTTATACTAAAAATGCAGCTGAAAATTTCCCTCAAAATTGCTTAGTCAATATGTGTTAGCTCAAGTTCCTTTAAAAAATATTTTCTTGGAAAACTCCTTTAAATTTTATTAGAATAATATTGCGCAGTTAACTAAAACTGTAAAATCAAAACAAAAACAAACGGAAATCAATTTTCTGCAAGAAGTTTCAGAATAAAAACTAATGATGATAAATATCTTAGAAAATCCAAAATTCAATTATAAAACTTTTCCAAATATTTTATCAATATAAAAAATAAATAGTTAATGATAGTTCTTTAGTTTAATAAAATGCATCGTTGGTATTGCTTTCAAAATCAGTTGAAGTTTATGAAACTATAAGTGGATATTTGAATTTAGCTCTATTGAAATGTATAAGTGTTAGTATGAATTTACTTTTTGTAATTCTTAATTTCTGTGATTTTATTTTACTTTATTAATATAATCATACAAAACTTTATTGATTTTAAGATTTTTTTTTACATTTATTCTGAAATTGTTGTTTTTGAGCTATTTTTTTTAAAAAAGAAATTTGAAGTTTGTTAGTAAAATGGCTTGGATCAATTTCCATTTTATCTGTGAAAAAATTACACTAAATGCATTTAAATATTTCAGTTTGAAATATTCCAACTTTTTTATGTAAAAGAATATTAAAAAAATATTCTTTCAAATATGTCATTAATATTTGAGTTAGAAAAAATCATATTAAGTTATCTTATAAATTGTAACAGTTATCAATTTAATAAATCAAATGCAAATTTTATTCTGTTTAAATTACCGATTACTTAAATTATAAAATATATGCTGTACCAATATTGTAATTCTTGTATTTTTGCATATTCCAGTTATCGCTAAGGGTAAAGAATGATATTAAATTTTCTATTAAATTGAACAACTTTGAGTAAACTCTTAAAGGTAAATTTTACAAGCCAATAAATTTTGATTTTTTGGCGAGTTTTTTATGCCATGATATGAGTAATAAAATAGCAACCCAAAAATTACGTTACTAAAAGAGTTGAAAATACTAAAATTATATGAAATTAAATTTATTGCCAAATTTTTTACCAAATCAATAAATCCCCGCTACTACACCAAACCAAATATTTTTAAACTGTTTTTTTTTTTAAAAAAAAATTAAAATATTTCGTCTATAGCCAATAATGTCCTGTGTGATTTATCCTTAAACATAAAAAATAATAACAAGTTTACGTATAAGCTCTACAGGCTATAAATGCATAATTAAAATATTAATTTTCTTTTTTTACCAAAAATATAAAGGATAAAACTTTGAAATGTTTAAATATATTTTTGTATTTGTGATAAATCTCTCATTAAGAATAAATAATAGTATTTTATTCTCTTATAAATTGTAAGAGTAAAAATTGTACTTTTAATTGTATATAAATTGTGCTTTAATAACAAAATACAAATTTTTGTTCCGTACAAAGATGATCTAAATAGTAAAAGCTTCAAAATTTTGAAAAATATCAATCGCATTCTTTGGTATATTCGATTTACCTTAAAAAAGATTACATTGAGAATAACATAAATCTATATTACGAACTAAAAGAAATATTAGTCTCATGGTCAAAATGTAAAAATGACCTGAGAGTTTGATATGTATAAAAAAAATACTATCTTGTTTTATTACTATCTCGAACTCTTGCTAAAAATAAACAAAGCAAAGTTCTCAATTTTAATTGTCACTGGATAGATAAATTAATTGTAAATGTTGTGTCATTTGTAAACTTTGTCGTCTCTCTAAATGGTAAAAGACTGCCAGAAACGAAGTCTTAAGTAGAATAATATTTACTTTCTTTTTGACTCTCGCAAACATTCTTCGGTATATGAGCTAAACAACTTTCTAAGTTAAAGATTTTACCTGTCTTCCTATTGGTGGATAATCGCACTACACAGTACTCGCGCACCAATCGATATCCGAGTCCTTCAAAAGAACCATTCAAGGACAGATTTTGGACGCACTGAACTTTTAACAACTCTTAGATGCATTTTTTATAACTCTGTTCATGTAACACATCAAAATGATTTCTATATTAAAGAACAAAAACGGATACAATTTTGCTATAGTTCATTAACGAGTTGTTTTTTGTCTGTCGTCATACTATTCCTGTTTCTCTAATTACTTTCAGCAAAAAATAGGAAAACAAATGTATTTAATGAGGGGTTTTAATGTTGCGATGCACTGATATGTGCACTCCATTTTATGTTTAGGTTTTAAAGGAACAATATTCATGACTTTTGTATATTTTTGTTAAATATTCAGAACATGAAATTTATACATAAAAATAAATATAATAAATGAATTATTTTTACTCTAAAATAGAAACGATGAATTTTGTATCATTGTTATAAATAAAAATCATATTAAAATTTCAAATATAGCTTTCAGCATTTTTAAAATTTTATTAAAGTTTTAAATATAATTTGATAAAACAAATTATAAATTATGTTTTAAAATTATTAATATTTAACTAAGAAAATTATAAAAAACGTAGATTGTTAAAATGTTGCTGAATATCTTTATTATAGATAGCAGTTTAATTGCAAAAGATTTTCGTTATAATTTATTGAAAATTACCGCTAAGAACAATTGATAGCGCGATATTTGAGCAAATAACAGATAATACTTTTTATGTTCGCATATTATGGCTTTAAAACAAGAATGCAAAGGACATCCATAATTTTTTTCACTTGTTAATAATAATAAAAAAAATTATTATGAACTTCAAAAATAATATTGTGAAAAAAATTACCACAAAGTGAATTAATTGTATTTCTGACATTAGGTTAATTATATTTCATTTTTTTATATATATTGAAGTATTTTTGATTTCTTCAATATTCGATATTGGTCAAGATGAAATAATTTGAAAAATTAAGAGATTTCATGATTAATTGAAAGATCACTTTTGATTAAACACTACTGGCCATCAAAATTGCTACACCAGGAAGAAATGCAGATAACAAACTGATATTTATTGGACAAATACATTATACAAATAACAAGTGATTAAATTTTCAAAAAAATTGACTGGATAGATCCTGAGAAATCAGTACCCAGAACAACCACCTCTGGCAGTAATAACAGCAGTTATACGCCTGGGCATTGAGTCAAACAGAGATTGGATTGCATCGTGTGGCATCGTGTTGAAGGTACAGATGCCCATGTAGCTTCAACACGATGCCACAGTTCATCAACCGTATTGACTGGCGTTTAGTTACGAGCAAGTCGCTCGGCAACCATTGACTAGACGTTTCCTATTGGTGAAAGATCTGGAGAACGTGCTGGCCAGGGCAACAGCAGAACATGTTACGTATCAAGGAAGGTCCATACAATACCGGCAACCTGCGGTCGGGCATTATCCTGCTGAAACGTAGGGTTTCGCAGGGCTCGAATGAAGGGTAGAGCCACGGTTCGTAATACCAGAAATGTAACGTGCACTGTTCAAAGCACCGTCAATGCGAACAAAGGTGACCAAGAGTGTATCTAATGGCACCACATATCATCACGCCAGGTGATGGGCCAGTATGACGATGACGAATGCACGCTGCCAGTGTGCGTTCACCACGATGCCGCCAAACAAGGATGCGACCATCATGATGCTGTACACAGAACCTGGATTCACCTAAAAAGATTACGTCTCGCTATTCGTGAGCCCAGGTTCGTCGTTAATCACACCATTGAAGGCGCTCTTCTCTATGACGCAGCGTCCAAGGAAGCCGCAGCCATAGTCTCCGAGCTGAAAGTCCATGCTGTTGCAAACGTCGTTGAACTGTTCATGCAGACACTTGTCTTCCAAACGACCCCGTTTCTTGACTCACGGCTCGTGACGCGTTTGCACGATCCATTACGGCCAAGCGGATAATATGCCTATCTTCTCGGCTGCTAGTGATAGGTGGCCGTTGAGATCCGGCATGACGTTCCGTATTACCGTCCTGAACTCATCGATTCCATATTCTGCTAACAGTCATTGGATCTTGACCGACGCGAGCAGCAATACTGCGATAAGATAAACCGCAATCCCGGTACGCTACAATTCGACCTTTATCAAAGTCAGAAACGTGCTGGTACGCATTTCTCCTTCTTACACGAGGCATCACAAAACATTTCACCAGGCAACAACGTTCAAATGCAATTTGTGTATGAGGAACCGGCTGAATAATTTCCTCATTAAAACACAATGTAGGTGTCGCTACTGACGCCTGCTTTGTCTGAATGTGCTGAAAAGCTAATCATTTGCATATCACAGCACCTTATTCCTTTCGTATAAATTTCACGTCTGTAGCATCTCGCCTTTTTGGTGTAGCAATTTTAATGGCCAGTAGTGTATATTTTCTTGATTTACATTTTTTTATTGATTTTTATACAAAATACTTTATTTGCTAAATTATTGAAATGGAACTGCATTACAAAACGCTTACATCTAAGTTTTTAAAAATAATATTTCTCAATATACAGGTAATTTTTTTTAAAAATACAAATAATGCTAAATGTTTCTTCAAGTTATAATATAATTAACCTTAGTTATTTTTTTTGTTTAATTTAACGTAAAACATAATTTCTTAAACTATGAGCGTGAGTTGTTTAATAAAGAATGTAATTTATGCATCATGACATTTATTACGTTTTTTAGTTATTTAATTCTATTGTAACTGATATTAACTAGTTTTAATTAAGCTTCAGAAATTTTTTAATATTTTATTTTAACTAACCGATAGTTAATTTTGTTTGTAAGTCTATTTCTTCTGAAAAATAACAGATTTAATTAGATGTTGGTACTCAACTTTGAATTTAGAAAAAGCTAAGGCATCTTAATATATATTTTTATTTAAAATGTGTATCTCAGCATTATTACATGCAAATAAATGTAATACACTACTCTATAACACATTTTTATTGTAGCACTATTTTATTACATTTCCAACAATGCAAGCGTGATAATTTGCATTACAAATATTATAAATTAATAGCATTGGAGAGATATACCGGGTGAGCCAAAAGTTCGTTACAATTTTAAAAATTCATAAAAAAAGAAGAAAGTGAGATAAAGAAGTGCGGTTTGCAAGAAAGGGCTCACAAGGTAGTCCGATTTTTTTAGCAGCAAAAAAAGTTTTAGTTAAAAAGTCACCTATAGATGGCGCTGACATCGAGAGATTCAGTAGAATTATGCAAATTAATCTTGCGATAAAAGGCCGTGATACTCGAGAATTTCTCATTCGCTTTCAGAATGTGATCATTACCCGATCGAGCGTTGTTGTTGAAGTTTTTCTATTTGAACGGAGAGTCAGCAACTATTGCGTTGCGAAAATTTCGCACGACGAAAGGACTGAAGACGAAGAAAGGCCCCATATCGTGTCCTGGAATAGTCAAGCTTGTCAAGAGGTTCGAGGAAACTGGCTCTTTGGAGGATCGGCCACGCAGTGGAGGACGCTCGTTGACGTAGAACCGAATTACTGCGGTGGAAACCACAATGATTGATTTAGCGGCGGAATCGTCCATTGGGAGTAGCAGTGCTCGCGAAGCTGGAAAAATATTGGATGTGCCTCAATCATCGATTTGACATATCCTCCACGGGATATTGCATCTTTATCCCTACAAACTGCAGTCACTGCAGGAGTTACAACCGGGAGACACAGCTATGCGGGAATCATTTGCCGAGTGGGCTATGGCAAGTATCGAAAACGACCCTCAGTGGTTGTTCAACATTTTCTGGACGGATGAGGCGCACTTCAAACTACACGTGTACAGAAAACGTGCACAGTAACCGCTAAGCGTTACCTTACTCTTTTGCGTGACAAAGTCGTACCCGCATTAAATCAAAGAGGTGTGTTATCTGTAATAAACTTTATGCAGGATGGCGCACCACCCCATTATGCCAATCCAGTAAAACGATTCCTTTTGAGTACCTTTGGTGAAGAGAGACTGATCAGTCGAGGTTGCAAGATCACATGGCTTCTACGATCACCCGACCTCACTCAGGTCGACTTCTGGTTATGGGGCTATTTTAAATCACGTGTGTACCGTTCATCTCCTTCAATATTGGCCGAACTCAAAGATTCCATCTGTCGTGAGTTTTCTGCAATTCATTCCGACATATTGCATTCAGCTGTAACGGGCGTTGCGAGTCGCCTCAGTTGTGTCGTACAATGTACTGAAGGTCGTATTGAACAACTGTTATTATCAGAATAAATGAATGGAGCGTAATGTCCTTTTCATTATGTTTCGGAGAGTCAGCGCTGTCTATAGGCGACTTTTTTTAACTAAAACTTTTTTTGCTGCAAAAAGAAAAAAAAAAAATCCGACTACCTTGTGAGCCCTTTCTTGCAAACCGCACTTCTTTATCTTACTTTCTTCTTTTTTTTATTAATTTTTAAAATTGTAATGAACTTTTGGCTCACCCAGTATATTAGATATTGAAGAAAGTATTGTAATGTAAGATTTAAATACGAGATTTTCTCAAAATCATACGCTCTTAGCTTATTTATTTTAATATAAATAATATAAGTGAAACTTGCTTAAAATGCTTTGCTTTAAAAATTAACGATTGGATTAGAAGGGCAGATATTTTCAGAAATATGTTACTGTATCTTCCATTCAACAGTTCGTTGGATTCAATGACTACTAATCGAGCCCCAACTTACTTAACTGATCCAAGAAAAACATCCAAATTTCGGGCTTAAATGTTTGTTGTGGGTCGGAATCCATTAAAATGTATGTCCTAGTCTAAGTAAGACTCGTGTCCGAGAATCAATTATTATGTTATTTATGTTGATGTGACGTATGACACTTGGACAAGCAAAACTCACTAGTCAAGGGCTATGCAAAATTAAGTCAATAGGGAGCGTCTTTCGTTTAATAAGAGCACCACGAAAGTGAAAATACGACTTTGCTCTTGAACTCCTCCGATAGATGGGACCACCAGAGGATCCACTCCCTTAATTTTGACATTGATGTGAACAGGGAGGAAATTTTCTTCAGACCATTACACCCTTGTTAATCGCTCAACGACCGGCCACACGACTTTCAATTCAACAGATTTAACAAACACGTATATAGCACGTACTCGGTGGGTCTTTGGAGGTGTAGAATAATCGTATGATCATGTTTTTCACATTCGATACAAATCATCAACTAAGCATCTCTTGTTTACAGGTGAGACTATCAGCGCTGCTGTGGGATTATTTCAAAGGAGGCATTGGGAATCGAATTCCTTTCCTCCGGATGGAAAGTCGATGCCCAAACCAATAGACTACTATGGCCCATTTATTGTGCTACAGATAAACAAAGCCATCAAAAATATATTACTAATTAAAAAAAAACGTACAATTATCATTTTTAAAAAATCCTATTAAACCTTTACAAAAATTATGACATTTATGTTTTAATTATTCTATAACTATTTTAAATATATTTAAGTATTTTATAACTATAATTTTAAATTGCTACAGCTTACTTTATGTTTGTATAGATTTCTTTCAAAACTATAATGATATCTTTCAATAATAGTATAAGGAAATGGTTCAATATTCTTGCGAATATAATTTGCAGATCGATTATTTCTGTTGAGTCGACGCGTCTTGATAGATTTATAAATTACTAGAATTAAAATGATTATATAAGTAAATATTGCTTATTAATTACTAGAATTACTAGAATCAAGAGGAAAAAGAATATAATTTAGAGATTTTAAGGTTTTATTAAAGTACTATGGTTGCCATAGCAATAAATCATGTCTTAAAGCAACAGTTATTTTGATTTTGTGTAGAACTATTTTAAAGCTTATGTTAAGATCGATTTTCAAATTCGTTTCTGTATAGTTGTCACAAAAAACTGTCGTTATTAAAAAAAACGTATGATTTTAAGATATAAATCAAGGTAAATAATATACAGATTAAATTGGTATTGAAGGTATAATTTTCACTATCCTATTTCAAATCGTAAGTAAAAATGCCAAACATAGTATTTTTAAAAGACTAATCTTATGTTTTGTACATTTTTTATTTAAATTTTAAAAACTCTTATTAATGAATGAACTCAGAATTTAAAAAAAAACGCATTTTATTTCAAAAAGGAAAAGAAAAGCAGGTGGGTAC
The DNA here is from genome assembly GCA_030067965.1 of Latrodectus elegans. NCBI lineage: Eukaryota > Metazoa > Arthropoda > Arachnida > Araneae > Theridiidae > Latrodectus > Latrodectus elegans. The sequence continues at coordinate 92,899,456 of CM057816.1, read as the reverse complement.
GTGTGAAAAGATGAGAATATTCCACGTGATAAGGAATAATTTTTGACAGCTATCGGCGTTACGTGACTTTCTTAGAAGTGCTTTTAGAGGATGTTTATTTTTGAGGAGAGAATAATCCTTTACGCTGCATTCATAAAACATCTTAGGAATATGTATGATTCGCTTCCATTGGTAAGAGCGTCAACATTTTTAGTGAATCAAAAGTGAAATGTTCTTTACCATAAATAACGCGTTAAAACCTAATCACAAAACGTTTAAAGTTTTTTATAATTTTCAACTTTGAAACTTATTTTAAGAGAGCTTCTTAAAGATAAAACTTACACACACAAACATAGTATAGAAATAAAACTACAGCCGACATAATCAGTTTGCGCAAGTGAATTTGTGCTGATATGCGAGACACTGGAAAACCACTTATGTATAAAAATTAAGTGATAAATAAAATAAAAAAATTGAAATCTCAGCAAATAACCGTTATAAAAACGCAACCATAAAGATGTGTTTGATAATTATTTCTTTATATGCAAATAACAATGGATTCTAGACAAAATTATTAATGCTTGCATGAAATATTAAATAAATAATCTTTGAATTTCAAATCATTGAGATTTTTAAAGTAACTAAATAAATTAAATAAGAAATAATATGGAAAAAAATCATAGAAAATATTGATATCCAATTAAAATTATATACAAGTTTGGTAACTTCCGGTTTCATTTATAAAAAAACATTTTTCAAAAATTAATTAATGAAAACAATCATTTTTCTTCGATATATATTTAAAGATTATATTTTATTACTTATTTTTGTTTTTCTGATTATATATTTATATATCATAGTTTTATTCTCGTAATATATCTACCATAAAAACTAGAAATGTATTCTCAAGATAACAAAGTTAAACATAAATAAATAAGCAATATTTACTTATATAATCATTTTGATAAACAGATGGAAGTTTTTGTCTTATGATTTTAAGTTGGAGTATAAAATAAGGTAAAATTAAACAAAAGTTTAAGAAATAATTCAATTTAAAATAAATAAGTGAAATATTTTATAAGCATAAAACTTCCATACTCTTAATAATTAATAACAATAAAAGTTGAACACTATCAAAAATACATAAATTATATGCAACGTCTAACTCATAACAACTTCAGAAATACAGTATACAATAATCAGGAGCATATACATATATTATCTACCAAAAAAACAAAAAAAAACTACAAATAGTTTACATAATTTACATTTTTGATTCGATAAATTTAATTTAAAACATTCTAATGCATATATGTTATATATATAAGGAATAAAATTAAATATTTTAATACATTTTTAATATCATTCTGAAAAGAATTTTAGTGTTTTAAAACAAATATAATAGTATAACAAAATTTCTAATGTAATTGCAAATTTATTTTCTTAATATTTATTCAATAAGAACTTTAATGTTAACCATATAAGAAAATAACATTTACTAATTACTTAACATTTTCTATTATATAAAAATCAATCATCGAAGAAACTGTGAAAAATGAGATAGATTATGGAACAAAATTTGCTTCATGTTATAAATCTCTTCTCAATTACATGCAGTTAATTCCAATCAAGTTTTGATGGTTAGAGAGTATCCATTCATAATGTTTCCGATGCTATATATTTAGCTGAATTGGTCATTAACTCATAAATGAATCTCTGATATTAAAAATCTTCTGCCACTTGTTTCATTATCCTAAGAGGGTCTTCATCTTCTTTATTGCAGCGCGTAAATTAATGTTCTTACTTTCAATTTATCATCACTGAAGAGATTAATAATTTGTTTCATCATATCAGTATATTTTCTTGTTGTATCACAAATTATAGGCTAAAAAAACACAGTAAAATGCTGTGTACTGATACTTGTTTAATGAAACTTTATTTTCTAATAAATATTGCAAAATTTAATTATGTAAATTTTCTTTTATTTTCTATCGCATTTTCTCTCATTTATGCTTTAAAGATAATTTTTTCGCACTTTTATTTTATGGTACTAAAATAAATTAAATTCGATTTTAAGGACAAGAGAGACTATGTCAATAAAAATTTGAAATAGATTAACAAAACTTCCAAAAATTAAAAATGAATTATAATATTAAGATTAATTACCAGTCATCGTTATTATATATTTTTTTAAAAATAATTCTGAAACATTTTCCTTTTCCTTTTTATTTTTTTTATAATAAACAGTTATTTTTATATAAAAATCTTATAAAACAGTAGAACTATTTCGGAAAAATATATTTTACAGAAGAAATGAATTTTTTAACTGAAAAGTTCTAAATTTAAATTAAAACTTACAACTAAAAATATTGTTATGTAACTTCCAACAGCTTAAAAAATCAGCTTTACCCAACCATCTTTTATTATTGATGAAAGATAGAATAACTGTATTACACATTTCAATTACATTTCGACAGAGAAATAAAGTTAAGAGATTTAAAGGCACATTTGAATTTTTTTAAGATATATTCTTGAAGTCGAATATAAATCTCTAACGAGAATAAATTTATTTTAATAGAAATTATGTTAATAACTATATTCATGGCAAGGTGAGGTTAATCAAGAATTAAAATATTAAATTGACTATTTCTTTTTATATTTTTTTTACTCCAATTATTTATTTATTTGTCTACAAAAATTATCTCAGACTTTAAGATAATAAAGTTAAAATAATTTTAAAGATATAAATTAAGGTATATAAAATGTTTCTCTTGATATATTTTTTTATTAAAGATAACTTATATATATATATAATATATATAATATATATATATATACATATATACACATACATACACACATATATATATATACTTAAAGCTCTGAGTAAAGAGAAACGTCATCTCATTCAAGTTCTAAATGTAACCCTGGGAAATGACATTTCAGGTGGTTTTAACTTACTTGACATCAAAGTTCAGACTTATTGTGCACCGCATGGAACATTCGTGGCTAAGTGATTTATCCTGAAGGTAAATCATCCTTTGCAGTGGGCAGCAATTTCATGGGTGACATTATCCCTCAATGGGTTGCTGTAGCTTCATGGGTTTTGAACATTTAAAGTATTTTCGCTAGTGTGGCGTGGATGCAAAAGGGTTATGAAATATTAAGTGTGACTTCTTCACCTGATCGTGATTCGAAATTACGAAACACTTGTTGGTTTGGAATAGTAAGTAGCTATTCCAAACCAGTTAATCTTTGGTACACTCCTGGGCCTGGTTGCACCACTGCTAGTCCTGAATGCAATGCATGTGCATGTGCCCCGCCAGATTTACGAGGCGGCCTATAAAGTAAGTCAGAAGCTGCATACTATCGTGTAGTTATTTTGAATTTCCTCTACTTGTTTATTGGAATGACCGATTAAGTCCTAGACGTATTTTGTGCGTGGTATATGCAGAGAATCAGAAGGCCATAAATGCAAAGAAACTGATTATTTTTATGTAGGTTTGTACATTTTGAAAAGCATACTGAAAAGTCGACATGTTTTTAATCATCTTTGCAGTCTTTTACATATATGGAACATGTGGGTGATATGGAACTGGTTCTCGATACACACATGTACAATTGCTTTTCTATTTTAATCATTAGCATTTCTTTATATTGTCTATATATAAAAATGAGTGGAAATTTTAATGTACATATAGTATGATTAAAATGCTTTCAATTTCTTTTAAATAATATGAAATCGAATAAAATAAAATATTTGGTATGAATTATGGTATGAAATATCTGATATACCTTGGTATGAATAAAATAAATGGTATGGAATATCTGATTAAAAAGCTTTAAATTTTAAAGAGAGTTCTTTATCCAATACTGAAAGTAAGGAAACCACTTTCTGTACAATAAATATTACAATCATTCATTTACAAGAGAATTATCTTTTTTTCGATACATTTCCACCTTGTGATTAAAATTGCAAAGCATAATGCAAAGGTGTTGAGGTACAAGGTCAAATTCTGAAAATTGACATTAACCTTTCTGAGCATTTATTAAATTTATGGTTATTGGCCTACGAAGTGTAATACCTTACTTTGCTCAACCTTCGTTGCTTAAGTCAAGCATCAAAATCTCAATTTTCTACCTTCTAAAGTACCTCTTTGACCAAAATGTTTTTGATGCTTTAATTTTGAAGTAATTCTTGTGTCCAATAACCACTATTTATTAAGTTCAAAATCAATATCAAATCAAAGTTTTATAAAAAGTGTGAAAACCGCATAAAATGTATCGAATTGGGAAACTTTAACACTTAATTTGAAAAATACTATTTTTTTAAAAAAAATAAAAGAAAGATTGATTATGTGCTCGAAAAAAAATGCTTTTTCCATCCCATTATTTGTCCACATCCCATCACTCCCTCTTTGTTCCGTAGAAGAAAGCAAACATTTACGTATCACCAGAAGACTCACTTAAAAGACTTTTAACAAGTTTAGATTTTTAAGAGGTTTGTTTTTTTTTTATCATGCAAGAAGAGCGTCAGGGCAATTTTAAGACTGGTACTGTTTAATGTTGCGGAAAGTGTTTAAACAAGTGTAATCATGGAAACCCGAAGGAAAGCATATTATTCCAATGAAAGCAATTCTTCATTTCTATTGTCAATAATCGTAGATGTAAAGGACATTTAGGAAAGGAAATTTTTTTGACTTTCATTCCAAGAATGAATTATCATAATATAGAAAGTTACAGACTGCATAACTTATTTATGTGAAAAATTAGTTTTGAGAACTGGAATTGAAAAGCTCAGTAACTAGTGTTCTGTATTTTATATTCGTGTTTATGATTAAGCTGATTTTTTTAGATATTTTTAACGTAAATTTAACAGGAAAAATTTGAACTAAAAATTATTTCAATCATTTTAATATAGAATATTCGCATTTTTAGGGGCATTTATAAAAAATAAGGGGAAGAGCACGTTTTAATGAATAATTTAAATAATCATTTGTTACATATTATACGTAATTTTAATTTTGTGAACCTTTCCAAAACAAAATGCAAATATTTTTATTCCTGTTTGAAAAGCATACAATATTCTTCAATTAATGGATTGCTATTGTATTAATTTTAACGAAAAATTTATTTTGAATATTTTGAAGACATGTTCTAATTAGAAAAAGAGCATTTACTTATTAGATCATGTTAGATATAATTTAATTAGAAAAAGAGCATACGTTATGCCCAGTTTAAACCAACGCATCATAAACTCATGCGTTGGCAAACTAGACATAACTTATTTTATTATTTGTATAGATCAAATGGATATTTTGTGAGTACCCCAAATTTTTCTGCTCTTGAATTCATAGTAGTTGAGAGGAATAGAAAGTAAGCTATTTCACAGGATATTTAGCGAGAGTTAACTTAAAATGTGTTATGCCATATTTCGAAATATTGCATACGGCGTTGGTAATTTATTTGCCGTAACTAAGGATTTAGATATAAATTCACTGTAAAGTTGCTTATGAGTTTATGCTCATCATTTTAGAATTTGGACGGTTTCAAGAGTAGAAGTAGGAATTTGTTTGCTCTATTAAAATTTTTATCTATACGTTGCCACTAACAATATAAAAAACAATTATGCTGAATCACACTTTCATTTTATATAAACACAATATAATCGCTTAAAAATATTTGAATTATTTGTCATGTGGCAAAAATTATTTCTGATCACTAAAGCGAATATGCATTCGGTTTCTCCAATATGCTGAAAAGTGGAAATGCATTCATAAATGATAAAAGAAGTATTGATTAAATATTTAATAACTTTGTAACTAAAGAGGGATTTAATGCATTCCACATCCCACTGATATTTTTAGCTAATATAACAATCTAACAGCAAATCCTCATTTTGTGGTATCACAAATCTTTTGAAGAAAGAGTCAAAAAGTATCATATGAATTTATTTTGTCACCCAACTCTGGATATAATCATTTCATTCGAAAACTGATCCACGAGTGTGGTCTAATGTAGTATGCTAGTTTCCTATACAGTTTTGATACAGGTGTCCTAAATTAGAGTTAAAAGTATCAAAATACAGTTTTCCTCAAAATAATTAAAAAAAAGAGAAATGTTGTGAAAATATATCTCATATAATTGGATTAATAAGAAAACAAAATGCAAAGAGAATAAATGCTGACTTATATGCCAATGAAATTAACGTTGACCGTAGAAGAATTTATCCTGGCACTTGTCTGTACCAAGCATGTATATAAAATATTATAGAGATCAAAGTCAAAATTGTGTGGCAGTGGTTCCTCTGGTGGCCCCATCTAGTGGAAGAGTCTTTGAGCAAAGTTGTACTTCCACCTTCATGGTTCCTGATTAAACGAAAAACTCACATTTCTGACTTAATTTCGTAGCCGTCGGCTAACAAACTTGCTTGTTAAAATGTCATTAATAAAAACAACAAATATTATAGAACATTGGAAACAATGTTAAGAGTTCTCGATTATTTATTGACAGATATTGATATATTTTCTTTTCTAAATCAACTGTTATGATAATGAATGATTAATTGAAACAATTTCTTGTCAATATTTAATTTACCTGGATTATATATCCTACAGCTCAAACTACTGTAAATTTATCAATTATAAATAATTTGTTTATTAGATTTTCATATTTATAATGAGATTGTTTGATCATATAGATTATATTACCTTCATACGCAGTAGTTTAAAATACAATTTTTTAAATACAAAAGTTTTATATAATTCCTCGTTTGTTTTAAGAAATTCTAATAACAATGGTGTTTGCAATCATCTCATATGCTAAAAAATTCTTTCTAAACACTCAAATTCTTAAAATGTAAGCTGGTTGATATATTAAATTTATAGCACTACAAAATTTTATAAACCATTGATTGTGAAGTCTTAAATAAATGAACAGAGGGTCAACATGTAAAGGAAAAAAGATGCATATCTATTAAATATTTTACATTCAATTCTCATTGAATATTCAAGTTACCGTGCTTATGCGATGATTGTTTTATTTTGACCTTAAAACATTAACCAAATGATCTTTGGTTATTTATATCCTAAAATGTCCACCTGTTATTTTATCTGTAAATTATATATTGTTATTTTGAAAGTAGAGTGTTACTTTACTTTAATTTGATGTAATTTTAAAGAATTTATTTAATCTTAAAATTTAAACAAATTTCAAGTGTTAAAGTTTATTTGAAATGAATATAAATTTAGTGAACTGTCCAACAAGTAAATGCAACTGTAATAAATAGGAAAGAAAATATTCCTTCATGATCATGTTTTTTTAAACTTATTTAATTTCAACCTACTTTTCAATTATAAAAATATTACATACAATAAGAAAATTGGTGATTAAGTTTCGTAATCTATAATTAATAACATGCATATTTTGTTATTAAATAATTTTGAATCAAATTAATTTCAAGATTTATATATTCAGTGTAACTAAATCAAGATTTTCAGCTGTCCTATCTTGATGATCCTTTTCGATTGTTATTAAATTGATAGATTAATTTTGTATTATCTATTAAAGAAAAATGACTATAGGAAAAACACTAATCATCAATATTACCATGGTTTTATACATAGCCGAATAATCAAAAAGTGTAAATAAATATTCTCCTAATATAAAGTTTATATTAGTTTCACTTATAATTAAAAAATTATTGTAGTATGAAATAATGTTTAATATCCATTATTTGCCTCTTGCCATTTGTTATTCAAATTTAAATTTTTTTGTTAGTGATTTTTAAGTTAGTAACTCTAAAAATAGACCTAAATTCTTTTCTTAAAATTTAATCTTTTTTGAACTTAAACATTTAAAAATGTCACATTATGTTTTTTTAAAAAATTTATATTACAGTACATAAAATGCCCTCCATGTAGAAATTGCTGACATAATTTATGTTTTCTTCGGGAAATTTACAGAAATATTCTGCTTACTTTGGCATTTTTTTAGATTTATTTTGAGTACAAGAAAAATATCTGTGAGTCTCATTTCAGAGCACAAAAATATATTTTAATAGATGCATAGAATTTGTTTTTCAGACAACGTGATTTATTTTAGATAACCATGGAACTCGAACATGAATTTATTTAAACAGTGACGTTTAAATAAATTTTCCAAAAAATTCGTTTTGTGATAAATATATGTATTTGTATTATTATTTATTATAGATTATTATTATTTTATTAATTGCGTCTTCAATATTAAATAAATTGTCACCAAGAAAAAGTAATATAAAACTTTCATGTAATGCTATACAATTCTCATTAAATAAGTGTGATAAAAATATATATAATTTCTAACTAAATTTTATAATTTTTGTTAAATTCAAAGTAGTATTATACTAAATATTTTAAAATCAAATCTCTAATTAAAATGGATTCAACACAAAAGCATAAATTTAAAAGATTTTCGGAAATCAGATCCTCATCTTGAGATAAGAAATAAAAATAACAAATATATAAAAACAGTGTGCTTGTTTCTCTTTTCAAAATATTATGACAAGCAATCGTTGAATGATAAAATATACAGAATTAATTATCCAGTTATTTAGTCTTCACTTCATAAATATTTTATTTTGTAAAGCTAACCGATGGCTGAGTGGTTGCCACTCCTGAAACCTGAGCTGTGGATCCCAGGTTCGAATCCCGGTTCATGCATGGATGTTACTTTCTTTCTGTGTTTCTCTGTTTTATCTTCTATGTATTAACGGGTTTTTGATGGTAGGGCGTGGGCAACACTACTGTCTTCTGTGATTTGGCTCACAGATAATCGCTGGGTAATCACAAATGAGTAAAAGCTTCTGCTCTTTTTGTTGGATAGGGTTTGACAACCAAGTGCCCGCCATTGGAAAATTTTTTTATAAATGTTCTTTAATGATATATTTCTTAATTGTTAATATTTATAAAGTCTGTTATGGTCACACTACCATTATACCATTATGGATAACGGATATATGCATATATATATATATATATATATATATATATATATATATATATATATATATATATATGTGTGTGTGTGTGTGTGTGAGAGAGAGAGAGAGAGAGAGAAATGCATAATAATTGGAGGAGTTTTAATGAAGCATTTAAAGAAATATTATAAAATGATTACCAGGAATATATTTCATAAAAATTGTCCTTTTCCTATGCTGTAAAGAAGAAACCTGAAAACACCAACAGCAATTATCATAGTAGACGATCTTTCATAAAGTAATTTAATATTTTAACATAAAGTACATATTAACATAATGTTTGTACATAAAGTAATCTATTAATCAACAATGAACGGGATCGAACCCGAATTCCCTATTTATGAAGAAACAGTTCTTCCACTGAAGTACGATAACACCTTACAGGTGAAAGCTGTAAAAGCTGTGACTGTAACCATCACATTATCCATACAATTTACATAATGTAAGCAAACATCAAATGTATAAAATTTAAAATTACTTGAATCACACACATTGCATAAAAATTAGATAAACTACTGAGATATTGAAACTTTCATATTTTACCTAATCTTTATGTGGTTTGTCTGTAAAACAACAAATGAAATTAAGTAAAAATACTTAATATTCTCTCATTATTTAGATATATTGCTTATCAGGGATATTTAAGGAATAATAAATGGAATACTTAAAGAATTATAGTAATAAAAATTTATTTCATACAGTTATATTCCAATAGCGAAATTTAATTCCTAAAATATTTTATAAAAATTGCATAATATCTAAATTTCATAATATTAAAATAAATTATTTTATTTGATATTAAATGATTATATAAAATGATAATATATAAAATTATTTAAATGCTTTAATTAATCACGTTTTGTCCCCATGCATCAGTATCACTATAAATTTAATCTAATATGTATTGTGAAAAAAAAAATTCATAATTTTTAAACGTGCAAAAATTAATTAAATAAGAATATAATCAAATTTATTTTATACTACCCTTAAAAAATTATTAAAATTAACATTGATTTAATTTATCATAAAAGGAAATGCAATGAAACAATTTTATTTGAAATTCAAAATTTCATCATTTAATCAATAAAAATAATAACGGAAATATGAAATGATAGAAAGAAATAATTTATGGTAAAAAACAATCAGTTTAATCTAGTGATAAAATTTTAAATTCTGTTAACACATACAAATTTTTATAACATTCATTACTCAACACAACAAAAAGTTAAAATATAATTCTTTTTTAAAGCATTCTAATTCATCAGCTAATTTTATCAATAATAAAAGTTTTTAAATTATTTTCTCGTGTTCATAGGCTTAACATGTATCACAGTTCAAAAATTCCGTAACTATTCTACATTTATAATAAACCATAAAAAAGTGTTAGGTTAAATACTATAGTTTCAAAAGACCACTTGAACTAAATGATCATCAGTGTATTGTGGTAACGTAATTACTGATCAAAAAGAATATATATATATATATATATATATATATATATATATATATATATATATATATATATATATATATATATATATATATATATATATATATATATATATATATATATAAAACTATACCATCATGCATAATTTTACAACAAATAATATCAATTCACACTATTTTTCCTTTTTTAGGTAAGTGCAAATTTCTGGTATATTGATTTGTTACAATAGTTTTGACATTTTGTTGGAATGCGATCAAGATAGCGAGTAAGATAGCAAAAGTGAGTATACTATATATTTACTAACTAGCATTTTGTAATAAATTCATTTAAATAATTTTATTAACTTGATTTTTTTTAATTTAGGGAAACAAAATAATTTATTTCGCATTTTTATATAACTGCTCAGTTATACCGATTTTCTTAAAGATTTTTTTTATACCTAATTTATTTAAACGTAGTAATAGAATGGCTAAAGCGCAGATATGTTTATACAAACCTATAGTAAAAAATCTATAAACTAAATTTTTTATCATATTAAAAAGTGATTAAAACTAATTAAAGTAAACTAATTAAACTAAAATCTTAAGTTTTTTTCCCACATTTCCTGCTACACATTTCTATATAAAAGCTGTTTTTTTTTATATCAAATACAAATAAATGCAATATATTTTTTGATTGTCCCCTGAATTATATGAAAAATACTATATCTTTTTTTTAAAAATTTACTCTTTTTAATTAAAATTAAAATGTTTCAAATGTATCAGATTTGGTTATATTTGAATGCATGTTTTAATGTAAATTTTTTGATATTATTGGATGTTTTCATGTTATAATACTAAGATTTATTTCTTCTCTGTATTTCTGCATATAAGTACTTAAAATTTTTCTAAACAAATAAATATATCAATAAATTATCAAAAAGCTGATTTAAGCTATGATATTTTGTTTTTATTCAAGTAAAATAGTCAATAAATATTCGTTACAGCTGGAGGATACTCAAACAAAAATTCGTTAGAATAATCATTAAAGCAACAAATATTTAACATATGTATGCTTTTTTATTTTATAACTTTACTGCTCAAAATATTTTAATAATTTCTCATTTAATTAATATTATATAAATAGTAAAATAGGTCTAAGTGATTTTAAAAGGTTAAATCTTATATTAATATTAATTAAAGAATATTAAAATAATAAATTTGATGTAATGAAAGTTTTATTGTATCTATATAAATATTATTTTCTAAGTGGTAGCTGTAGATTTTAAAAACTATATTATGCGCCTTGAATATTTTAAAATCATATATATTTAATCAAGTATATATAGCGGTAACTCTCTATAAAATGAACAGATTACCACAAATATCCGAATACATTGTCTATGCAAAGAGTGTTTCTATTATATTAAAGCTTTAAAAATGTTGGAATTTTTAAAAATATTATCCAACTTATATTAAAAATTAAAACAACTTATGAAAATAATTATAACAAAAACAGTAAACTTAAATATTTAAAGGAAAAATTAAAGTAATATATAAAAATAAGTGTGTATTTAGGCTATTAATGTTTAAAAAATTTTGCAATTTTAATTTCGTATTTTTCAAAAATTAAAGTTCGATGAACCACAGCAAAACATTGTTGAATATATGGATGACGCTTTCTTTTTGTGAAAGAATAATTTATTCTCTGAATACTTTCTTTTTGTGTTAAAATAATAACTATTTATATAATAACTATTTATAATAATAACTATTTATTTAATTTTTTAAATTTTTATTTGCTGACAATGAATGAGAATGGCATTTGTTTCTAAATGCGGAGTTCTATTAAATTTTAAGTTACATTTTTATGAAAAATATAATTTTCATTATATGTATGAAACTTAAGACCATTTTATAATTATATTTATAGAGAACTTCCCAATTCGCATCGATTTAATGTGACTTTCATTAATTTCGAATAAATTCATATTTACAGGTACATTTTTATACAAAGTAGAATATTTATTACAATGGATTTAATAATTTTCAAAAGATAAAAATTTAAATGATTGATTGTTTTCGTTTATTTTCAAGATTTTTCCCTTTACAATGATTAAACTGTGAAGAAAAAATATAAATTTTTGGAAACATAAAGAAGATTTCATTTTATATATAAGCATTTTGAGAAACATTTTAACAAACTGGTGTCTATACCATTTTAAATTTCTTTTGAGACCTTAAAATAACATTTATGCTCAGTTTTCATAAATAAAATTCTAATGCAAGATTGAATTTCACCGTAAGTTACATACATCTACCTACACGAATTGTTCGTAACTTCTTTTAAAGATAAATTTCCGCCTTGGTTCCTACTATGAAGTCATTCAATTTGAATTATATTATAGGCAGTCCCTGAATATATGGGAAGGGAACATCGTTTTATAATGTGTTTGTTTTCAAGACATGGAAAAGCCATCCTATTAAGTGGCAGAAAGACGCAGTTCTTGCTTAGTTACGGTTACAGTGGCTCAGTTATCCTATGAAGCGTGTCAAGAATATACGGAGATTGTGTTACACGACAATCCATTCATGTAGCAATAGAAATTCGAAGAATTTGGATACTTAACTGCATTTAATAAATACTAGAAGTTGAAGTGAGTTCCTTATCAAGAAAGGCAATTCCACAGGAAATAGTTTCCTTTGAATTAGAATTCACAAGATATTGCGTTATATGATATTTCCCAATCGAAGATCGCTAAAACTTTTCAATTACATTTCTAATTTTATTATAGAAAAACGTATTATATAATATTATACTTAAATATCTTCAAAATTAATAAATTCAATATGATAAAATTCACTGGAGCTGCACAATTATGAAGTATGCTTGAAGAAATATAATTTACTTTGATAGTATTAGAAAAAAAGTTATTACATATTAAATTATTGAAAAGTTTTCCAAATGATTCTGAGAAACTATTCATCTTAAAAGAAAGAATAATTCCTTAGATGTGAAAAAATTATATAGAAACAAACATTTTTTCAATTTGATCACGTGATTTTGTATAAGCAAAATTTCTGTCTGGTACTAAAAGCAAACAGAGGTGTATAAAAAACAATATTATGTATTTTTTTCACCGTAAATAAATTTATCCAGATAAATCGATATAACCTTGACATTATCTAAAATATATACTAAAATTTAGCTTTAAATTATACTTTTATGCAATTCAAGGCAAATATTGTCCGAAATTATTTAGTAATTTACAAATGCTACTTAGAATTACAGTTCTTATAGTGATGCTCTTAGAACCGTAATTAAAGAAGTGTACCTAAAATTTCAGTTATGAGAGAATGGAACTTAAAATTTATTTTAAAATGCTTAAATTTAAAAACTTATTTTAAATATTATTTAATATTTTTTACTTAAATTTATAATAGTATAAAATTCGCCATGTAGCGTAATGGTTTAAATTAAAATTATTTTTAATGACATAAAGCCTCATTTTCTTTTTGATGTATTTATGTTGAATTAAAAAACATAAAAGACCATAATATGAATTAAAAAAATATATAAAAGTTTATTATAGAAGACGATAATGCTAAATAAATAAACTATAATTGCGCCAAAGAGTTGTATTCCATGATTTTTATAAAACATTTTTACCATATATATATATATATATATATATATATATATATATATATATATATATATATATATATATTCTAACAACTCTCAAATATGCATTTCTGCCCCAAAATGCGCGTACAAAACGACCTTCTAGCGTTGTTGTAATATATTCTAAGATCATTAAATTTTTAGTAATTACTTATACTATTAGGCTCTCTCTATGGTAGCGCAAAATTTTATAGCAATACTTTAGTAAATATATTATAGTTACAAATATGATAAATACTTTGTGTTGTTCTAAATTATAATACTTTGCGAATATATAAATACTTTGCGTTGTTGCATATTTGAATTTGATGCTTATATGAGGTTACATTATTTCGGTTAATTTTTTAAGCTTATACAAACTCAAAATTTTTTAATCAAAATGATACTGAAACAAAAGCACTCTTTAATAATTTTACAGCTTCTGGTTAATTAAACAAATAATTGAATAAGATATTAAAAAATATATATACACGAAAGTTTATTAACAATGAATGCCATAAACTCTCGTTTTTTTTATAATTTATGCAAAGTATTGTGTTAAGAGAGTATAAAAAATCTTTAAAAGAAATTGTTAAGTTGAATTCAGGAAAACATTTTTGGACTACTTTAAAAGAAAAAAATACTTTTTATATCATTATTATTTTAAAGGTAATTGAACAATTGTCAGTGCACTCGAAATATCAAATTTTGCTCAATAAGCAGGATTTCTTTGGGTAGAAATTTAAAAGTCTTCCAGGAAACATTTTTTATCAGAGTTATTTAGATTGTTTTTTTATTTTAAAGCATTCCTCCTTTTTATAAGTATTCAATTCCCTTTATTTGAAAGAATTTTTTTTAACAGAATACAGCATTAAGAAAAAAATAAGTTTTAGGTGCTTTCTCATAGCAAAAGTAATCTGATTTTTTTTAAATTATTTGTATAATTATTTTTCTATATGTATACAAACAAAGCTATAATATTAAATTTCTACATATGGAAGTAGTGTTTTCCATATGCATTATATATGTATATATATATATATATATATATATATATACATATGCACATATACATATATATATATATGTATATATATATATGTATATATATATGTATATATATATATGTATATATATATATGTATATATATATATGTATATATATATATGTATATATATATATATATATATATATATATAAATTTCTCTATTAAATTATTATTAATATTAATCAATCTACAATTAAACTTTATGATTTTATCATCCATCAAAACATTCGTTTTATCCATTATTACGGAATGTCATTTAAATTTACATTTTTCGTTGAATACGTGAAAAAACAAATGAAAGTAATAACATAATAAGCATAGAATTATCATTTTCTTTAAAAAAGTAATTAAGAATTTTTTTAAATCAATAATAGCAGTCACTTAAAAATGATATAAAATTCTGCATAATATTTTATATTATACATTTAAATGAAAGATATTTTTTCACCGAATATATAGTTATAATTTTAAATATACCAATTTTTTTTTTGAAACACTTTAAATTCTACTTAGTCTCAAGAAATATCGTTTGAAAGGCCTTATTATAATTTTTCTTTATCTCTTATTACTAAAATTATATATGTATATATATATATATATATATATATATATATATATATATTAAATTGTAAGAATATTGAGGTATCATAAAATGTATGAGTCTCTAATTTCTTAACGCATTTCGAATAGTGTCAAATAAGTTGTCAAAATGTTATTTTTAAAATCACTCATATATCTAGCCAGAAGGAATCACTACTGTCGTGACATTAAAATTCTTTTCACGTCTAGCGTGTTTGTCTTTCTGTGTCTTTCATATACGAGTCTTTCCTAGTACTTATTTCTTTGCTATTAGTGCTTTCCTGTGTCTTCTGTCTGCTCCACTTTATTCTCGTTTTCCTCATCAGCGACAGTTCTAAGTGTTGTCATTCTTTTTTCCCAGAATAAAAGCTTAAATATACTTTTAAGTTCTTAAAATGCATTATGCTATTCCTTTAAATTCTTTTATATTACCACTATGCATCAATCTTAATTATAAACGTAAAATGTTACAAGAAGTTGTTAGCTATAATGGAATTAGAAAATTGCATAATATTAAAATTTTCTCCAAATACTTTTTTTTACGTGTAACACATATCAATGCAGTATAACATTTATTTCAATAAACTGCTGCAAATTTGTTTTGAGATCCATGTATCCCAAAAGTTTATTTACTATTTATATCTGATGTACGCATTCAATTTATTTCATTTTAAATTTAGTAATTTTTATCTGTATTTTAAAGAAGAAAATATTTCAAGAATAATTACAAATTTTACAGAAATACTATTATTAAGAGCTCTAAATATTAAAAAATAAACCATAAATACCGGGTGCAGGGATATATTGGGTTTGATTCCATCGATTTTTGAGCAAGGAGTAATGAATATCTAGTTTCTGGGTGCAAAATTTTATGAGAGTTCCTTGGGAATCTCTTAGATTTCCGAACATTCAACATTGAAATAACGTTGCTATCTATACTAAAATTCTTTTGTGAAAGGAAATACATTGTAGTAAAGCCCTTTTAAAAACAGAATTCAGATATTAAGTGGGCAATTATGTTGTGTTAGTCATATCTATATTTAAATGTTTCATAAATTTGAAAAATATGTTATAAATTCAAGTACAGACATATATGACATTTTAATTTTAATTTCATGTTTCTTTTTGAAATGAGAATGAGTTTGTCAGATCCTTTACATTTTTGAATCCGCATATATTTTAGCAATATATTTATCATAATGATGTTCAGTGAAAAATATTTATATTGTCACACACAAAAATATCCAGAAATACAAAATATCTTTCTGTTCATTTTCTTGTTTTAAATATTATTTTTAAGAGACAAGTAAGCCCAAATGTAACCACCGTCACTTACTCCCAACCAAGAAAACATATTTTCAGAATTTTCTTTTCATGAGAAAGATAATTTTTTTTATTAAAATCTAGTTTTTTCTTAGGTGATTTGCGTCTACATTAAATCACGAGACGAGCAGCGTTAAATGCAGTTAAATTGAATTGTCTCCGCAAGCAGAAAATCCAATTAAAGTTCAAGTCCTGCTGTCTCGAGAGAGAGACAGCACTGACCTGCCCATCTCCATAGCGTTTTGTAAATCGATACATCTGGCCCGGCGACTAAAAATTCTGCCAAAGAAACTCCTCATTTCACTTAAAATTGGATTTGTTTTGCGTTGATGACTCTTGTTTAAGAAGTTTCCAACGCTCAAATTGAAATTTGTTTTGGTTCTTCTCTCTAGTAGATTTCTCTCGGCGATATTCTGCCTCCGGTAATTTTTTTTTAGCTTTCGCAAAGTGGAAGAAACTTCCTCCGGTTTCTTCATTTTCTGTACTTTTCTTACGGATAATAAAGAAGAAAGGCCAAATATAAAGCGTTAAGAAAATATTTTTATTAGGAAATATTAGAAATCGATCGAATTTTATCTTAATAAATATCTAGCGTTAATATTTACGAGATTTGTGTGAATTTAAATAAGGCTTCTTTTAGAGAAATCCTATACAATCTTATAGCTAATCAAATTATCGAGACAAAAACCTGATAATATCTCATAACATTTTCATTAAAATAAATTTTGAGAATTAATTTGAGAATAATCTTGTAATCATGAAGATCAGAAGTTTATTCATTTAACAAAACATTTGATCTTGTTTTGCTGTCACGAAAAGAAAACCCGCTGAATACCTTATTATATCTATGTTATCATGATTGCATTTTATAATTTCAAAACTTTTCATTTCAGCAAAAATATCCATGTAGAATATTGAACTAGGGAACTATGGGATCAAGTTCTATGCATCCATAAATTACACGCAGAAGATACTGCAGTAGTTCAAACGTATTTACATGTCATTAGAGAGCTGCACCACAAATTATTTATATGAAGTTGTAATATATAATCTAAAATAGACCTAGAAAATTTTCTAAATAAGTATGATCCACAATAAGCAATTGTTGATTCTTAGAAGAGTCTCCTTCTCTTCAAACTGATATACGAAGGTTGGAAATAAATTTATTCGAATCGGTCATAAGGGTAGAATTTAGATTAATTAAAACGAATCTTCTATAGTCACGTCTATAATAACTTTACCAAATGAATTATTGTGTGTCAAGACAGAGAGAGAGAGAGAGATATCGAGGATACAAAACTGCCCATTTTATCGATTAATTTATCTAAACGTCAATGTACGTTTAATTTATCTATGTTTCAGTCAAAGATAAAACATATTCAGAAAATCAGTTGATTCTCAACCAAATCAACAAGATTTTCGTGCTCCGAGGGATCATACAATTTCATAGTTTTGGAAAGTTTAATACATTCCTGCTGTTGTGACATGACAGGAAAATGAGATTTTTAGCTCACATTATTGACTTAATACTCATTTATATCTCAAAAAAGTATGGAGGTTGGTTGTGTGGCCATTTTTAGCAAAACAGAATTACACATGTCAGCAGAACTTTATTTAAATATGGCGCAATCAACCTATACGGAAGAAACCGGGACATGTGGAATCACTGGATCATGCCAAAAATCACGTTATTTCTCTTGTGATTTAATGGATTCTGTTGTCATGTATTTATGAGTTGATATGAATTTAGAGTTATTTAAGAAATATCCCGAGATGAAATCTATTTTTCTGCGTACATGTTAAAAGGATAGGTAGAATTATTATGAGAAATAAATGTTTCCTGGTTATTTATGATGGCTGGAATTACTAATGCTATGTTATTGGATATCGTTATCATATAACGCTTTCAAATAGTCTGTAAAATTTAAATAATGTATTACGTTTAACATTGTGCTGTAAATTTATTATTTTTTGTTCCCACTTTAGAAACTTAAAATGAATGTAAAAGCTGAGGTATTTTTTTTGTACTTAAATTTGCTCTTAATTCAGTCATAAAATTACCAATCCATTAACATGCAAACTAAAATTTTTACATAGACATGTTATTTCAAATATTTAAGAGCATCAATGATAAACAAGATTATTAATTACCCACGTAATATTCATACCTCACACAAATAATAGTAGGTAATAAAATAAATGGTTCCAGTTATAAAAAATTACTGCATGGAAAATAGTTTATAAAAATAGATTGATTTAAAGGAAGACAAATGCTTTTCGTAAGTCAGCCAGCCTATTTTGACGATATTGGAAAGATTTTTCACTCATTCTTTTAGAGTCGTATCAGTAATCCGATTCATTGTTATAGCAACATGCTTCATCTTTTTCTGTTTAAGGTCTCATATAAGACTCAATTAATTCAAACTAGTCCCACTTGAATATTAAGAGCTGTATTCCATATTTTCAGGGTAGACTTCCTCTTAACTTATACGTCTTCAGGTCCTCACCTCTGCATTTGTTTTTGTCACTTCCTCTCTTTTCTCTTAAATTTATTCTCTTCAATCTCGTTTCCCCGCTTTCCTTATGTCTCGCGCTAGGTTAGTCTACTTTGAAGAAAGGGATGAGGGAATAATACGGGACAAAATATTGTAGGAGAGGGAAATATTTGGGGAGAAAAGACATCGAGTCTCAGGGCAAAGATATGTAAATTAATTAATATATGTAAAATAACTGGTGAGTGAATACAGCACTAATTATTGTCAGTAGCTATTTTAACCCTCTGTCAAATAAAGAGGTCAAGACGAACTAAATTCATTTCTAAACAACAACCACATTTGCAGAGAAATGTTGAAATCTAGGGACTGTTTAACATGAACAAATCCTCATGTTTAACATGAAAGTTATCATAACAAGAGGATTTATTCATGTTAAATAGTCCCTAGATTTCAACACCTCTCTGCAAATGTGGTTGTTGTTTTCGAATGAAATTTCACTGAAAGTAGTCATAACAAGATGATTTATTCATGTTAAATAGTCCCTGATTTCAACACCTCTCTGCAAATGTGGTTGTTGTCTTAAAATGAAATTTCATTGAAAGTAATCTTAACTAGTAATCTAGTGAAAGTAATCAAGTTTCGTGTCTAACATATTAAAACTTTGGATATTACAATCAAAAAACATATGTAATAAACATAAGCTACATAAACACAATGAATAATTTATAATAAATTTTTATTTTAAAGTATTTTCACTGTATAATGTTCTTAAAATGTTTTTTTTTCCCTCTAAAATAAATTAGAAAGAATGTTTATGTAATTTATTATAATTTTGAGTAAATAAGTTACATTTATTAATTGTTAGCTTAAAAAACTGAAAATATTTTATTTTTTAATCTGGAATATTTTACAAATATAATGGTAATATTTTCCATTTAATTACATAATATATGGTATAGTAATAAAGTATTTATAAATAGTAAAAACCAGTTTCAAATATCTTTTCAAATATAATTTTGGAGCTTGAATATAAATAATTTTTTAAATAAGCAGGACTATTTTTATTTCAATGAAAAATATTTTAAATACTCATTTATAAGTTGATTTTTAAATAAAAAGATTGACAAAAAATGTTGAAATATAACTTTATTTAGCAAACAAATGATGAATATTTTGATATTCTGATTTATTGCATTAGTTTAGAAAATAAAATCAAGAATTCAGTTCAGGTTGCCAAAATAATATATTTATAAAGAGAAAGTCATTGATCAATAAAGTGTGTCTCTATTTCTCTGCCCCTCCAGAACATTAATATTAATCAAAACTTGAAAATCTGCTTAATAGAGTGGAAAGAAAATCTAAAGTTTTTTACGATTAATTTCGTACCAGTGAATTACTTTACTTGAAAATTCAAGAAGCCGATTCAATATTCCTTATTTTTTTGATGACTTGATTAAGGAGATGGAAATGATTTATATTGATCACTGAAAATTCAATTTCTTTGTAATAAATTGTAAAATGAGTTATGGTGCATTATTCATAGATATCCATTGAGGATTTTTCAATTTCATTGAAGACAGAATGCATATTACGTTCATCCTAGAAAAAAGAAATTCACCGAGGAATATTTTTATATGATAGAACAGGACACTGTTGGAAATAGAACTAAAATGCTTTTATACTAAGTTTAAACTTATTTTAATTTTATGTCTTTTTTGTTACATTTTTTTCTTCACATGAAACAATATGCCATTTTTCAATTTAAAAATAGGTACATATTTTCATTGTTATATTCATCATGAGAAATATTGTTTAAAATAAAAAAAGTAAAATATATATTTCCATATGTGCGTATTAAATTAATATCCCCGTTTGTTATTTTGAACTTATAAGTGAGCTTATAAAAGCATTTTCACTAAGTGTTAATAAATATTGGGAATTATTATTTAATAATAAGATATTAAGTAAATAAACATAAACGTATAGTTATAATTTAAATAAAAATTATATAAAATATGTTTTAAAAATAATCTTGGTATTGTTTCTCAAAATATTACAATTAGTTATAAAAAGTAAACACAATTACTTTTTATCTTTATTTTATTCCTTTGTTTTATAACTATACATCTTCATATTTAGCAAAATTAACATTTCAGTTTCTTGAATAGAAAGACATTAAATGATAAAAACCATTCACTTTGTCAAGTAAAATATGCGGGAATTTTATCTGTTTTTAAATCTATGAAAAAACTTGAGTGAACATCATTGCATTTTTGGGATGAAGTTAATGGTCTATAAGTCTATAAAGTCATATTTTCACACACATGGATTTCAAGACATTAATTATTTGCAGCATAAGTCTACTTTTAATGCTCTAAAACTTTTATAAATGCAACCATGAAAATCTAAATGTAACTTAAAGATCTCGAAGAACCCTCGTATTTATGCATAAAAAATGTAATTTTTATACAGAATATATTACTTTTAAGAATCGTTTCAATTTTATAGGTGTTAAAACATTTTGAAAAGTACGAATGAAATGGTTTTGTTTCAAACTTTTAAATTTGCATTATTTTAAATGAAAACACTACTATTATTTGAAAAATATTTCTTGATTTTCATAATTATTTCAAGAATTTTAAATAAATTAACCTACTACACTTAATTTTAAATTATTATATCTACTTAAAAACGAGATTAAATGGAAGAAATAGTGTGTATAATTTTATAGATTTATTAAATGGAAAAGGAAATTGTAAAATATAGGAAATTTGGAAAATATAGGAAAAATATAGGAAATTTGAATCTTATAATATTATATATATATATATATATATACATTAAATTAATGCATATAATATCCTTTTGCTTTGTAATTATTGTTATATCAAAAACAATCATGATAGTTTAGATACAAAAATATTAAGTTAAGATTTAAAAGAAACTGTAAAAAACAATAATTAAAGTTTGTATAATCCTTTTAGAGCCAAATGAGCTATTTTTCGTATGAAATATGAATAAGTAAAGTTTCTCAGATATTTGCTTGAGTGTCAGTCAAAATGAATGCTCGGAAATTATTCCAATTCTTCTTCAATACCCAGTGAATATTGCCAATTACCAACGATAAATTATTTAAGAAAAAACAAATTTTTGTGAATGCTACAAAAGCCTTAAAATAATATTCATATGTGTTAACCTATTATTTGAAATACGTCAACTTCTTTCATATTTTTAGTTTATATTTTACTAGAATGCAATGGATTCCAGTAGAAAACAATATCCAGCTTTTGGGAAAAACGTTGCAATTTTTTAAATAAGTATTTACTTAGCTTGTGTAAAAATTATTTTACACCACAAAATTATATGTTCGTAAAGATCATCTAAGGCAATATAAATAAAGTGTGAAGCACTTGAAATTCCAATAAGTAAATAATTAATGAAATGTTTTGAAGCCTGAATTTTTTTTATCTATATTCCATTTCATTTCTATTAGTAATAATCTTAGTATCGTATAATTTGTTTTTAAAAAATAACTTTTGAAGGGGGAGGGGGCATACACAAAAGTAGGGAAGTGAACTCCAGGAATAATTTTTCTCACGGTCAGTTATTAATCATTGGGCATTTTAAAAGGAGGAAAGAAACGAACGCCGCTATTTTTGAAGCAAGCAGATCTTCGTAACGATGTCCATTAGGGAGTAAAAAACTTTTTGAGAAATTAAATTAAATATTAATATCAACGTGAATTACTTATAAACGCCCTAACATAACTTTCAAATATGCTTAAAGTTAACCAGACACAACATTCTGGTACAAATTTTATTCTATTGCAATTCAGTTATAGAGAAATGTTTCACCTAAAAGCTAAGATGGCTTTTATTTATCTAAGTATGACGTAAAAAAATTATTTTATATTTATGCTTATATTCATTTCAATGTTTTAAAATGTTTTTATTAGCTACCTGTTTGAGTGAGAAGGAATATTTTCTAAGAGAATTGGAGAACTTAAAAACTTTACAGCAACACTGCGCAAGTTTATACAATTCCTTTGAAACAACTCGATCTGAGAAAAGCCTTCCGGTATTCTGTTGAATATTTAATCAGTGGAAGCCATCAGCATCTCAAATTGGATTACGTCTGTGGACTTCATTCATTCAGATGGCCAGGTAACCTTGTTAGAGACGTTAAAGGAGACTTTCAAATGCCTTCAGGTAAACAATGCCTGGAAATTACAGTGAAGCTGTAAGAAAAGCTATTAAGTCACAGTAACTCAGCCCTCCATCGGGCGTTGCTGATAGAATTGCGGGAAAACAATCGCTTGGAAGAGAGGCTGATGCATTTACTTTCGAATAATATCTGAAAAGAATCTTATCAAAAGAACCAGAAATTTATTCGCGATGTAGACTTCTCATTATCCTAAATCCGTGGTAAAAAAAAAGCTAATCTATTTTCTCTGAAATTGCCAGTGATTTAATGAAATTTATCAAAGTTGCGTGTAAGTGATATACTATGTATATTATACTCATATTTCGTATATGTTGCTTCATATCACTTTATTTGGAAATCAATGATTATAAGACAATTTCCTCATATCACAAGGGTGCAGAAATACATACATATATAGTGGTGTAAGTGAGCCCCGGACTGTGGTTTTAGTTTAACGGGTTAGGAATATTCACCAATCACAAAGTGCTTCGTACTTTTGAACCGCGATCAGGTTACGAAGTTGCATTTGAGCTAGTACCCTTTTCTCCACGTCATCGCCATATCAGTGGAAGGACTTTGGAAGTCACATATTGACATGGATACTTCATATTTTTGAACCACGATCAGGTTACGAAGTTGCATTTGAGCTAGTACCCTTTTCTCCACGTCATCGCCATATCAGTGGAAGGACTTTGGAAGTCACATATTGACATGGATGCTTCATATTTTTGAACCACGATCAGGTTACGAAGTTGCATTTGAGCTAGTACCCTTTTCTCCACGTCATCGCCATATCAGTGGAAGGACTTCGGAAGTCACATATTAACATGGATTCGTCCCCAACACATGTAGCTCCAGCAACCCAGTGAGAGAGTATACGTGGTTACCCTCCTAATCATTGCTCGCTGTAAATAATGCATCACTTTGCTCAAGAAAACAGTTTAAAAAAGGCATAACAATCGATTAACAGGTTAAAAGAAGCAAGCCAAATTAATAGTATATAACTCTTGGTGGTTCGTGAGAGTTCTTGATTCCTAATAAAGTTTGGTAACGTCCCATTTTCTGGGACTCTTGATTTAAACCTTTAAAAATTAGGAGCTGGTCATCATTAAAGGTACCTGTATTACGAATTGGATAAGCTTTGGAATATTTCGTATATTACATTAAGATATGACATTTTATAAAAATATAAGTGTAAAGCGAATGGAAAGATGGTTGCTGTTACAATTTTCAGCCAAGCAATTAGTGAATTTGAGTCCCCGTTCGAGTGTGGATGATTGGAGGGATTTGGAATATATTTAAAATTGTATTCGCTGTTTAATTTGTCTCGTGGCTGCTGATGATTGAGCAGTTAGTATTTCCTAAGCTGTTGTTCCAGGGTTCGAATTTACGTCAGAACAACGATGTTCTTCTTTCTCTCAGTGTTTCCTTGTACTTTCTTCTGAGATGATGAATAAATATGGCCCACACTATAAACGCTTTGGTTGAGGAGTGACGTGGGCAATGACAAGTGCTTCCATGACTTGAATGACGAGTGCCCACCGGGTAACCATAAATAAATAGCAGATTTCGGCTCGTTACAGCGAAGAGTTAAGAATGATCCAATGCCCGATGTTAAGAAAATTGTCATGTGCAAAAAATGTTGGCAGAAATAAAAGCAAACCAAGCTTCATTGATGTGAAAAACCAAAAAGTAATTTTCTGATCAATGCCTTAAAATTATTTTACACAACATGATGGATTTTAAAATGAGATAACTATTACTGTTAAGTATTTAATATTCATTATATTTTTCGAAAATTTTAATTTTAAAAATACTGAATACGCGATACACTTCCAAGCATACATGACAGTTTTGGGTCCAGAAAGATGAATCGTTGTAAACAAGCTCTCAATTTTTCACATCGGTGATTCAAATCTTGTTTCAGTTTGAAAAAAAATATTCTAACAAAATATCACGATAAAATCTTTTCATTATTGCAGCACTTACGAAATTAGATAAAAATGCAAATAATTATTTATATATCAAAATATAGACTTGGGATAACTTTGTTAGGTAGATGAATAACTTGCTTATATTGTGTGTATCAGGACTTGGAAAAATTGCGAAAAATAACGTAAATTTTACATAAAACAATGCATTTTTATGACCACGTGAATTAAGACAATTCCGCACTATACTGCACATAATGCTTGACTTTTACACGAAATCTGTTCTCAAGAACTTTAAGAATATGTCAAAAATAAATACCAGCAACTTAAAGTAAATTTTGATTTGTACATCAAGTTTCAAATATATTATCTAGTCTTGCGTTTTACAAAAGCAGTATTGGCAATTCGAAAACTTTATATCTGTAAAAATTAAGTTTATTATTTACTTGTAGCAAAGAAACGTCATAAAATTTATTATTTATTATAGTGCCTGATTTACTTATACATATATTTTTAATTAATTTATATTGAAACACAGAATGCGTAATTTCTGGCATTTTCATATTTTGTTAATTTTTAGAGAGCATTAAAAACTATCATTATTGAACAAAACTAGTGTATAATATTTAAATAATATTATCTGAACGCTTAAATAGTTAATAATAATGCAGTAAAGTTAAGAATCTCCGTATAAAAAATAATATAAATATAACATAAAAATTGGTTAAGAGAGAGTATTAATTATTTAGATAAATAAATTAAAAGAGTATCCTGTAAAAATATTCATCAATTATAATTATTCAAATAATAATTGTTTGAAATACCAGAAGAAGGTGCTTTTTATTCATTCAATCAATGATGATGCCTGTGGAAACTTAAATTCCAATTCCAAAATAAAAAATGAAATCTCAAAATATGATCTGTTTAAGTAAGAGAAAAGGAACAAAATAACTTAAAAATCATAATTTTGACTTTTTATCATTTAAGTCTATTATTTAAAATTTCCTGTTTTTTTCCTTTTTTTAAATTGTCAGCCAAGGGCATAATAAAATATATTCTGTTTAAATTTCAAAGGACTAAATGTTTGGTTATGGAACTATTTTATTATAAAGTTATTTATGTTCTTTAATTTCAGTAATCTTTTTAATATGGGTGATGGTTTTGCATTAAATGGAGCATTGATTCTCATTTCCATAATAGTTCCTAATATTCGTTCATTTCTATAACAATTTGGGGAAACGTTATTTTTTTTATCAGTCTCTCATGAACTCTTAATATATTATTATAAATAAAAATATTATGATAAAATATTTAAATTTTGTGTGAGTGTTAGTAAGGGATATTTATATTATCCATTTCTTATCCAAAATCTGTTTCCAATCAATTTCAAACTTATCAGTTATTTATGACTTAACTTCCTCGATTAATGAAAAAATATAGTGCATTTACAAGAAACAGAATAATTTTATGTTCACAAGTTATTGTTGTTGCTTATCTCCCAGGGTTTGACGAAGTCAGACCAAATCTAGGAATCCGTTGACTGAGAGGAAATCGATGACCAGGAGGGGAGAAATTTTCACAAGTTATTCTAATCATTATACATTCGTTGTACAAATTTCTGTATTCATCGTTATCGTTATAGTAGAAATCATAAATTGCAAAGATTATGACGTTGATTATAACTCGGTTAGATGATTAGCCTAACGTAAAACTCTTCTTGTTCTGTTCGATAAACAGAATATCAAGCATGCTTGGTACACAATTTATCGACCCACTAAGGAAATGAACGGGTGAGTTGACGTCTCCCAGATCAAGGATCTAACCTCAGACACGCTGAAAGTATATAAATATAAATATAAATATAAATAAATATATATATATATATATATATATATATATATATATATATATATATATATATATATATATATATATATATAAATATATATATATATATAAATGTGTGTGTTGTGTTGTTGTTGTTATTACTTATGACACTTGGACAAACCAATCCTGCTCTGCTGATGGCTATCCGAAATTAAGTCAGTAAGTGTGCGTCTTTCGTTTGACCAGAACACAACGAAGGTGAAACTACGAATTTGCATTTGCTCTAAGACTCTTCCGATAGATGGCAACACTAGAGGATGTATTGCCTCAATTTCGACATTGATCTGGAGGTTGAAGAAATGTAAGTAGATATATAAAGAATAACTAGAGATCATCAAAATATAGTGGTGCTCTGATATATTAGCTATTCTGCTTGTAAAATTTGAAATTGACTTAGTCCTTACTTTCATATGGTATAATTGATTCTATCGATTTTAATGTATCTAGGTATCCACTATCAAGTTATATCTGATAAAGTACTTAATATTTTGCTTTTCAGAATGTCCCAATTTTTTTGAGTTTTTTTCTCACTAAAATTAAGTTTGATAATTACTAAAATTATTAGCTGAATTCAATTCCGTCCTAAAATTGACGATATAATGCATTTTATCAGTAGAAAAATATTTAGATTTTGAGACTCTTTTTTTATAAATTACAGTTCTATAAAAAATAGTATGCAATGTGACCAGTTGCGGTTTTTCCATGGAATACTTTTTCGGGGGAAAATTCTAATAAAAAAATGTCTATCCTCACTCAAAAATATATCTCAATAAAAATGTGTCTCAGTAAAAAAAAACTTTTGTATCACAAGTATCTCAATGGAGGTTAATAATATTTACACCAAAATGGGCATAATTTTATTTAATAACTTCTGCATGATGCCGCAAGAAAAATATTTTCGTAAAAAAACAAGATATGTCCATTGCTTTTTTTTAATTTTACTTACAAGAATTGCATAATTTTAGCCATAACTACAAAAATTATTCCATTTGCATTTGGAAGAGTTGAAAAGATTAATGCATTCTTCATTAAAACTTTTGAAGCTGCAAAACTTATATATAATTATTACTTTAATCTAATGATTATCAGATTATATAATTATATATCAGTAACCCATGTTTATGTTCTACTTTGCCAAGTGCTAGCAGAAGCTTTAATTTTAGTTACCATTCATTCATGTAAGTATCAATGATTAAAAAATATTCTTAAGACATATTAATAATACTTTTTGTAGAGTGTTAACAAAAAATAACCATTGTTAATAAAATATATTTGAGAAAATTTTATACCTTTAATTATTTCTTAACTAAATCTTAATTATATCTAAAATCCACCTTTACTTGCAAAATCTTGCGCAAATGGTATCCTTTGGGAGCTAATTAAAGGGGGATTCAATAGAGGTACAAGCTCAAGTGAACTAAGGAGTGGAGGATGAATTAAAACTTCGAATTCCTGGGATGATGGAAGAATCTAGATGCTCGCAAATACCTCATTGAAATTTATTCGCGTACTAAAACATCCACTATTCGCATTTGTTTCACTTTACTGTATTTTACAATGAATGAGATATTTGAATAAATAAATGTATTGCGCCGTATATAAATAACCATTCAAATTAATATACATATATGTTTATGCATATATTTAGCTTATCAAAATTTAAATTTAAAAATGAATGGATGAAATTAAATAAGGCACAGATACCGTATAATTCTAAATGCCAAAATCTTAATTTGGTTATTTTTTGGTTGATTTACTTATGTATCTGACAACCTGGTTTTTATTACGTCATGCACATACGAAGACGCATAAGTATTATGCTGAAAATTCTATTTTGGCAACCCTAGTGTTTACATCATCGCGGACATCACAATTTGTCCTCTTGACAACATTTCTTCATCACCAAAAAAATTCAGAATTTTGAATTTTCGGATTATACGGCATCTGTGCTAGAAATGAATTTCATATTAATTATGTAATATTTTAAGGAAATTCTTATCAGAAGTATTTTTTGTTTAACAATAAGGAATTAAGCGAAAGTTAATTTTCTTTCATTACATAAAACATGTATGTATTTGCTTAAGTTATAAGGTGTGTGAACTTAAAGAAAATACAGAATTTAACTGCTTTCTATTATAAATATAAGTGAAATAAAAATTCTTTTCTTTATTTCTCAGTACTTACTGTTTTTACTTAGAAAACTGTTTTTACTGTTAGTAAGAAAAATTTCAATTAAGAGTTTATTTAAGATTTTTTTAAAAACATTCAATTGTTTACAGGTTTGCTTTTACACAAGTAAAATGATATTAAATGTGAAAAATAAACTAATATTTGGTAAAAACACAAATAATGTTAAATTATAATTTAATCTTAAAACTGTTCCAACCAAAATTTGACTTGAAAGTAAAATGTAAAAAAAAAAAAAAAAAAAAAAAATCTAAATTCTGCGATATATTATAATACACACACACACACACACACACACACACACACACACACACACACACACACACACACACACACACACACACACACACACACACACACACACACACACACACACACACACACACACACACACACAAATATGTATATATTATGATTAAATGAATTTGTGTCTTAAATTCTCATATTTTCACATTTATTCATATTCAGCTATGAAAAAGGGACGGGGTAGTCTAGTGGTCAGGGCATCGGCCTCCCGTCCCCGTGGAGTTCGAGTCCCAGTGTTGCCAAAAGACCCACCCAGTGCATGCTATATATGTGCTCGTTAAATCTTTGAATAAAAATTATGGCTTACCACGGTTGTAATGATCTGGCGAGAAATTTCTTCCCCTTCATATCAAGGTCAAAATTGAGGCAGTGGATTCTTTTGTGGGGCCATCTATCGGAGGAATTTAGAACTAAGTCATACTTTTACCTTCGTGTTGCTATGATTAAAAGAATAACGCTCCTTACTGATTTAAATTCACATAGACAATGGCATAGTGAGCTTGTCTTGTCCAAGTGTCATAAGTAAGTACAACAACAGTTATAAGAGAATCAAATACATTGTATATAAATGCATCTTGAAAAACAAATTCACATTAAATTTATAGAATTAATATATGTAACAATTATGTAAGTCAAGAATATTAAAATCAAAAATTAATAAGTTTTAACAATTTAAAGCTAACAATTTTAAAGCATATGATAAAAAACTTACTACCCTTAGTCAATTTTTTCCACGCATTTTTTTAAATGCTTATATCTTATACATATTCTTGGTTGGAAAAAAATATGTTTTGATTTTTACATATAAGATCATTAAAAACAGTGCAATACCACACACACAATGAGAAAGTACTTTTGAAATCTCGTTATTCAGATTTTCTAACTAGTTTATGAAGTAATGTTTTCGTTTTTAATATAGATTTGTAATTTTTGAAGTTATAAACACGAGCTCAAATTTCATTGGTTCATAAACGGTAAGCTCTCTAGGAAATACTTTTGTTTCCATATACATAAATTATTATTTTATGCATTAGTTACATTTAAACATTTTTACAATCGAAGCCGTGGACGTCTGGCTAGCCATGGTATCATACTTGATGAACAGTTGCGAGTTTGTTACTTGGCTATCAGATACCACCAAATTTACTAATTGTTATTTGGAGCACAAAATAACGTGATTCCAGTATCCTTTAAGTGAAGTGGTGTTCATGGGAATGGGGCAGCACAGGAATGTTTGCACTATTCTGTGCACTGAACAATGGTATCTATTTCAATAATAATGGTTGTACATCTTTATACAAGCATTTGTTAAAATTTTCCTTTACAATGTTTAACTGAAATGTAATTCTTATATAGATGGATTTCAAGAGCTTTTGTACAATTTATTACACGGAATATTCCTGTGTAAATGATATATTTTGATTATACTGAGACAGATTTTTGAATATTGGCTTTGAACACAACAGACCCCTTCAATTAGGACACGATTCGAACTTATTACCTCCCAATTATAGAACGTGTCCTAACCAACAAAGTCATAAATATATTTTAACTTTTTCAATATCTGTGAAACATTTTTGTTCGTGCAATTATACAATTTAACTATTCATTTTGTTACGATATTTAACCAAATATAATATATGAAATTGTCACATAATTTTTAATTTAATTTAGCTATTTATTTTTAATAAGAAAAATCATATGAAATACTAAAAAATTTGCATTCTTTTATTGAAATCGGATAATTTATGTTTTCTCATTTTATTTAAAGGAAAATTTATATTAGACATGGCCTAAATAGATTATCGATAATTATCTGTTACGTGATTTATAAACACAGAATTGATCGGATATCTTTCACGATTCCTTTACTTCATAGCGGTTCCCAATAAATTTTACTAAATAATTTATGATCATTTTATTCAAGTAAAATCATTACTGATGTTTTTCTTGTTTTGGGCTATGTATACTACAACAAAGCGTCTTATTCAGGTAAGTCCTCCTTCCTATTTAGCGATCTCACGAAAATGTTGAACAAAAAAATTTCCGATAAACTTTTTATTGCAGCGTTCCTATCTATGCATGTATTATTTGCTTATTACTATATATTGATCCATATCATTTTGTTCTATGCTTTGTAAAGAAAATGCTCTAATTTACAGAACATTTAATAACATGCATTTAAGTACGCAAATAAGTTATTCATTAATTTGAAACAAGTAATTATTGAGCTTATGAATCAAATGATGTATACGGCTGAAAATAAACTGATTTTTGTTGTTGTTGTTTCTAATCCCAGATGATGTACTAAGCTACATTCACTCCATAAAACCAAAAATGTCCAAAATGTCCAAAAATAAAATCAGATTCCTTAAAATCTCAAAAAGTGTAAAATTTACACACATAAGAATATGATCGGGGGGGAAGAGACTTGAACAGCCCTACAACAACACACTCTGAAAAGTCCCTCACCCTAGTGAAAGGTAAGTGATTTGATATGGCCTCTCGGAAAGCATGAGAGAGCCATCTGCAGTTTTCTCGACATATTTAGCTTGTGGAACCATCGAGGTCTTTTGACGAATTGTTGAGTAGGCGGACTCCAAAGTGTGCTTAATTCATTCCATTTTATTGAGGTAATTTCAGAATAGGTTTATTTAGTGTTGTCATGCAGATTATCTGCAGGGCCAAATTATCGGCAATCTCATTGCCATTCAATCCAACATGAGAGAAGACCCATTGAAAGTATATAGAGTATCTTTTAGCCAGCTGATTAAAAAGTTCTACTATATTCAGGCTTTTTCATATCCCCGTCATTCATCCAATGAGAGAGGCGAGCTACAGAGGCATGGCTGTCCGATAGAATCCAAATATCTTTGAAGATAAGTACAAAGGTCGTGTATTTAAAATGTTGTCCCATGTAAATTGCCACAAATTCAGACCTGAAGGCGGAACAGCCATCAGTATTTCTAAAATTAAAATCAATTATTAGGTGTCCCGGTAAGCACTCCAGTTCCAGATACATCATCGACGCCGATGTATCTGGAACTGGAGTGTAAACAGGGACACCTAATAACACAATTACATCAGTGTACATTTTCATGCCTCAGTGTATATTTTCATGGCGGGAGAGGAATGCCATGTATTGTCTTAAGAGCCATGAATTCAGAAATATCTGACTTTTTACACACCCTCGTCAAGAGTTCGGTCTGGAAATGTATACGCTCTGGAGAGAGCATGAAAAAAGACGTGGCTTACTAAGGAGTGCGGCTCCACTTCACCGGAAAATAATCATATCTCACTAAAAAATAGATTCCTATTAATCACATGTGATAGCATTTTCAGAAAAGTATTATTTCTGTTAAATAATTATGAAATTCAAATTCTTTTCTGTGAAAATATTTTGATGAAATTTTTCCGATTTGAATTATTCTTAACTATTATAATTAGTGAAAATATTATGGTTTCCTTTTCCTTTAGAAGTTGTTGTCGTGTGCCAGCTGGGCTGGCAACATGGAGTGCGCTGTTCCACTTTTCCAACTAAACCATATTTTGGTGTGGAGTCCGACTTCTTCAGTACACACATTCCATTTAGCAACCATTCACACTTCATTTACAAGTAAAAGACAAAGACAGTATAGATAGAGAGAGAAAGTACATTCATGTCCGAATCGGTATTCAAACCCAGAATCTCCTTATCCACCGTCAGGCATGCTGACCACTAGACAAGTTGGGCGGCGAAGGAAAACCCATGAGGATGGGATTTGAAACAACGTGGGCAGAGCCCAATTTCCTTTATATAGTAACAGAATTGAATTAAAAATTTCTTTTACTAGGAAAATTATTTATAATTTTATTTTATTTGTAATATATATATATATATATATATATATATATTATATACTTAACGTGAAGAATCTAACAGCCTAAAGCTATTATGTGGTATTTTACAGTAAACATTACCCTTCGGGGGACTTTTTTTTTATAAAATGTTTTACATTTTCTCTTAATATATCGAAATATTTTAAAGACATGAAAATCTAAAAAATTATTTAATAGGATGCAACTTAATCTTTTTACTCCAATAAAACTCTCCAAAACTATAACGTTTTTGAGCGCCAGTTTAGCTACCTAAGCAGTTATGGTATTATCAACAGTTGCGAAGTTGAGGTATTTACGAATATCTCTTTTAGTAAAGGCAATCATGACCTGACCGTCTACCTCTAGATATTGTTGCGAAAATTGTTTAATTTAATATTTATCGTGAGTTTCGTTAATCATATTGGATTTGAACTCTAAAAATCTCTTCCAAAATCGTTATTGTTTGAATTGTCTGACAGTAATGCAATTCAGATATCAGTGTCAAATGAAGAGTAAATTTTTTCCTCTAAAGTAACAATTTTAACAGAGCAGTTTTTAATCAATTTAGTAAGATAAATGTAACCAGCAAGGAAATTTTTTATCTTAAATCAACAGTCTTAACCAATATTCTTCTAGGAAATATTTTAAAAGCTGTCGACCTGAAGGTAGTTATAACAATTTAATTGAGTATTCCTGAATAGTCTATGATCACAAAATATGTGAATGTTGGCAAACTGTGCAAAAAATTGTGACACTTTTGTTGAGCTTGTGATTGTTTCCAACTAAAGATTCGTTAATTGAATATCAATTTTTGAAGAAGGAGGCAGCATTATGATTTTATGGGACTTCCAAATTCAGACATCTGCGCTGTTTCCATCTGAATGCCAGTAGAAATACCTGGAACACAAACTCATTTCTATGAAAATTTTGATCTGCCTTTTCTAATGTCTACATGCAGAGCAGTCGAGCATCTACTAGTAAAAAATAAGAGTGTGTTCTTAAGAACCTTTCATGCAATAGTATCTATTGATTAAAATCATTGATAACATCAGATTTTGTTTTTGTCTTCATTACAGTATTGCAAGACCACCGAATCACAGAATCTGAATATTTTATTAGGTTTTAATTACATTTAAAACCTAAAACTAACTTGAAGATTAATATAAATGAATGCAAAGAAATTTTGAACCTAAGCTCTTAAACATTATTTACCGATTAATTAATAATCATGTGCAAAATAATAAACTGAAAAAATAAATTTCAAAAATCTTCTGGCATTAATTTATAACTTAAAGTATAAAACTTGACAGTACAAATGTTATTTCCTTATAATGTCATATAATAGTCTTACTACCATGTTAATTATATGTCTATCAAAAAAGTGCTAAATATTTTTTATTATATAGTAAAAGATTTATATATTAAATTTTCATTTATAATATAGATGTAAAATGTTTATAAAAGTATTCTATTCAGTGTATGTTTAGTAAATATATTTATAACTTGGGTCACTTTCATTGAAATATTATTTCACAGAGAATTTACTTTATTCCCAATTAATGTATATGTGCTGAAACATTTGCTGGTTTTAAAAGTATTGAACTATACGACAAAATGAAATAATTTTCAAGTAACTCTTCTTTTTTAGAATTAGTTTCAAATGGCCTAGTGGTTTGGTTGATTCTACTTATTTCAGAAATAATTAGTCATTCAGAATATTAAAGAAGAATACATAAGAAACTCTTCAATAGATTGCTTTGTGATCAATTTGACATAATTAGTTTGAATGGCAGAAGTGTCTTCAAAAAGATTTGAAAAATTTTCTTAAATAAAATACGAAAAGAAATATGATAAATCAGTTAATTTGAATTTTAACTTATAATCCAAGCGAGTTATTTAACTAATGTAGGATACGTGTTTTTCAGTCTATTACACAAATGTTAAAACCAAAAAATTACACAAATATTGCTAATTTCGCCCAATAATACACATTTGTTAGTGAAAAAAGATTTGTAAAAATGATTTAATAATTATGAAGTAAAAATTCATTAAGAAATTTAAATATAGCCATTTGTATATTTTTGATCGCCTAACTTTTTACTTTTTAATTATGATTGACTTGAATGAAATTTTTTTTGGAGAATTTTAAAGTTCGTCATATAAATTACAAATTTTGCAATCATTTTTGTTAATTTAAGCTTCTTAAAATCTTCTAAAACATTTTAGAACTAATTCTTGGATAGTATTAAAAAACTTTTATTAATTTTATTATAAAATTTATGATTATACTTCCAAAAAATAACTAAAATAAAAAGTTACTATGAATTTCTAATATATACATAAAGGCAGGTAAAGTAATTTTAAATGAGCATATTTCGTGCACATGAAATTGTGACAATGAAACCAATATCTTTAGGCCAACAATAACTCTTATTTTTATGTTACTGTTAATTAAAAGCTGATTTGGGATAAAATGGTATCATAATAAGAATCGATATGTGATTTTTGGTCAGTAATTTTCATTTTTTCTAAAATTATAAGTGGTCGAATGCTTAGATTTACAGTAAAAAATATATCCGAAAAGTTAATGGCTTGAATGTAACAATCCTAAATAAATAAAAACAAATTACAAATAAAATGTTTGTAGACCAATCATGTGTTCAATCTAGCAATAAAAATATATTTTTTAAGTTATTACTGAAATTAATGTTAAAAATTTCACCAACTGATATCATGTTAACTTTTAATGAATTAGGCTTTAATCTTTTAAATGAGCTGTTTGAGTTGCAGTGATCGGAGTTGAAATTATTTATATTCACCATTATTAAAATTACCGAATACAACGTAAAACACAATCATAGTTTCACATTTATTATTGATAAGTAATTTCAAATAATTATCCATTAGCTATTTATTATTATTCAACTAAAAGCTCTCAGATTAATGGCAGACTGTTTCTGCTATAAAAATACTTTTAAGAGAAATGCCATTTGAAAATAATTCTTGACATTTGATACAGAATAGTAAAGAATTCCAGAGAAAAAAATCATTTTGAGGCAATCAAGCATCCAAATTAATTCATTTCAATATGTTAAATATATGAGGAAAAATTTATCTATATAATATTTAATGAAACATTTCAGATAATTTTCCTTCCTGTAAAATTAAAAGCCTTATTAGGAATTTATCTTCCACTAAAAGTATTATAGGCTTATTTTACATACATGAAAGTAAATATTTTTGTCGTTTTATATTTGCTTTGTTCTTCGTAAGTAAATAACTTTTCAAAATTAAAGTTTTTGAAATGTTATTCATCGTG
The DNA here is from genome assembly GCA_030067965.1 of Latrodectus elegans. NCBI lineage: Eukaryota > Metazoa > Arthropoda > Arachnida > Araneae > Theridiidae > Latrodectus > Latrodectus elegans. Next base: position 92,862,229 of record CM057816.1, on the reverse strand, counting down.
TATAGTTTAGTCTCTGTAATGGTGATAGCTGAATAAAGTGAATACCTCAATTTATATCTCTTTAAGATTACATTCAAGGGTTATTTAAATGCGAGGATTTTTTCTTTAAATGTAATTAGAACTTTTACTTGTGTTTAAATGCAATACCTTTTCCGTTAACTCCTTAATATATTTAAATTTTCTTCACAAAAATAGATGCAAAAGCATTAAATTCCGAATCTTCTCATCCATTTTTTTGTGTAATAAAGACTAGTTAATTAATGATGGCTAAAAATCTCAAATTTAAAAAAAAATAACACGTAGAATTATTTATATGGTCGCTTATTTATTAACAGTTATAAGTTGTTTGACATATGATTGTTTAAGTTCAAATAGAAATAATATAAACAGTTTTATCTAATTTGATGGTTCATTTTTATCTATTTGGTCCTTAGTTATTACCACAGTAAATTTTGATGGAGATTAAATTGAGCAAAATACATTAAAATTGTTGCTAAATTTTATATCTCAATTAAGATATATCTTATTTAAGAAATGTTTAATGATGTTATTAAAATTTAAAGCAGTGTTAATTATGTTATATATGTTAACTACTTACTTTATGTTTTACATTAGATAATTTTTTATGTCTACAAAAAGAAAATTTAATATACAAATTACGGACAATAATAAAAAAAAATTAAAAAAATTTCGTGAAAATGTATTTAAAAATGATAAATTTCATATTTCAATTTCATAATTAAAGATGAATTTATTATATTAGATGAAGTAACAACATTTTATTAATCATTTTCCTCTGCACAAAATACAACTTGGAAGAAAAGTATTATTATTTGTAAACACATTAAATAGGAATGGAAGAAAAGATATATTATGCTTTATTTAGATAATTTTGAATTCCCTTTTGCTGAAATTCAAATTCAGAATATGCAATGATTTTCTATGCAATTTGCATTATTAAGTAGATTTTTGATTCGTCTTTTGATACATTTCTGAAACTTATATTAATTATGTGAAACTAATTAAAAAGCAATCCATTGAGTCATTATTTAAAGGGTTCTTTTTAGCACTTAATTTTTTATTTTTCGAATTACAAATTTAATTAATAATTAAGCAGTGTCAGCAGAGCCAGTGGGCATTAGTACCTTTACTTAAAATGAAAAGTTACTTCGCAATTTTTCTTTTATTCTTGCAATTTACTATTTTTAAATATAACAAATATGCTTGTATATTCATTAACTAACTCTAAAGAAAACTATATTTTGAAATCATATTTTAATGAAAGTGAGTCTGCTCATAAATAATATACTATGCAATTAAAAGATAGCAATTTATGGTTTACATTTTTATAAACATTTTTTTTTAATTGGAAATACACTCGTGTCCATAAATTAAGGAAAATGCAAGTTCAGGCACAGAATGAGCCAGAACAAAAACGAATGTGACTGACTTGTTTGTAAAGTCTATTTATTAAACAGAAGGTAAACAGCAAAAAAGATTCTATATGTTTGACTAATGAATAAAAAATGAGATTATTACTCCCTACGCAAACTTAATAAAAGAACCTATTTACAAAAACCAATATAACATGGTTGGTATGATGATTAATATATAGTATGTTCCTATAGACAATGCAATACAGGTCGTACAACGCCAAGGTATGCTGAGTATCAAATTACCGATCTGATTTCGACGCCGCAGGAGGACAGCCTACTCACGAAGCGAGAGTAAGGCTGTTAGTCTCCGCTGCAAACCGATCTGATTTGGAGAATATTACACCACTCATCAAGCAATGCTCACCGAAGTTCCGGCAGACATGTGAGAGAGAGTTGACTGACTACAATTCGTCGGCCAAGCATGTCTCACACATGCTCTATTTGATTTAAGTCCGGTGAGTGTGCTGGACAGTCCATACGAATAATATCCTCTGATTGAAGGCAATCATATACAATGTTTGCACGATGAGGACGGGCGTTGTCATCCATAAACAGAAATTCTTCCCCCTTGATGGTATGAAACAATCGTGCATGTTGCTCCAGAATGACATCCCGATAGATGTGCTCTGTCATAACTACATTCTGAACATGCAGGTTAGTTCTGGAACCCAGAATAATTCCTCCCCAAACCAGCAATTCTGTATCAATGGTGTATGCTCCTCTCCATATGAAAGTCCGGCGAGAACCAGACTGAAAGCTAAACCTGGACTCGTCGGAAAACATCACACAAGACCACTGTTGCGGTGTTCACAATGCATGCTCTCTACTCCAGGTTAACCTTAGGGGACAGTGAGTTACGGTGAGTGGAACCAATCTGACAAACCTACGAGCATAGAAACCAATGTGCACTAAGCATCTGTACACGGTCTGCCTTGAAACTGTCGTACCGGTAGCTGAAGAGAGCTCACAAAACAGGTCTAATAATGTGCTTCGTCTGTTTCTTTTGGCAGTAACTGCCAAATACCAGTCTTCATTTGACATTGTAACTTGGGAGTGACCTGTGCTGTAACGTCTACTCATATTACCATCATCTTAGAACCTTTGTCAAAGCCTGGAGATGACACTCTAGGTGATTCCAAGTTCTTCGGATACTTTCAGCTAGGTACGTCCACACTTCAAAGGACCGATAATTTTACCATCACCCAAATGCTTTATTTGTGCCGTAACTATGTTGTTATTGCACTGAAAAACTTTTAAAGCGCTTGTGAACAATTTTACTTCGTTGTAACCATTCCTTATATACTCCTCTCTTACACTCTCAACACTGTGACGTACTATTGGCGAAATCTGGTGGTTTCTTGTAGTTTGCATATTATTTTTAAAGAGTGTGTGATAATTCTGCATGTCAAATTTATATTTTAGAGTTCAATTTCTGTGTGATTCTGAACTATTATTAATTTATTGACATGAGAGTATTATAAATATTTCAATATAAAATAATTTGGCATTTCAATTTCGAATGATTTTTTGATACGAATGTTGTAACTGGCATACATAAGTTGAGAATACTGTAGATATTTTCAATGGAATAATATTTGTGCTGTGGTAACTTCTGTTGGAGTAGTTAACATCCATAACTTCGATGCAGCAAGTTCCTGGTTCGGGCATGGATGTTCCTTTCTCTCTTTCTTTCTGTGCTTCGTTATTTCTTCAATGTTGAGGTGACATTTGCACTCCCACTGGGTGCCCTACTCTATACGATGTCATCACATTCAGCATTTGTAGTGTTCATTAGGTATATCCTAAGTGCAGCCTGGCGCAAGAAAAAACTTTTTCGTGCTGTTAGATTGTATACTTTCTATTAAAGAGTTATACTCTTATATTAAAGAGTTATTATATAGTTATTCTCTTATTAAAAACAAAGATGTGTTTCCTATAACCAAAAGGAATGCTTTTTACGTGCATCATAATTTCTGAAAGATTTGTCCACCTAAGAAACTTTCATGGAGTTAAATATAGAGGATTTAGATAGCTTTAATTCATTATGACAAAACTTGAACTTTTCATTTGCAATAAAATGACAAAACCATATGAGTTTAATTTTCTACGTTAAAAAAATCCAATTCAGTGAAATTTGTATATTTTTCATAGCTAATTGTTCAGGATATGTATATATACTCATATATACTGCTACTTTTCTTGCCAGAAACGTTGACAACTACTTCAAATGATCTTACATCAATTACGGAATGTATATATATATACTTAAGTTTTCACATTTTTGATGATTTATAAACGCATTACATTTTTGATGATACTATAAAATGTTTTTTTAATATGATATATAGATTGACTTGCATATATTTAAAGAAGTTTGATCGAAATGTCTAAAAATGCACTTGTGTTGAAAATTATAAGGCCGATAACATTCACTGGATTATCAAGGATATTCACAATCATTCAAATGTAATTTCAGGTATAATAAAATATCCAGAATCGTTGAGCCCTGTAATTAAGCAACACGTTTTTGTGACGAAAAGTGAACATAAATCAAATCAGAGATAATCAAGAACATTTATAAATGAACAGGCAAAATTGTTTTTTTAAATATACTAGGCATTACACACACTCACACATACTTTGCTTGTAGATGTTTGACACATTTATTCAAAAAAAGTCACAAATATCAAAAAGATTTGATTATGTATACAATTTCTCGACTGGCATTCAGAGTGATGTAATAAAACTATCAAAAATTCACAAAGCAGATAAAAGCTTCTGCAGTCTTGTTTTTAGAAAATGGATCAATCATTGGGAATTATATTTCATTTTCAACAAAAAAAAGTTTGACAAGTTTTCTTCATATATTACCAACTCGTACATACCTTGTAATCACAAAAAGAGCATCATTCAGATGCACTTAATTTAGTCCTACTATAACTATCCTTAGAACAACAGGCTTGAATACAAATAGCTCTTAAAATTAAGATTGTTTGCATAAGATTGAGAATATTCCTAGAGATAAAAACAATTTTCTTCAAACATTACAATACTGTCCTTTTAAAAGAATGCCATCTTTAGAGAGGAAATTCTTCCTTTATTATATATTGATATCTGAAAGCGTTTGTTAGGGAAAATGGTCTTTTAGGTTCGAATCTAATATACATAATGAAGGTTCAAACTATTATACATTGAAATAATTTTGACAACAATACTCAAGATAATCAATTATTGCTATATTTACTTTTAAAATCTTGTAAGTACTTAAAATAAATTTTATAACTGATGGTGGTATGCTATGATAATTCAACGACTAATTACTTTTTCAAGAAGGATAATTGCGTATCAGTATAACTCTCTGTCATCATAACATGAACTACAAATATTAGAATCTATTAGAGAAGCTCTCCTGTAGCTTCACTCTATTTAACAACCGAACATATTTCTGAAATATTAAGTAATTAATTTCTATGCATATCACATTGACAATTTTATCTGGAATTTATAAAAATCATCTGCGTTTATTCATACTAATTTAAATAAACATTTTATTCCTACTCACATTGAATACCACACACACAATTTGACATCATAAATAATTGTATTATTTTAAAATATAGTTGCATAAATGAGATATTAAATTCGTTGTTTTGATGTATTCTATTGGATTTTGATTTGATTTGATTGGGTGCAAGGTCTTCAGATGGGATTACCTGTGACAAAAACACAGTAATCTTAGATAATCTCTTGAGAAAATTATTGGATAAGAACGAATTGAGAATTATTGAGTTGAATGATTCAGAATAATAAAGCCATTAAAAGAAATTTATAAAAACCAAAAAGATGAGACAGATAAGTAGTATAAAAAAATCTTCAATTTTTCTGAGAATCATGACAGTTTCATGAAATTAATGTCATCCAGAGTATGTTTTATTTGATTATTTTTTGTTTTTGTCTTTTCTAAATTTTGAAAAGATTTAAGATGCAGAGGAGAGTATATTTCCATATCTGCTTCAGAAGAGGATATATATACATATATCACACATGCAATTATTCTTTAAAAACATTTTGTTTTTTAATTTTTCTATAATCAATTTTAGATTTCATTGTAATTGAAATATAATTCTTTGTACGATTAGAAGTTGAGGGTAAAATGGATTTAGGTGACAAAGTTGAATATGGATCAGATATGGTAAACTGCTCTTTTTCGTTGGATTGTTGTTTATTTTTGCAACTTTTTGTATAGAAAATGCTAGATGTTCTTGTTTATACTATTTTCCTTACTTTTGGGAAAGTAATTTATTTCTTTTTATTTCTGCTGCAATTACTTCTTTTCCTAATATACAAATAGATACAAAATTCAACATTTACTGTTTTATCTTGCAGTCAGTGGGAGAAGAAATAAAAAAGCTACGCATTATAACGACTTTAATATAAGCTATCTAATAGATAGAATTGCAACATTTGTTATCCACGCCCACTATCTACCCTAAGGGCCGTGGTGGCTTAGTGATCAAGTTATCAGCCTTCCATCCGGAAGGGCGGGGTTCGATTCCCAACGACCCACCGATTATATGCGATATACGTGTTCATTAAATCTGTTAAATCAAAAGTCATGTGGTCTGTCGTTGAGTAGTTACCATGGGTATAATAGCCTGGAGAAAATTTCCTCTCCTTTCATATCAATGTCAAAATTGAGGGAATGGATCCTCTGGTTTGTGCCATGTACCGGAGGTTTTAAAGAGCAAAGTTATACTTTCCCCTACAGAGCGCTCTGATTAAAAAAAGACTCACCCTACTAACTTAAATTCTCATAGTTAAGGCATAGTGAGTTTGGCTTGTTCAAGTGTCAGAAATAACAAGAACACAATCTACTCTATAAGTATGTTTGCATTTCGGTCATTTTTTAGAGCTCTGAGAAACTTACTTTGCGGATGACCCTTGTAAATGCAATATAAAATATAAAATAAATAATATAAGTTAATTTTTAAGCAGACATATAATTTGTAAAATATATTTAAAGATATTTTTTTTAAAAAATATGCATTTAACTAACCGTTTAAAGATGTCAAAATTAGTACATGAAGTTTAAAAATTATAAGGATTTTACAGTATTTCTACTTATACATTTTCTTTTCCTTACAGATTATTTTATTTAAAATTTTGAATTTTAAGTTAAGATTTATTATCATAAATAGTCATATCCAGGATGCTTACTTTTATTATTATAACACTGTTGAGCGAGGAATATTGTTAATACAATAATAACATTAATCAAATGATATGATTTTACTCCAAATGTTTATACTTTATCAATGAAAACTATTGTATTATTTTTACATTCACATTGATTTAATTTATTTTCAAACAATAGCTTATTAATTAATTCCTGTTTTTCTGAAAAATGTATAAACATTTTCAAACATAATGTTATAGAAGAAAGCATAAATTTTTCTTAGACTATTATTAAATGAATCTAAGAAGTTAAAAAATTTTTTTGGTTAATCTTTTGGTTAGATCTTGACGATGAATACATTTCAATCATCATTAATGAATATAAGAAATGGTGCATTTTTTGTATCATATCAAACAAAATGCATAATTCATTTGTATGTTTCCTTACAAAAATATTAAATTTAGCTGTTATTTCAAGTTTTTGTGGCACACGTTCAGCTTAAATCATAGAAAATAGTACTTCCCATTAAAGTATTGAAATTAGAATTATCTATATAAAATATTATTATATAATTGAAATAAGCTGTATTTTTAAATAGAAATTTTTTCAAAATATCAACAATGAAAAGCGTCTATATTAAATTTGGATATTTATTGATAAAGAGAGATAATTTTGATATTAAAACAATAAAAGAAGTTAACTTTTTCTTACAAAGTTATTTCCTTCAAATAATGATGTCAGTGTTATACATATTATCAAACAACATTTATTAAAAATTATAGTTTCATGAAAATGAATTCACAAAACAATTTTCTGGAAGCTAAAAAGAAAAAAAAAACACTTTGAAGAGCAGTACCAATTGAAATAGGAAAAATTCATGCTCATTTCTCATACTTATTTATAAATTGTTGTATGTTTTTCTTTAACACGACATAACATGAGTCTTTGATTAAAAATAACTTGCATTGAAATAATTGTTTTGAAAAGAAAATGTCTATTTTTTTTTTACTTCCAGTTAAAAATGAGTTGTATGTTTCTAAATATAATGGATAAGGTACAATCTCTTTAATATAACATTCAAAATAAAATCAATCAGCGGTTTTTATGCATTCACTGAAATTATATATACATATTGTATTGTATACATACATATATAAATATATATATTGTCTCACATCTGAATTTATTGGAGCACATTTTTCTGAATCGTAATTTGTTTATATATTTATCAACCTTTACATATACAGTTATCTCCCTATAATACGGTACTCTTATAACGCGTTTTCATATAATGCTATTTCATGTCTCTCCTATAAAGCGTGTTTACCCCCATATATATATATAACGCGTTGAATCCCCACGTTATATTACTGTACTGGATATTTTTAATGATTTGTACAATTCTCAATGAATTTTGCCTACGCTTGGACATTGTGTCATTATTATTCTTATAAAATTTAAATTTTATTATAGAACATGGAACATTCTGCTAAGAAAAAAATGTCGGTGGAAAGTTATCTCAGATATCTCCTACTGTAAATAAACATGTATGAAAACTGTATTTGAAATTATTTGACTTATTTATAATGAATGTTATTTTAGTTACATTAGTACAAATTATTAAATTCAGAAAATATTAATTAAAAAATATTAAAACCCACACATTTCCTTCATAATATAGTATTTTCTTAGTATTCAAATTTTATATATATATATATATACATATATATAGATTATATATATATATTATATATATATATATATATATTTATATATAAATATAAATATATATATATATATATATATATATATATATATATATATATATATATATATATATATATATATATATATATATATATATGAAATCTAAATTATATTTATTCATAACAAGCAATTAACAGAAAGAGATGTAAGCATTTGTGTAACATTTAATAACCATTCATGTATGGCGTTTTTTTAATCTGGAACTTTACACTTTTTGGCCATTAAACTTAAGGAATTATGTATGCAAAGATTCATAAAGTTTTATTTAAATAAGGAGCGTATTTTGGGTTCCTTTTGTGTGCAACATAGTTGTAATATTGAACGGGAGATTTAATTCGACCAAGATAGCTCTGAAATGAATTTTGAGACAAAATGAACAACATTGCCGTAAATATTCTTTAGTTTTATTTTTTTTTCTATGATAACTTTTACCATTCTTAAGTTAACAAAATCTAGACTTTCAGCTTAAAATGGACTCCAGATAACTGGGATTAACCTCCCTAGAAGTAAAAATCAAACATTTAAGCTGCTGAATCAAAAGCCGTATCGTAACCATTTATTTGCAAGATCCTCTAAATAGACCGGATGAATGCACGAATCCAAATCCAGATAGCTGACAAGGCAACTTCTGCATAAAATACTACATGTAATTACACTTAGAATTACATTTTATTAATTTTGAATTAAACAATTAATTTTAAAATGCTTAAATACCAGAACAAATTTAAATAAACAAAATAATAAATATGAATAAAAAGACTTGAGTATGCTTACTACTAATGTAAGCTTCAAATTTTCAAATAACTTATCTGAAGAACTAAGATGTTTATTTGAAAATCCTAATTTAAATTAGCTGAGTAACATGAAGGATGAATATAGCAATAACTGAGCAGTCAATTTAACTTCCTAAACAACTTAATAAAAATAAAATTTCAGTCCGTTTTCTAAAAATTCGTATTAACAAAGAGAAGATATGGTATTACATGCCGCAGATTTAAAACATGGATATAATTGCATTTTTACAGGAATAAAACTAAATAAAAGTTTTATGAATTGTCTCAAAATATAAACAAACAAAAAACTTCATGCGAATTCTTAAAAAATAGATTAAAATCCAATTAAAATACCAAAGAAGTATGCTTCTTATAAAGAGAAAAAATAATTCTCATTTAAAAAATAATAATTTAAAAAATAATGAACTGAAATAACTTCTTTTGAAAACAATGAAAAATTTCAAATATTTGCTATAATTCTTATCAAATTTACTAAATTATTGCAAATATTCATTTATAATTTCAAAATTCGATAATTGTTAAGATCTAAAATATCGCCTTTGCCTAGATTTATAAAATATAGTCTAAAAATTAATTGATGTTAATAGTAAAATAATTTTTAAAAATCTCTCTCTCTAGGTATATATATATATATATATATATATATATATATATATATATATATATATATATATATATATATATATATATATATATATATATATATATATTATTAAATATAATTTTTATATAATTATTTAGTTGCAGTCTTTTTTCTTCTTTTTGATAATATAAGCGTACTAAGATTAACAGCAATTGCAAAAACAGTTTTTAAATTTCGCGATTTTAAGATGTTTAAATGAAACTGTCAGGCAATTACTGAATGAGACAGGAATTAGCCCCCGGTTCTGCTGAGAGCATTTGAGTGATGGATGGAAAAGATTTCCTCTCCATCCTCTTTTGATCCCTTGAAAATTCTCAATTTCCCGCTAACTTATTAAGCCAGTGAACTCAAGCATTAAAAATGGGTCTTGACTTGTGCATTTTAAAGCTGAAGTCATTTTTCTCAATCAATTTCATTGATACTTCTCTGCTTCATTGCTTTAATGCGTGAAGACAGATGTTTTAGTCATATTAGTTAATAAGTTGTGTTCGTTTTACATTGTTTATTTAATTAAAAGGATACTGACATGTTAAAACGTGTCTTCGTTTGGTCATGCATTAGTTTTTAGTTTTGAGTCGGATTTGAAGAAATTAATTATTTTTAAGCATTTACGAAGTCACTTTCTTCTCGAATGTCTTTTAACAAAATATAACTTCATTACTAACTTTTAAATAATATTTTATTTTATGTTATTTTGACTAGTATTTAGCTTCTGAATATTTCATTTCATGTATATATATATATATATATATATATATATATATATATATATATATATATATATATATATATATATATATATATATATATATATATATATATATATATATATATATATATATATATATATAATATAATATACATACATACATATATATATATATATTAATTTAAAAAACTGACGAAATAGAAAATAAACTAATTTAACTGTAATATTTTATATTTAAAATAAATGTGAAGTAAACTTTTTTTGATATATTTAAAAATTTATATTTTTAAAAATATTTTTGTGGGTAATGTAAGAATTTTACAGCATATGTCAAACAAATTACATATGCTCCATTGTATACATAGCTTTGAATATAAAAATGTATTATTATGTAAATCGAAATTACATTTGTATGATTATATGCTTGCAATAAATCATCATATCATTATGAATTATAAAGTTTATAAAATGCCTTATGCTCATTTTTGTAAAAACAAAAAAGTATTTTAATGCCTTGTTTGAAAATATGATAAGCATTATTAATATATTAGAAATATAGTATTTATAATAAAATGGTATGTATTACATAATTTGTGGTAGACAATTTTAAGTATTTCAATTGTTATTCATATTTTATATTAAAACTAATTTATATTATAATTAGTTCATATAATTTTTGTAAAACGAGCATTTAATGATAAAACAATCATATTTCTTATATTAAAAATATGATCTTTAAGAAATATTTACCATTAAATTTTTCTAAAACACAAATCAAGACATTGAACTAAATTGGAAAGAAAATTTCGACATACTACATTAAATTGTATACGTAAAAAGGCGTGAGCATTTGAAAATTTAGATTTATGCTTTGTTATTTTAGATACATTTGTGTTATGTAATTTTTATTTGCATACATGCTTAAAATTAATTTTCGATGCCTTAAACATTGATTTTAAAATTTTCTTTTTGAGAGGTGATATTATATTGCTATTGAAAAAATATATTTTATTAAATATGCCATTTCAACTAAATAATGATTCATCAACTTTGACACAATATTCATACTTTGGATGTAACTTAGCCTATTTGGATGTAATACTTTGAATAGCAACATGAAATTTTAAAAATTTCATTGAAGTTGATCGACACACACACACACACACATACACACACACACACACATACACACACACATACACACACATACACACATACACACACATACACACATGCACACATATACACACACATACACACACATACACACACACATACACACACATACACACACACATACACACACACATACACACACATACACACACATACACACACATACACACACATACACACACACATACACACACATACACACACATACACACACACATACACACACATATACACACACATACACACACACACAGACACACACACACACACACACACACACATACACACACACATACACACACACACACATACACACACACACATATATATATACATATATACATATATATATATATATATATTACTTTGTATATATATATTATATTACTTTGTTTTCTTCAGAGAAATGATTATTATTAGCAATTCATTATATTTCTTAAAAAGAGCAAGGATTTCAATTCATTTTTAAAGTGATGCCAGTATTTTCCCAATTCCTTCTAAAAATGACTTTAAAAATAGGATAGAAATTGTACAAAATAAAAACTTCATTTCTATAGAATACTTTTTTAACTATATTTTTTAACAATAAAACTTTCTAATATATTATCCATTCCTATCAATTCCCATTTTTTACTTAATATGTTTTGTTTTAACTTTAGCAGGTTAATCTATATAATATGAAATAAAATGAAATAATAAAGTATATTTATTTATTTATTAAACCCTCTAAATTTATTTATATATTATTTCTACAGATTGTACATATACTATATAAATAAATTTGGAAGATTTGTGAATTACAGATTTTTTTCAATTACAATGTGCATATAATTATTTAAATGCATTCTATGCTTCTTTCTATATAACTCTGCCACGGAAAATTACAAAGAATATAGCAAAATATTTTGATTATTTTCATTCATGTGAGCACATTTCTAAGAAAGAAATAAGTGTCTTTTTTCCACTGTGTTTTGAATTCAAGTCTTGCAATGACATGATTGTGTGACTGTCAAAATAATTTTATATGTACTTAAATATCTAAATAAATTTACTTTTAATTAACCCTAAATTAGATCCCACTTAATGTTCATTTAATTAAGATCATGCTGAATCTAAGAA
>CM057816.1:92838767-92849309 GCA_030067965.1 Latrodectus elegans | reverse complement strand
CGTAAGTTTAAATTGGTCATGTGAATAAGAATATAAAAATTCTAATTCCCACTTTAAGTCATTTTATTTTGGTATTTTTAAATCTCAAATTTGAATGAACATGATGTTACCGAAAAAAATATTTCTAATGAGAACCATATCACAAAAACTTTACATTAAAATATTTCTCTAGTCTGAAAAATTGAATTTTATGAACTTTTATCTACGAATTACTTTAGTACATGCACAAAATTTGTAACAATGGAGTCAGCAATGTTCAAAGTGTTTTATTACCTGTATTGCCACAGATTAACTCCCTTTATGTCACCATTTTACATCCTGCTAATAATAATAATATAACAATGGAGACAGCAATGTTCAAAGTGTTTTATATATTACCTGTATTGCCACAGATTAACTCCCTTTAAGTCACCATTTTACATCCTGCTAATAATATAATTGTGATATTTATGAGAATTCTTAATATTTATGAGAATTCTTGATATTTATGAGAATTCTTGGTTTTATTGGAAATATAACTAAGTTATGTCCAGATTATAATATCTTACGTAATCTCAAAAAATGAAATTTTTGTGTTGTATTTTGAAATATTCTTAAAAGTGTTATTTTTATTATTCTTAAATATCTTTTTAACTACTAATTTTAAATTAAATTATTTTGAAAGTTATTTTACGTAAAAACTTTACAAAACATATTAATTTTAATGATGTATATTTCAAGATAAGAATGGAATTAGCTTTATTTGGTATTAATTTTAAAAGAGTGTTTTCCTACTGATAATTATTTCCCGTTTCTAGTCTCATGCGTCTCGGAACATATAATTTCTTTAACGTTTTTCATACTGCCATGTACTCGATAATTGTAAAGAAGAAAATGTTTCTAAATATTCTGAGTGTGTGCCATAGATGTAAGAGTAAACTTCTAGTTTCCTAAAATAGAAAACAGATAATACAATTGCCTTTACATGAACGTAAAGAAAAAGTAAAGTTTCACAACACAATGGCTTCATGACAAAAGACGAAGTTACAAAACTTAGTGTTGACGTGCTTCAAAACCTAATGGCTACAGGCGCCATAAAAAAGAATTTAAAAGCAGCAAATTTCAGGGAAAGGTGTCATTTTATGCCTAAAACAGAAAAACAAGAAGATAATTAATGTGATGAATTGTTTGTTAGTTTAAAATTCTATTCATAATAAAAAAGGAATCACGAATACAAATTATTCTCTCTTCTAAAGGAGTTCATAAATAATAAAACTCTTATTTTATTAAAATTTATTTATTAAACTCCGAAAAGTAAATATTAATATTTTAAATTATATTCATTGTTATTTAAGAGAAGAAATTTTGTAAAAAATAAGAAAAAGAAAGCAGTAAATTGAAATTAATGGGAAATTATATAAAATTACGATATTAAATTGAATAGTTTCCTCTTCATATCATTAGTTTTAAACGAAACTTACTTCCAAGAATTATTTACATTATTAGATTTTTAATTTATACCATAGGTAATTTTAAACTATTTAAAATTAATGTTCATCTTAAAGGCTTTAAATTAAAACGTGTAAATAAGACAATAAAAATTCAATACGAATTTTAATACATTTTATACGGCATTTTATTAAAAAGAAATATGATTCAAAAGTAATGTTATGAAAGAAAGAAATTTAACATTTATTTTTTTTCTTGTACTGAAAGATTTTTCTTTTGTCCTTATTTACAATATCCAGTTACATTATAATTATACAGTACTTCAAATGTCAATGCATAGCCATTAAAATAAAAAAAGCTTGACATTTTGTAACTAAAAAAAATAAGAAGCTTATTACAATTTAAAACATAACTTTAGGTCATGTTATTATAATATGGGGAATTTATACAAGTTAGAAAATACAATCATATAATTTTTCCGCCAAAGTCACCAGTATTTTGGAAAAGACACAGTTAAAAATTAATTGCTCGTACAGTGATTTTGTTAAAAAGCTCACTGACCAGAGAAGTATTGTGATTGGAAATTACTGAAATTAATGGCATACCAAGTTTCATTGAGAGTATTGGCATGCCACTAGAGAAGTGTGTATGCGCGAAATGTATTATGTCATGCTATTGATCATCTGAAACTAAACTCTGTGACAGGACAGCCCATGTGGGCCAAGGCCTACAGTGCCCATCTCTATTTTCCTTACCAAGATTCCCTTGGGTGTAAAGCATATGTTCCTAATAGGTGGTCATCCTAATCTATTCCCAGTGTTTAGTATCTAAGCATGCTTGGTATTTAGATTATCAACCCCACTAAAGAGACGAAAAACTGATTGATCTTCTAATATATAAAATAAAATGAGAGATTCTTTAATAGTGCATATGTATGGGATCTGTTTACTTTCAGTTTATAATCCTCATATGTATGGGGATTTTTGCAGCTGGTTACAACTTTAAGATCCAAATACAGATTAATCAGGCTTTAAAAAACATGGGAATAAAGATTCAAACTCACAATAGAAGAGAAACATTTTAATAGACATTTTTGATATCACTATATAAATAAAATAACTATTGAAAGTTCGTTAGTCATTTCAACGGTAAACGATAAGTCTTCAAGGAGAATAGCTTAGTAATTCTTTTTTTTTCTATATTAGAAAAGAGAAACCATGATAAAAACCTATAATATAGAAGATAGAATTACTACAGCTGGTTTGATTTTTCCGGGATCGAACACAGGATTTATTATTCTGAAGACGCTGGTATAAATTTCGAACCACTATTAGTTCTCATTATTTATACTTACAAATTCACTATGAAAAATAATTAGTAAAATCAAAATGTTCACGTTACTATTAAAATACCATGCTTTACAAAAAGCAGGATTAAATGAATTACTTAGAGGAATTCATTTTTGAAAACTCTTATTTATTGGATAACACAATGATCTTTTATTCATACTGATGAATTTATGAAACATCAAAGCTTTTATCTGAATGAGTGATAATTTAATACCACACAGTGGAGAACCAAAGAACACGAGCCTGTTTTTAATTATTAAAAAAAAAACTACTACGTGATTAACTTTCGGGAGAACTTTTGATGAACAATGAAATTTGTTTACTTCTTGTGAAGGGGGGGGAGCCCTAAAAACACCAAAGATCCTATCCTGATAAGCGTGAAAGTAAAAGGTAAAAGTGGAGCTCCAACTTCCCATTGTCGAACAGTGCCTGGAATCGAAGCCCGAGTTTTCGCTTTAAAAAGTGCAGTCTTACTTCTGGGTCACAGTGAGTTGCGCCATTATGAGTTTCATATCATTCAGATAGATCATGAATTGTATATACGCTTCATTTTATGTCCTAAAAGTTATAGTGACCCGTATAATTTTTCCTGGAATTTCTCCAGTGAGAAAAATCCTATTCCAATATTCATGCTGCCAGAAAAATTATACATGTCTATAATTCCTATATATCGCTGCAAATTAACACAGAAGTACTCAAAGGGCAGTCAGTAGGTTCTCAATACCTTAAATAATATTAAATAATTTTATCAAAACATTTTATTAGAGATTTATCTGTACTTTATGATTTTTATAAACATGAATTATAATATTGTTAAATTTAAGAAACATATTTGATAATTACGCCAATGAACTTTTATTGATTTTTAATCATTTCTATTCTTGCGTGAGACAGAAGTGCACTTCTTACCGAAATGTCGTGCTAGTGAGCACTTAAATCAGCTGTATCGTTATAGTGTTTTTTGTTTTAAGTAGATAATAGATGTCAATCTCAGATGTTAACCTGAATAATGATCTTCATGAAACATTTTACTGTTCATTATGTCAATTTGTGAATCACTGAAACAGACTTCCGTCTGAATAAAGGATAGAGTAGTTTGTGTTTTCATTGAAATACAATAGAGCTTCAATTATCCGAATCTATTGGGACTAGACCCTATTCGGATAATCAAATTTCTGTTAATTGGCTTGTTTTCGAAAAATATACTATATAATAATTATTTTATTTGAAATATTGGAGACATGCTACATATTTTAAAAGAAAAGAACTTTTAATTATTTTAACTATAAGGCAAGACTTTTACATGTAAAGGTACTTACACAGTGTTGCACAGTATGCATGCACATTACTGTAAATGAAAGTTATTTTTTCCTGAGTATCTCAGTCAGAGTAAATTGTTTGACTGTCTTCATATGTCTTCGGGTAGCCATGTTACAAATCTGTTTGACACTGAGAAGTTGCACGTGATAACATTCGGGCTAATGGTTTTGTGTCCGCTTCAGCTTCCACATTAGGTAAAACACTGTAACAAGCAGAGCTGACAGCCGAATGGTTAGCACTCTGGCCTTCGGTTCAACAGTTTGTGGCTTTGAATCCCACCTTGGGGATGGATGTTTGTAGTGGTTCGAAATCCACTTAAAAACACAGGTCCGCATCTAATTAGTCCCCGTGTGGAAGAAAAGACCATTGAGCAACAAACAAACCAAACCAACTGTAACAACATAGCATTGTAAAATAAAACATTGCATTTTCATCATTTAAAATTTGATATCCAGGGTGTCATGAATCATCATAATCAATTCTCATATATCTTCAGAACAAATTTTTGAAAATCCAGAAATCTACAAAAGAATGGTTCTGAATTCCTCAAATGATATATCATTCTCATCTTCCTTCCCTTCTCTTATTTTTTCTTCATCTTTTTCTTTTTCTTCTTTAAATCTAGTTTACTTTTCTGAATTTTTGAAAGCCATTCGGATAAACGGAGTTCGGATAATTAAAATTCTACTGTAATTGAAGTTTCTCAAGACGCTTAGCAGAAGAATATAGAAGAAAAATTCAATAGAGATCAGTATATATGATTGACACCTTTTAATTAGTGATCTAATTTTATAAATAAAATATGATATTCCTTATTCAACCAAGTTTTCCTCATTACCTAAATCCGTATAGCTTTAATATGATTATAATCTTAGAATCATTTAATTTATTTAATTCCTTAACCTGTCTAAAAATCATATAGAGATAATTTTATTTGATTTTTAGAAGAATATATAAGATAAATAGAAGGGAAAAGAATTCTTAAAACTTTAAAAACAAAAATTTTGTCAATAAATAAGGCTAATCAAATTTGAATTAAATAATTACATTCATTAAGAGGAAAATAACTATTTTAAGATGATCGAATATTTGTAGAGAGGAAAACGAGATTCACAATTTCGAAAGCAAAAATTTTATCTTAAAATATAGCTTACCAAATTGTATTTAATTCATTATATTTATTAAAAATAAATTAATATACACGATTTTTAGGAAAATGAAAAATATTGATGAAGAAGAAAGGAGTTTGCACATTCGAAAAAACTTCTTGCAATAAAATATTATGTTGCAAATTTTTCTTATATATTTTTGAAAATTGCTATATTTATTTCCTCCAAATATATAGTCTTGTAATTGCGATATTTTATTTCAACTAAAGCTGATCAAACTTTACTGAATTCATCATGTGAGGATTGATTAATAGAATTTTTAGAAAAATAAAGAAGATTAACTTAGGAATTAATTGAAATCATTGAAAATATATATTTTTGTAGAAATAAAGCTTATAAAAATTTAATTAATTCATTAATTTCATTAGAAGAATTGCTAAGTAATAGTTTACGCAGTAATATATCTATTTAAGTCATATATATTACATTTGTGTCTGTGATGGAAAAAATGTGGTAAAAAAAGTTATCCAAATAATTTCTTAATAATTTTACTTGAAATTTAAATGCTACCACATTTACCAAAATAATCAGGAATTAATCTTTTGCTTATGAATTAAATATTTTTTTCTTTCACACATCTATTTTCAATAGAAAGTTATCTCTCATTTAAATAAGGCATTTCAAAATATGCTAATTTTTTCATGTATATTCCTACCAATCTTCTTTTAAACCCAATATAATATAATGAAACTATATGAAGCAAATATTTTTCGCATCAAAGTTATTGTATTTTCAAATTAGATAAAATATAATGTGTATATTTTGAGAAGATTTTGTGTAAGACTTTACATTGAACACCCAGCATTGTTTTCCCAACTTTTACTTATAGAAGTCAATAAAAATCGAATAATTATATATATCAGTGATTCATTAAGCACAAAAGTACACATTAATGACTATGAAAATTGCTTTCTTATTTGTAAATATCTATATTTTAAATTTTAAAGCAAAACTTATTCTGCTTAAATCAGAATTTCCTTATAAAAACTGAATTAATATAAAATCTTATTCGTATATAAGTATATTTTATAAATGTTAAATTTATATTCCAATTTCCTCTTTCTTTGTAAGATTTAGTGCTTTTATTTATTTAAATATACATTTCTAAACTTGAAAAGTATTTTGTATTTGATTTAAAACTATATAAATTTCTGCTTTACAGCTTTTCTAGAAATAATGTCATATAAAAATAGTTTTAATTATATTTAAAAAAATCGATTGATAATTTGATGTATTTACAATTGTCTTAAAAAGTATAATAAGTAAGTGATGTTTTTGAAAGCTAAATTGACCTAAGTTTTTTTGTATTCACGTTTGCTAGTTTTATTATTCAGGGGTCATTTTTAATCTGTTTGAATGTCAACGAAGTCTGCTTTCTTTTTTCCCATGATACATTTCGAATTATGAAAAGATTGAATAGCTTTTAAAACCATTGCAGAAAGTTATAAAACATAATCTTTTTAGTCCCTCAACTCTTATTTAGAAACAGTATCAAACATTATAAAGAATTTTTCGGTATCGATTTGTTCAGTTTTATTTTAAATATTGATATTGATTTCAAAAACTGAAAAATAAACTTTGATCATTGTTCTTCGAAAAATGAATATATTTCACAATAATATTTAAATTATATGTTATTAATTTGAAATGAAACTAATCTTTTTTGTTTTAAGTTAGTCCATAAGAAATTAAACAAATATCAAAAATGCATATTAAATTCCAATTTAGTAAGTTAGATTTTTTTAAAAAAAAACGAAATTTTCACCTTTAACGGGACTCAGTCTTATATTATTTGTTTGCTCATAATTTGAAAAAGTATTTTACATTTACGCGGTCAACTTAAAGATTTACTTTGGTCTACTTAAAGATTTATTGAAACAATTGATTAAGTATCTGTTACAGTGTTTAATTTACTTGAAATTTAATTATGAGTAGTAAGAAAGTTTTATCAAGACATTTACAAAAAGTTTACTTATGATATAAATTATAATAAGAATAGTGTGATTATAATTACTTTAGCATTGAATTATAAATGTTCTGATAAAATGTGATAAAGACCCTAGAACACAGTCTAAAATACTTAAGTTAACATATATTGATTACCAAAAGCATGCAATTTAAATAAATAATGCGATAACAATGACTTTTTTGTATAAACATTTAAATGCTTGAAGTTGGGGAAGTTCTTTTTAATTTTAAACGATGAGATTTTACCTTTAAACATTTTTGCCTTTTGTTATTTATCAGATTAGAAAACACCTGTTTATACTAAATCCTTCCCATTGTCAGGTTCTTTATAGAATTTGGTATTCCTTGGTTTGGCAAAACATTTGGCGATAAAATTTGATTTCTGGTAACATTGGTACTTAGTTCAACTTTGTGTAGCAGCAGCTGTCATTTTGTTAGATATATCTTGGTGCCTATTTTAGAGTTAAGAAAATCACCAAAAAAGTCAGGGGGTACCTAATTTTAAACTTTTTACGAGTTTTTTCTTTAAAGAAAGCACTTCAAATTTTCATGAAAATTAAAAGTTAAATTGAATTTAATTTTGAAATTACATTTCCATATTTTGTGACTGTATATCTTAATGTTTTGAATTCTCGTGGTTGTCATGATTTCAGAATTTCAACGAAAGAGAAAAAAAACATAATACTTTTCTTGGTTTTCAAGTGAATTAAATTTTCCACTTAATGTTTATTACTTTCATGACGTTTAATAAGACAGGAACTTACAGTTTCAAATACATTTTAATTCACAACTAACATAAAAAATCATGTAAGTAATTAAATTTATTATCGAAAGAACTAACCATTCAGTTGCCAACTCAATATTTTCAAAAGGATATGTTTATTTTTTGTTTTTAGAATGAAATAATTAGCATTTTTTGTTTGTAATGTTAAAAAATGGTTTGGATAGTTAGTGATCTTTAAACTAAGATTAAATTATTTGTAAGTTTGATTTCCTTTTTATCACATGCAATTACTTCGGTACGGACGTGCCATTCAATTCTATAATCGACAAAAACACATGATTTTTGACTTACAAACAAAGCCTTTTTCTTTCACATTATTTGAAATATAAAACTTGGAAATGCTAGAAGTATTTTGAACAATTAAAAAGATTATTTTTTATGCTAATATGTTTTCTTCAGATATATAGAAGATTTTTTACTGCCGAAATAAAAACATATGCTTTAATTTAGAATAAAAAATTCACAATGAACTAATTAATATTTAACTGAACATTTAAGCAAAATTTCATCTTAAGATTATTTTATATAAATGTAAAATATTAAACGTACTTTAAAACAAATTTTTACTGTTAAATGTTTCACAAAATGATATGCAACTCTTAAATAAAATTAAGCCTTATTTTTGAGTAATATAAAAAAATTATTTGAGCATAATCAAGAAGAATATAGTAATTACAGATAATTTAAAAATTATTTTTTATTCACAATCAATATAATAAACTTATATTCATTGTTTTAAAACAATAAAATGAGATTGATTATATATTAGGAAATATTCATGTTTTATAAAAGATTTTTATCTTTTAATCGTACCATACAATGAATTCTTTTAAACAATAATATGGTAGCTATTGAAGAATAATTTCAACTGTGAATAAAATGTTACAAAGTTAAAATCAAGCAACTACATTTCATATTAACTTTGATTAACGTTATGAAACTTCAAACTAATCATAAAATGCATTCATGAATACTTATTAAAATAACAAATATGGTTGAAAGGGTTTTCTAATGTTTATAACAAGTTAGGCAAAATGCATGTTAGAATATAGTAATGCAACCGTGAAGTATGGGCTAGAAATTTCCATATCTAACTGCTCAGTTGATTGAGGCAAACAAATGGTGATAGATATTCTGTTTGTGCTCTTCTGTTTTCTCAATACAAATTAACACGAGTTGATGAGTAAGAGTTTTTCATTTAAAACTGTTAGATTAAAAACCCTAATTGAACAAGGAAATTTATTGCCGGTCAAATCCATTTTAATAAAGTCAAGTAAAATAAGCTTTTAATTTTTAATTAAATTGTTTTTTGTGGTAAACAAACCAAAATCGTAGATGATTTCTGGACTTGTGATATGTGAACAAGACTTTGCTTACGTAAAAACAAATCCAGAAAGGCTACATTTCTTATAGTGCCATTCAATTATTCCATTATCTACGACATAATATACAAGATTAGTAATCAACGTTAAAAAGCAGCTCCAATAAATTGAATCTTTAATTTAAATCGATTTAAAAGCTTTCAAATCAGTGATAAAATTATCGTGAAAATGTTATAAGACTTCAAATTAACTCAAAACAATACTTTAGTATTAATCTACATATGATATTTCTATTTTTCTGTTCTTCTCTTATAAGCAACTAGGACATTAAAAATACCATACGTAAAGTGCTTAAAAGAAAACTCTAAAGAAAATTAATGAAATAAATATTTTGTTCTTATTGTAATAGTTATAATAATCCTTCTTGTGAGATTATAATTATTTTAAATTTCTTTATACTCGACCTAAACTAATGGTAAGACATAGTATATAGCTTAGCGTTTTGATTCTACTGCTGTTAAATATTGGTTTAAATTGACATTACGCCTCTCCTTCTTGCATGTAAATTAATCTAGCTCATCAACTTGGGAGATTTCTGTGTTTGTTCAATTGCAATTCAAAATATGGCTTGCAATTAAACAAATATTATTAAATTAGGCAATAAGCAGTGGAATGTTAAATACGTTGTAACCACTTTTAGCTGTAAATCAACCAAACAGTATAGTTAGAGGCCCAGTGAATCACCTCTTCAAAGTGAATCACTCAACACCAGACACAATTGAACACGGAAAAGTGGGTGCTGTTTGTGTCTTCTTTATGCTTTTTTATTACAATTGTTTCTTGAAAGGTTTCCGGGTTTTCACTTTTGCATTACGTGAATGTAGCCCTCCAAGAAAAATTCTGCCAGAAACCAATTTATACTATGGAAGATAAAACAGACTTAAGATGTCTGTCTACTTCATGGAGTAAGAAAACCCTTTTAAATGAAAATAAGATTTCATTTTAAAGGAAATCTTATTTCCCTTTAAATGAAGTATGTTTTTTTCCTTTTAAATGAATATAACTTTTCTAGAGAAATGACAACTTCAGAAGAGGGATTAAATACTGTAGGGATTTAAAATAGTGAATAAAAATAAAAGAGACACTTCCATCTATTTCCATTGCCTTACCATTGATTTACCACTTGAATTGAGATATCAGGT
>CM057816.1:92088767-92176267 GCA_030067965.1 Latrodectus elegans | reverse complement strand
TTTATCTGCAGTGCCATAATTTCAATTTATGGAGATGATGTTATTGCACAGTCTCTTCGAGCTGATGAAATGATGGTCCATTTCAGCAGTTTGGCTATGCACATGAATGGGGATCTCGTATTGAGAAAAGTAAGTTAGTCATTTTTATGATTTTAAAGATTTGAAAATATATTAATCAAAAACATTATGCATGTGCTATTTTTAATTTGATTTTCATATAAATTTGGATTTGTTTTTTTATTTTATTCTGTATTACATGAACAATGTGAGCAATATGCATTTAAATATGTAGTAATGTCATCATTATATAAATATCCATTTTTATATATGTTTGCTAAATTTAATTGAAATTTAGAATAACTGTGAATATTGCAGCAATTTTACAAAAGTTAAATTCATTTGTTCCTATTTACCAGATTTGAATTAAAAATGATAGCAATTTAGTTTTTATTATTTTTCCTGATTATATGATGCAAAGTTTAAACTAAGTAATGCTTTATCAGTGATACAAAGCAAATTATTTAGAATAATTGTCAAACATATTTGACATAACTATTGAATATTTGCAACTGTTTGTTGTAAAATATGTCCATCAGTGATGGGGAGACATGTGTTTCCTAGGCATGAAATTGTAAAGATTCTAATTTAAAACAACTTGAAAGTTGTCAATGTGTGTGCGTGTGCTTCTTTCTTTGTTCATTGAATATGTTTTCTTTAGTGAAAATATAATTATATCTTGTGAATCTGTATTTATTCTTACAAAAGCTTTATATTAAAGATTGACAAATATAAATTTGAAAGAAAATGCTAAAAATTTGTTATAATTTTAATATATATTTATAAATTTTTGTTGAGAGAAATATGTAAATTTGTCATGTTTTCATATTTAAGATTACCCTTTGCTTTTGTTGTATAACATATATGTAAAATAATTGTTTGAATATGCATTGTGAGCTGCCAATATTTTTTAGTAATTATTCTAAACTTTATCTAATTTGTTAATCAAGATTTTTAGAAAGTGAATTTTTCAATTATAAAGCTTAATTTCCCAACTATTGATATTCCTTTGCAAATAATCTACTATGCTATAATAGATTATTTACAAAAAATAAAAATCTAATATAGTATAATAGATTATTTACATTGAAATATCAATAGTTGGGAATTAATCAATACCAATAGTTAAGAAATTTTTTGCAAATAATACTTACCATCATTTAATTTATATTGTTATATACAATACAACTTTTGACTAGACAATGTTTTATTATCAGTAAAATATATCCTACCATATAACATGCTATTATATTACTTCATTTAAATGTTTCTTCAATTTATCAATACTTTTAACTCAGTTGATTATTAAATCTATATGTTTTAAGTAGATTTATTTAAACAACCTCTAGAGCAAAGAAATTATTTTATTGGTAATCATTGTGTTTCAGTAAATAAATTACATAATATTCCTATAATAGTGAACTATATTAATGTCCTACACCTTCGATAGAATGTATGTTTTGAAGGTTTGGTCAACATTAAGAACCAAATGCAGAAAATTGTGAATGTAGTAATGCAAATAAAGATTTGGTCACACCATCCACATTATTAAAAGTTGAGGAAGTACTGAAAAAATTGAAAAATTTTAAGTTACTGTGGGTCCAGACTGAATACCATTAGAGCTTACAAAAAATATAAGACAAAAACCTTTTTGAATATTACACTACTTGTTTGAGTGCATTTTGAATATAGAAGTGATACCATATGAATGGAAACTGTATTATTATCTTGGACTAAAACTATATTTTACGTATTCAAATTACATGAGAATTAATTTACTTTGCACATCTTACAAAATATTTTCTTTAAAGTATTTTCAGGCTACTTATGCAGATAATGTAGTTGGAGACTACTAGTCTTTGTGGCATTCATAGGAATAAATACAACTTTCAGTATTAGAAAAATACAAAAAACTCCAGGAATTTGGAATTGGCATTCGTAATTCATTAATTTCAAAGCGGTATAAATGGACTGAAAATACTTTGAAATAATTTTTATTCCTAGAAAATTTGTTAGTTTTAATAGTGCTTTAAAATTGAGAGAGATAAAGGGAAAAATTAAACTGCAAACAGCTTATCAAAACCTATCACCATCATGAATGGTTTTATCTGCTTTTGTCACTCTTGTCTGCTTTTTCTTCAACCTTGCACTGAGAAGATAATTTCATATTGAAACTTAAACTCTAGAAGGGTCATATTCAACAAATCTGTACAGATTGTTAATGATATAATCAGAATTATTCAGATCTGAAAAGGCATTCATTTATTTGGAAACTGACATCACTTAAATCAATTTAAACATCAATCAAGTGAAACCAAATATATACATTGTTTAAAGTCAGAATGTAAGCATTTCTTCCTAGAAATAGAAATAGAAATTTGAAATAAAATTTTTTACAGATTTAGATTTTGAAGTTGATATGCAAAATAATATATCTGCAGAGAAATCATTATGGAATTACTTTTGTTAATTGATGTATTTTTCCTTCAAAGAAATACATAGCCTAATTTCATTAAAATAATGGTTAAACTAATACTATATAAATGTATAAGGCCTTTCTTAATTCAATGAGCTGAAATGAGGACATTGACAGAAAAAAGATAAGAAAAATATATTACGAGATATCTAGGTAAATAGTGTATGGTAAGTAGGTTAATTATACAGAATACTAGGTAAATAGGTAATTATACCGAATCTATGAAAATTCAGATACAATTGGCATACAAAGGATGGGCTGGACACCATATTAGAAATAATTACTATGCATCCACAAAAAGTGTCCTCATGGCCTAAACAACAAACTCTCAGAAAAAAGGATAGACAAAACTTAGATGGTTGGATTCTATTGAAGAGGAAAAAAAAAATGTTGAAATCCTAAATGGAAGTCCCAAGGCAAAGGATATGATTACATGCTTCTAAAAATTCCGGAGAAGTCTAATGATTATCTGGCACTGTTTGGGTACTGAAAATGAAGGAGAAGGAAATACATCGTTGTCCAAATTGTTCCTGTTTATTACCTACTTTAAAAAATTACTTCTTAGTGTTCAAGAAAATGTGATAAACTAATCATTTTTGTTATCTTTATGAATTAAAAGTATTTTTAAAGTATCTAATTTTTATGAATAATATTTTGTTAAAATTTGAATTTATTAAAATTTTTAAAATTATTTTCAAAGGCTAGGGGTGTTCTACACCAGTTTCGCCTTTTACCTCGAATTCCTTGCACTTTGTCAAAATTGTGTGAACTTTGTGGACCTGGCATGTGGGATAGTGGACATGTACCTGTTATTGATTGTTCTGGAGACCACGGAGATCACTCTTGTCCTTATGGTGGGCAGGACCCTTCTATTAGGATACTGTAAAAATTTGTGTCAGTATCTTTTCTTAAGAACAGAGACTATTTATTCCTTATAAAATTTTTAAGGTATTTCTAAGAAACTGAATTTTCTCTTAGAATTTATTATTAATGTATTTTATTATGGAATTGTGTATGTACCATGGCTGGAAAATTGATCTTCCTCAATGTATTTTATGTGTTAATTTTTATTGACAAATAACATAAATAATTTCACATTATTTGTCCATAAAAATTGTTATATATTTTAAGAATGTGTATTGTATGTGTGTGCTATGTTCCTGCAATATTCATTTTAAGTAATCATTTGTGTGATATTATTTTAGAAAGATAACTCTAAGTTTTGCACAATATTTATTTCATTATCAATTATTTACTATTTATTATACTGAGTGCATATTTTATTATATATTTAAATGTTATATAATTTCTAATAGACTTAGAAATTAAAATATTTTTATTTTAAATTATTTACAAATTTTTTATTGAATATCACAAATTACTTTATATTTGCTTAACACTGTGGTTATAGTTATTTTTTATATTTTTACTTTGAGATGTCAATGTGTGCAATCTAATATCTTTTGCTTGAAATATTAGTTTTTGAAAATTGTGTACCTTTATTGTATATATGGAAGATAAGATTGTATTTTGTTTTGTAAATATTTATTTTTAAAATAAAAGTAGCTTGTTAGAAACTAGTTCACATTATCTGATAAATTATGTGCTTGTAAACAATGGATATTTAAAGTTAATCTTATTGAATCTTTTATTTGCTGGATTTGATAAATATTAATATTTTAGAAACTCAGCATCAGTATTTATTTGATGAAACAATGTATAATTTTATATTTAATTGTGTTTTCATGTGATGTGTCAATAAGAAGTCAAAACTTAATATATTTTAGTGAGAAAAATAATAAGTCATAAATATCAATTTTTACCATTTATGTGTGTCAACTATAATATATAAGGACTTTTTCTGTGTCATAAATGTGATGTTTTTACTTTAAACTATTTTGTGAGAGAAATAAATGTTATAAATACATCTAAGATATATTGTGTTTCTTGCTTGATGTTTTTTGTTGATGTTTAAAAACATGGTTAATTTCTGCATATAAAACATACTTATTTAATAGAGTAACAATTATTTTAAATAATTATTTTAGAGAGGATTAAAATACGTGGCAGTTATAGAAATTTAATGCTATCATTATGATCTTAATTTTTTAAGTGCAAATGAAATTTAATAATCTTTTTTATTTTTAAAAGATTATTCTTAGTAATTTTCACAAACATAATATTTATATTTGTAGCAGTTATTTAAGTGATGCTTATTTAAAATTTCATTTTGATTTAAGCTGAAAATATATTAAAATTTTTAATGTATATGCATTAAAAATTTAAGTTACTTTTGGAACATATTATTATGGTTATATTTATTGTTTGTGCATCATTTCTAACATATTGAATTAAACACAATTTTTATTGAGCAACAACAGTAAAGTGGCAGATTAATATGAGCTAATATATTTAATATATATATTTAAAGTTTTATGAAACAACTATCATGAAACTCATTATTAATTCATTACATTTTAGATTTTGAAGAATATTAATATTAGAATTGCATATACGTAGTTATGTTTTTTTTTCTTTTGCCAAAAGGGAGCTTATTTTTTTAATTATAAAAATTTTCTTCATACTATTTTTTTGCGAAACATTTAAAAAATTTTTTATAATATCGTGATTGAGTATATATTTAAAAATAATGATTGTAAATACTCTAATGACTGGTATGAGTCTCAAAACATTTTATTTCTTCAAATATTTAAGACTTAAAAGTTTGACAATTTCTTTTTACATTAAATTTATATCGATATTTCTATTGATTACAAACTTAAAAGGCTTGATGCAAAATTTTTTAAGTTTATTTTGTGCCTCTGAAAATTTTATTCCCTTATTTTAAAGAAAAAATTACTGATGGAACCTCATTTTTTATTTTCTTGTAATTCATAATTTAATGTAAATTCTCGTACCATCGTTCTTTAGAAATTCTGTTTTGTAAAGTACTTAAGTTAATGTTTGTTATTTTATGCATTTTAAAATATGCTATAATAACTATAATTTTATAAAAGTTCAATGTAAAATTCAATAACTATGTGTTCATTAATCATTAAAATGAATAAATATGTGTTCTTAAAAGTATAATAATTTTTCTTAATTAAGAAAATTATAAAAAATTTTCTTTGTATCAGATATTAATTTTCATTATTGTACTTTAATTGTTGGTGAAAATGGGATAACCAGCGTAATTACAATATAAATATTTGATATAACTTATTTTATCAATATGAATATTATTTTAAAACTAATTATATAGTTTTTTTTAAATTTCTTTTAGTGTACACATTTCTTTTATCTTGATTGAAAATATTTGCATTCATTATAATGTAAAAATATGCTTTCAGTTAAAATAATATTTTCTCTTATATGTCTTAGTAACAATAATTGTCATAATTTTATAGAGTAAATTGTTTTTGAAATTTTTTGCAGTATTGTCTATCGTTTATTATAATTTTTTATGACAATTTTTATATATTTAATATAGTATTTATTAGAACAATTATGTTATCTGTTATTTTATTCAATTTTCAAACTAAAACAATAAAAATTTCATTTTTATATAATTTTTTATGAATTAAAATAGTTATGTTTCATTAATATCCTTTTCCCTTTAAACTAATATAGTACTTATTTTATCAAGAAATATAACTAAGAAACTTCTGATAATCTGTTGAATTTTTTTTTTCAAGAAACTATTTATCAAGAAATATGTTTAAGATTTTTTTTTCACAGTTATCAGTTTGCTAAGAAGGTGTAGAAAAATATTTTGATTCTATAGTAAAATATTTCAACCTTCCATTTTCCATTCAGTCAACTTATTTGTTTTCTATCCATTTGAACATGTTTTAAATATATATTTTACTATGCTACAAACATTTTATTTCATTAACAAATGTGAAAATAACTTTTTATTGTTTTCAAGTTTTGATGTTATTTGAAAACAAAATTTTAGTTAACATTTTCTACATTATTCCTTATTTAACATTTTATACATGCAAACATTTTAAAAATATTTAATTTTTATAATTTAATTGTATGATTGCTTAATTTATTGGATCAATTTAATTATTTCACACTGTGAAAGTATGTTTTTTATTTAAATCCATTGTAAATGTAAATTGAAAATTATTTACCCTCATAAAGTGTCTTGGACTTTTAAAGTTATTTGATCAATTTTGAATTTTCAGAAAAAATAAGAACAAAAGATTTTTAAATAATATGTAATTACGAAATTGAAAGTTTCAAGCTATTAATATTACTTCTATTGATAAGATAAAATTCTCAAACTCAAGGCCTGTAGATTTTAGTACCAAATTTTTTAAATAGATAACTGAATTTCATTCTGTGTGCACTTTATTCTTTATCAGTTTCTCCATAAATGATATGAATGAGTACTTTAAAAATTTAGTTTACATGTAAATTCAGAAGTTTCTATGTATTTACAGAAACCATTTCTAAATGGTAAACTAAAACTTAAATTGAAAACTATTATTTTAAGTTTTAAAATTAACTGTAACAAAATAACATTTAATAATGATTTCCTGCTTGAAGATTATGAATAAAATCGAAAGACTAGATGTTATTAGGTTATTAAGTCTTTTTTACTTATGTTACTGATTGTTTCTTTTTCTTTTTCTTTTTTTTTGTAATTTCCTAAAAAATTGGTAAAATATTAGTTTAGAAAGATCTTCTGAAATTGTTTTTATTTTTCAGTCAAGAATTTTATCTGTTTCACCACAAATATAATGTATTTTGTTATGAATATTTCCATAACTGGTTATTATTATGAAAAATTCAAAACAAAATTCATCATATAGTGACTTGAAATATTGACTTTTTCTTACTTGTTATTGTATCTCATTTGTTAAGTTTTCTCATTGGTGAATATATTGTCAGTCAAAAGTTACATTCTAAAATGTTCTGTTTGTGTTCTTAGTCCTTAAAAAAATAAAAAATAAATAAAAATTATAATAATGAGGTAAAAAAAATAGTTAAAAGGGTAAGATAAGTTGAGATGAATAATAAATTGTATAATTTTGTAATGAATTTTTGTTTGAAATTTTTTAAACATTTTTTATTGGCACATTTATGAATCATGTTCAGAAATATTAGATTTATTCATATTTTCCTTTTTTAATTATTAAATAATTTGCACAATTTAGAAGTGAAATTGTAAAGAATTTATTTGATATTCCCTTTTTTAATCAATCTGTTAGAGTAGAATGTGTTAGCTAAATGATGATTATTTCCATGTTCTTTTTCCCAACCAAAACTTTTGCATGTTATAATTTTCAAATTTTTTTAAAATGATTAACTGCTCAATAGAATTTAAAGAACTGTTTGAATGAATGTTTTGTTGTATGTCTTAATAAGTATTAATTTCTTAAGTGTCACCTGTTTGTTACCTTCTGTGCAAATTAATTTTATTTACTTCACACATTGAGTGCTTTCTATTTTGAGTTCTACGATTCAGTGTTTGTGTACTCAAAGTTAGTTCTGTTACTTATAGTCAAGTTTATGAAATGTTATGGATATACTTGATTCAAAGCAATTAAAAATTCCAAAATAAACTATTACTGGATAAGAATTGTGCAAGCTTGACTGACTTCAACCTTTTTCTGAAATAAGATTCAGTTACTGAACTTGGATTTGAAATTTTGGTTTAGTTCTCTTAATGGTGAGTATCATTTCGGCGTTCAACCTATTTATTCTTTGCTTGTATTTGTGATTAATGGTGGTTGACAGCATAACATCCCAATGTTAATATGGTTATATCTTATATTTTTCAGCTGAATTTCTTTCTTTTTTTTTGTTGTGTTTAAAATTCTAATATTTAGATTTTATTCACTAAAGCAGAGTACAAGTTAAAATTGCTATATTTTAACTACTTTAAAGTTATAAAAAATTTTTTATTCCAAAATAAATATAAAAATGCAATGCATGATTAGCAATTGAATGTTATAAAACGTGTACATAGTTTCCATGAAATTTTACATTATGTTTGTTTTGTAATTATAAAGGGTACAAATGCCCATCTAGAATTTGCATTGAAATACACTTTATTAAAATTTTCAAAGAAGTTTTTAAATTATTTTTATATCAAAAACCTTTATAGATATATTTGTAATGTTGTATATAATTGTTGATATTTGTATATTGTTGATATATTTAATTTGATTAATCATGTATTTATTTAATTTGAATAATTTTCTTCCTGCTTGAATAACATTCTTTTGTTTGCTTCTGGTAGACCAAAGTGTTAAAAGAATTTTTATTTTCCTAGTCAGAAATCTTGTCAAACTATAAATGTGTTCAAAATATGTCTTGTACGCCTTGTGAATGACAATAAATATATATTTTATTTGTTTCACACAAATCTTGTTTTACATTATTTCATAATGTATGCCATTATATGAATACTGCATTTCCTTAGATCAGTTATTGCAGTTTGATGAGAATCACACAATTTCTATATTTTCTTTTGTGTTTAAATTAAAGATAACTGTTTGATAGGTATCTTTTAAAATGGAATACTGATCAATTAAATGTAATATGAGAAGTTGTTAGAAATGCTCTAAAAAATGTAAATTATATATAATTAAAAATACGAATTTTTTTTCTTTTGATTTTAGTTCTGGTAATGTATTTTTTTGTTATAATTGCAATAATTAAGATAATATTAGAAAAAGTTTCGTTGTTGGAAGAGCTTCAGTAGTGTATTTTAAACATCAGAATGGTTGTTGCATCAGTATGCTTCCCTCTACCTAGCCCTTAATTGGGCTGTACCAGTTAGATAAAAGCAAGTGGGTGGAGTCTTTGTGGTTTTGAAGCTAGGACAAAGCTGATGACCCACTATATTTGGCCTTCCATTCCAGAGATGTCATTTCACTTGGAAGACATTGACACCACGCTCAGTTTTAAAGTGCTCCAACTGTCATTAGTGAACACGACGGTTAAGTCTGGACTCAAACTCATTGCCTGATAAGAATGACATCCTAACTAACTAGGTCACCGCGGCTCCAATCTGAGAATAGTATACTCAGAAGCGTAGTAACGGGGGAGGGGCAAGGGGGCTATCATCCCCCGGGCGCAGCTTACAGAGGGGCGCCAAATCATTTCAAAGCTAAGCAAAATTTTTCAGAAAAAATTTCAATCTTTGTTTTATTATAATATATTTTATTCAGAGAAATAAACTTTGCTTTTTATAATTATTGTGTCGTGTTCAGGAAAAAATAAAAAAAGCTCCAGAGGGAGGAATCAGATTTGGAAAAGAAAAGAAGTTGTTGATAAAAAATGAGGAAGAGCTGCAGGAGCTTGCCATAAACAAAACTCTTATATTTCTTTATTAATAATATTTTGCATGGTTTAGTTCCTTTTAAAAATTATGATCATGCTTTCGATTTTCATTTCTTAATTAATTAGATTATCGGTTTTCTTTTAATCTTTTCCTTTTTAAGTCTCATATTTTGCTCAAAGCTTGTGATACTATTGTTTTGTACTACAAATCTTGTAAATGTGTAAATAACAAAATTATCTTAATTTTTTTTTCATATAAAATTTCTGGAATATTAGATTGGTCTTTTAATGCATATGAGAGGTTTTTATTTTAGTATAAAGTTATTTACCAAATTATTTGTGTTTATGTTATATGGTAATTTTTGGATCTATTAACTTAGGGAGATTAC
Organism: Latrodectus elegans; assembly: GCA_030067965.1. NCBI lineage: Eukaryota > Metazoa > Arthropoda > Arachnida > Araneae > Theridiidae > Latrodectus > Latrodectus elegans. Next base: position 92,166,043 of record CM057816.1, on the reverse strand, counting down.
AGAAGAGTAAGCTTGCGAAATACACTTAATTAATTTTGTGAATACGCCTAGATTCACAGTGCCCTTTATGACTCAATTGTTATACAGGTTATCTAAGTCAAGTTCTATACTAAAAAAGTCATAACAATAATATTAACAAAACAAATAAGTTTGGTTTACTCTATATAAAAAATAAAAACGTTCAATGAATATTATTTTCTCTGGATCTTTCTGAATGTTATAATTATTCAAAAATTCAAAACTTAAAATTTTTTTTGTCGAAATTTCAGTGTTTTGAAATATTTTTTGTTGTGCTATTTTTAATTTCTCATAACAGATTAAATCATTTTATTTAACAAACTGTACTTCGCTAATATTTTTGATATTCTTTTATGATAAAAATGGGAAAATTTAATTTTATTTTGATTATAATAACGTAATAAATAATAATGCGCAAAAAAAATTCATAAATATATAACTGAAATATTATTCATGGAAACTTGCAAGAATTTAAATGTATTATTAATAACAGAAAAGTCCAATTTTACTTAAGTTTTCAAGAAGCGATATAAAAAGATCAGTTTCAGCAGTTATTGAGACTTAGTGAAATTGTATTATTCATTGTCCCAAAATTAAAATAAAACCCTTGTATTTTTTATATCATGCTTTTAATGTTGTTTAATACAGTTTAGTGTCGCGTTACTCTCGTGAGAAAATTCCTGTTGAAACGTGTTTCATATTAGCGGTTCGCTTTGTCAAAAATATTGTGTCCGGCACCAGGGTGACATTCAAAGAAAGGAAGGGGAGGGGGAATTTTTCGTAAAATAGCAATACAGTATGCCGCGAAGGGAATTGTCCTCCTGGAATAGAAATGGCAAGGATCGAGAACTAATTATCTCCAATTTCTAGGAAAACACATAAACTTTCCTTCCTTTTTATTGTTTACAAGGTTAGTATTTTGTTTCTTCCAAAATATCGCTTCATGGGAAGAAAAATGTAAACTTTTGAAATTCTGGAGTTGACATTTAAAATATTATCGCCGTAAGTTATATTTTCTATCGATTATGCATTTTTTCAATTTGAATATTTATTTCATATTTTTGCTGGTATAAATATGTACAAACATATGCTTGCAGAGTTTGGAAAATTAAATATTAAATAACCTATCAGTTAAAGCTATTTATTTAAAAGTAATTTATTTAATGCTTAAATGTTTCTGTTTGGGGAAATAATTTTTATTTGACTCGTAATTTTGTTGGCTTTACATTAGCACCGTACATTAAAAAATTCTTTTTTCAAATGGTATAAATTAAAAATCTATAAATGTTTTCTTCCTGTTTGAATGTTTTTTTTTTTCAGTATGCTTAAACAAACAGAATCTTCTTCTTTAATAGGGTAACAATCTATTATACAGGTCTTAGCTGTCTTAAGCACGCTACAGCACGCCTTAAACATACAGAATATATTTCTAATTAATTAGTTTAATTTATGTAAAAATTAAATCTTTTAACTTGCAAAATTCTTTCAAGAAAAGAAATCATACATATTTCTCATTTTACATTGTAAAATTTTAAAAATAAGATCGTCTTTAAATAATATAAATTTATTGGAAAAAAAAAATATTCCTACCATTGCATGAGTATTACTTCCAAAATGATTCTTAATAGAAATAAATTTTGTAATTTTAATAAAAATTACTCCTTATTTTAATAATAAAATGTATCTTAAAAAAAAAAAACAGTTTTGTTAAATGCCTTCTATAAATTCGAAGAAAATTTTCACAATAAATGATTAAGAGAAAATTTCTTTAAATAAAATTAATCAATATAAGAGTTATAATATAATTTTTTATCTCAGCAATTGTGATTCTCGATATTTTACTTGAATTTATGGGCGTTTTGATTTTTGATTTCAGAAATTTGCAAAATATTTTTGTTGTCTGTAATGGCGTTCTGTTGATCATCAGATATTTGTATTGATAATGCTATGGCATAATTTAGTTACCTAAACTGAAAATAGATGAAGAGAGAGAGAGACTTATTAACAAATGTCTTCTAATTTTGGAATCAGAAAAATATGTTTTATAGTATAAAAATGAAATAGTACAAACTATCAATATTACGTTTTGTGATTTGAATTTTTTACAATATAATTTTGGTTTACATTAATGGTCTTAATGGTATAATTTAAAGAGCTATTAAATACGAAGTTTCTCATAAAGTTAAAGTTGTTTTTCACAGGAATTTTTCTGAAATAAAATTTTCTGTTTAATCTGTGGTAAATGAAATGTTTAAAAAGATATCATTGTGAAAAATCAGGTGAGTTGATCCTAAATTAGGAGTGTAAAGTCTGAACCAATTATTACTTTGCAATAAATAGCTAAAGTTTGTAAAGTTAGTAATATTATAGAATTTTTGAAAATTTGTTAGGATAAGTTATACCATACGTTCAACACCTAATAATCAACAATTTGTAGAATCTTTTATAAATAAGATGACCACAATTAATGAAAACATTTAATTGCTTCAGTTGGTTAGCAAACTAGAAAAAATACATTTAAAAGTTTTAAGACATTGTTACGTACATGTTAAATCATTAAAATCAATTTTCTTAAAAGTTAAAAATTGATTGATAAATCAACAAATATCCCGACTTCAAAATTGTAATATCCAGATCAAGGCCTGCAATGCCTATATCTGTTTTCCTAACCGAGGGCCCTGGGATGCGAAGCATATATCCCGGTTAGGGGGTCAGCCCAAAGCTAAATCCTCGGTGTTTAGTTCCCAAGCACGATTGGTACTCAGTTAATTGATTCACTGAACTTAATATAAATTTAAAAAATGGAAAAACATGAGAAAATTAAATTTTCATCATTGAATGTCAACTGCTTCGACTGTATTGGTTTTCTTCCTGGAACAAAGAGAATTGTTGCAATTGATCTCTATTTCTTATTCTTGAAATTCTGATTGGAAAAACTGAAGAAAAGTAAAAAGTACCACAAAGGGTTATATACCTATGATTCAGATAAACATACATACATATCGGTGTACCTTTTGTATAAAGGGTTTGGAATTCTCCCTATTACCAAGTGCGTCGTAATTTTGAATCACGAACCGGTGACGAGGTTATACCTGGGCATGCACCTTCCCCGCCATACCAGCGGATGGACATTGAACCCCACATATAACATGTCCCGAATCCATGGAGCTCCAGTAACCCAGTGAGATTGGAAGGGGTCTACTGGTCACCGCCCCAATCACTGCCCACGGCTAGATATGCTTCATTTTCTGATCTTAAAGAGAAGAGTCGTGAATCTACTGAGCCAATGGATGCAGATAAACAACAAGACAATCATGCTCGCTCTCCAAATGGAACGCCACAACTGAGATGGGTCTAGGAGAATAAGGGATATAACCAATTAAATCCCTTTCTATTTTTATTTTGAATTTCTTGGATTAATTTACGACTATATGAAATAGAATATATTTTAGCTGTTTCCTTTTTGTCAATGGTACCTTTTGATTACAACATTTCTCATTACTCTGCTTGTTAATTTATCATATCCATTTTTTTTTTAATTCTAGCGTTAGTTGGTATACGCATTGAAATTGAAACTATGTATCGAATTGTGGTAAATAAAGCATTTTCAGTTTATCATATGTGGAATTAGCAGATAGTATTTTTTTATGATTTATTGTCTCTAAATTAATGGTAGAATAAACTTTATTTGGCGTCGTAGTTTTGCGAATGAATTTTTTAATGGATAAATGAAAAACTTCAACTTAAGATTTAAGTTGCTGGTCGTTGAAAAGTCTTTTTTCTTTTTTTTTTTCCGTGTAACTTGATTTGGTAAGAACAATAATTTCAAATAAATTTTAAACGATAACATCTGACGTAAGAATCTAATTCACAAATTGTTGAACTGAAGCCCTAGTACTACTCGATCAGAATTTAAGTTGAAAAGCCTAGGAGTAATACAAAATAATTTTAGAACTTATTTTTGTTTTATTATATGTTTGTTTTATTATATAAAACTACATTATATGTTTTCTTTTAGAAACATTTGATAAACTTGTTACATATATTTTGTTACATGTTCATAGTTTCAAATCTAATTTTTCTAAAAGGTTTGATAATACGACTACTCAAAATATCTATTTCTACTTTTTAATATTTCTTATGTAACCTTCATTCTCTTATTTTTTAAAAATTTGTATTTAAGAATTAATTATTATATACAGTTTTTTTAGCATATTATTTTAATATTTTGTTAATTAAGTGAAAAGAGATAGTTTTATTCTCATTTGGAAATTTTAGTTAAAATCTGATTATTAATGGGGTTTGTCTATCTAAAGATATTTATATATATATATATATATAATTTCAAACACGACGAAGTTCCGAATTCAATTCAGATTATTATAACTATCCTTTTTCTTTTTAAACAAATTCTTTATATTTATATATAATGTTGTTACTTATGACACATGGATAAGCCAAGCTTGCTATGCCATTGAATATGCGAATTTAAGTCAGTAAAGTGCGTGTTTCGTTTAACCAGAGTAGCACGAAGTTAAAAGTACGACTTTGTTCTAAACTCCTCCAATAGATGGCACCACCGGAGAATCCACTCACTCATTTTTGACATTGATCAGGAGGGGGAGGAAATTTTCTCCAGACTATTACACACACACATACATATATATATATATATATATATATATATATATATATATATATATATATAAATGATACACTGCGTATACAATTTCTAGATATAGATTACGAGTTGTGTGGTAGAGTTATTTTAAATTAATTTTTTTACTAAAGAAAATTCTTGTGTATCATTTGAATTTATTTTGGAGTTGAATTGATAGTAGGTCAACGGCCAAATAATATTATATCTAAGTAACAATTATAGTAATTATTATTATCAGGGAGAGTTAAGTAAATGGTATCTTGCTTTTAAATTCAGATTTCTAGGCCTTATGTTTTTTATTTCTCGGCCTTATGTCGAAAATAACGTATATATATTCTCATTTATATGATACAATATAAATTGGTTAAGCAAATACCACGAATAAAATTTTTCGAGATCATGATTGTCTTTTTACCACTGAAAGCATTTCATAAGCAATTATTTTTTGAATCAGCATCATGTCACATAGTTAAAATTCACTGTTTGGGCCTTTAAACTAAATTTCCCTCATAAAATGAATTGTTTTTTTGTAATTTAACGATTAATAAACATAATTCTTATTTTATCTTCTCAAAAGCGAGCGCCTTAAGACGATGTTACGTGATGCGGAGAAACTACCAATGAAATCTGAAATCTTAATAGATTGTAAATTTGATAAACTGTATTAAAGTGTTCCAATGGCTGTGTGTGTGTGTTGATTATCACACTTGATACAATCGCGAAAATGCGAGCTCGTATTTTAGATTAGTTTTGAGTTTTCCAAAAGCAAGACAGCGATAGTATTTCGATTATTAATCAGCAATAAATGTGTCTATGTGAAGTTTGTGTTACGTAACCTCCCCCCCTCCCTGCACTATAGATTAAATCAGGTTTAGAATTTAAATTTGTGATATGTACGAATGGCTTAGTTCAAAACTTATAATTTAGTATATATCGGGGAATTTAATACATTAAAGAATTTTTGGGTAAAAATTGTGGCAGTAACTGTTTTCTGAATTTTACAGAAATGCAGTAATTGAAAAGATGTTTTAAAGACTTGTTGATATGTTTTTGTGATGCCGCTGTTTATTGAGAACAAAAGAGACGATTTGTGTGATAAAACTTTAATATGGCAAGTATTTATTCTGAAAAAGTTCTCAATTAAATCTTTCCTTTGAAATAGAATGTTTTAAGAATATCGTTTGCTTGGGGTGCTGTTCGTTTCTAGTTGTATTAGTTAATTGAAGAAATTTTATTCATTTGTTTCAATATTTTCAGTTAAGTTTTGTTTGTCAGAAGACCAAATCACATTGTTATGATGACATTTCATATCTTTGCCTGGCTGGAAGATCCTGATTGAAGTGAGTACCGAAATTTTTAACGGTGTGCTTGTTTTTCAAGACTTAAGTGAAGTGACTTTTCAGATATTAAATCGATACATTGAAGATAATATGTATTGCAGATTATGTAATAACTATTTTGCATACAAAAAAAAATCCAAATGTATTATTGAAAAATTCCTTTTTAAAACTTTTTAAAGAATATTACTTTAACTCGTATGCACGAACGAACGCACGCACGCACGTACTCACTCCCTCCCTCACTCGTTCATTCATTCATTTTCATGAAAACTTATCGATATTAATACTTGATCACTTCAATCTCTTGAAAAGCTGTCCTTCATAATCATATAAATTAATATTATCGTGAAATTAATAAAAGTACATTGCATTTGCAATTTTTTTAAATATAAATCTGGAAAAATAAGGGAATATATATATATATTCCCTTATTTTTATACATATAGTCACAAGTATATATATATATATATATATATATATATATATATATATATATACTTGTGACTATATGTGTCATGTGTCAATTTTGCGATGAATTAAAATTTAATAGCATATTTTTTTAGTATTTTGCAATTGTTATTTCATTATTTTAAATTTCAAATTTTTGTATTGAAAATCAAATTAATACATATTTGCTTATTACTAGTAAAATTTTTTAATGTTACAAACAGGAGTGTTTATTTTGTTAAACAAATTTTTTTTAGGTTAAAATATTTTGAAAAGATTTAGAATAATAATTATAGATAGAGCGATAAACTTATTACTAAATAGTCAAAATATTTAAAGCTTGCTCTGAAATGGAAAACAATGAATATCATAAAATATTTACTGCTATACACCCAATCTCTACGTGTATCGCTATATATATGTTAGCTAGTTTGAATCTCATCTTGATGCGATACTTTTGCTGTGGTTAGAAACCCAAAATTTCATTCTTTAAATATAAGAAATATTAAGTGGCATTGTATTGTTGTTACTTATGTCACTTGGACAAGCCAAGTTCGCTCTGCCGACGGCTATGCGAATTAAATCCAGTAGGATGTGTTTTTCGTTTTCTTCAGAGCACCACGAAGGTGAAAGTATAACTTTGCTCTAAACTCCTCCGATAGATAGCACAGCCAGTGGATCCACCCTCTCAATTTTGATTTAGATTTTGGAGGTGGAATGAGCTTTCTCCAGGCCATTTCAACATGGTAACTGCTGTCAACTGCGATTACAAAACTTTCGATTCCACAGACTTAATGAGTACGTATATCGCATATACTGGGTGGCGTTTGGCGGCATTAGGAACTAAGACTAAAACTTCTCTGGAAAATGGATCCCCTATAAGGTCCATTCCCTTAATTATTTTATTTCTTAGTGAATTTGTGTTTTATATATTATTGAATTTATTTGTTTAAATATATATTTATTACTGTGATTTCTGTATTATATTATGTTACGTTATGCTATATTATATTAAGCTTCTAAACTGTGATGTAGTGACTTTCTGAGGTAGGTTGCTATGTGCTTCCTCCTAGCCAAACATTTGTAAGTTGTATCTAAATTCCATTATCTTTTAATATCTGTAATGGAGGAACATGTCTGTAAACCAAATAATACAGTGTTTAGAGTTTCTGCACTCCAACTTGAGTTTGAGGCATGTTATTTGAATAGTTATTTTAAATAAGCAAACTATAATTTTGTCTTGAATTTGAACAGAATCTGATGCATAATCATTTGTGTTAAGGAAGGTTTTAATGCATGAATTGTCATTTGCTTATTTTATTTTTCAAATAGACTTCATTTGCCCCAAAATAATTTTAATAAATTATTTTCTATTCAACTTCTGACTATGTAAGAAACACCGTTGCAATTTTATTCGTTTTTGTGGTAAGATATGCCTTTCTTCTTATAGTTTCCTGTTTCTTTATTGATATTTCATGGAAATGGGAGTTATTTATATGACTTTCCCTAAGTCTACTTACCAGTATATATACGATAGTTGCTAGCTTTTGTGAGCTTATAGGATCGCTGGAATAGTTTCTGATATTAAAAGTTCGAAAAATAGAAAAATAAGTTTTGGACGTTAAAATATATTTTTTAAGCCGAATTAGATCCCTCTTTACAAATAAAATACTAAATGGGAATTAAAATTATCATTGTGTCGATATATGGGACCATTTTAAGGACGAGTCCTTAATTTGTAAAATTGTGAGTATTCGTAGATTAGAAGTTCGTAAAAAGAGCGTCTATATTTGCTTGCTGATTGTTAAAGTTTTGTTTGATAACTCTTTTGCTACATTTAAAATCTTAGCTTTATGCATCGACTAGAAATAATTTCATTTAATGTTTGATTTAAATAAAAATAGGAATTGAACATTAATTTATTAATTGTATTGATGTAAATTAATGAGAAAAAACAAATTTATTACTTCCTACTTTTGTTTATTACTATGTGATTGTTTTCAAATCTAAATGAGACAGAAATAAACATAAAGAATTTGACATTGTTCTTTATTGATATGTCATCTTTAAACATATTCTATTTCATAAAACTTCTCATTTATAAGTTTCAGAATATATAATTATAATTAATATATTTGTGTGTTTGTCGTGTTATCTTCGTACTGAGATTGGCAATAATAGTTAAATTTTTTTCCTGCTTATATAATATTAATAAATAACTGAAACGTTCGATATACGATGTTAACGTCTACCAAAGTGCATATAGGAGTTCAATGGATCTTCTTTTTTCTCTGCTACCCTGGTTTCGTACAGCCTGTCTGGAAAACCTGACCTTCTTAGCTGAGAAATTAGCCAAGCATGGGGATAAACTATTGATTTTGGTCCTTGGAACGGGGCCAAAAAGCGTTTTCCAGGGCTTTTTATCTGCTCTTCAGCTTCTCCCGTTTTCCTGTTTTTGTTTGGCAGCTGTGGACTTACGACCAAATCACGATCTTCATCGAAAGAGCTTAGCCAGAGATCAGAATTCCTATTTTGATCCATTTTTCTGTTGATAGAGGAAATTTCATCACTTGCGGATTCATCTGCTTCATGCATTTGCTCGTAGATCTTTGCTAAATCGTCTTCCTCATTCAATCCTCTCAAGTATAAATGATTGTCCATGCTCGGTAAATTTGACGGCAGTTCTAAAAGTTGCTCTTCATATTCTTTTCGGAATATAGTGTTTTCGTTTCTGTTAGGGTCATTGAATAAATTTTCAGCATTTCTTTTAAAAACTTCCGATTTTGTGTTCAGTATATCCGGGAAAATATTGGGATAGGTAGAAGTTAAAATTTCAATCTCTTTTGAGGAAGAAATTGGATCATTCTCTGAAAATGGATATTGACTAACCATTTGTGAACCATTTTCTAAATCTTCATTAATATCATCATTTAGCTGCAAAAGAATATCTTCTGCAGACTGGTCTGCATTCCTCTTTCCAAAGTGCATCACACCATGCGGAGCCCATATTTTTTCAGATTTTTTACCCAAAAGCAAAGTGTCCCATTGATTTTCTCTTTTACCAAAATGCATTGTGTAATGATTATCCCATTGATCTGATTTTTTACCGAAGTGCATGGTGTTATGGGTGCTCCATGGATCTGATTTCTTACCAAAATGCATCGTATTGTGAGTGTCCCAAGGATAAGATCTTTTTCCAAAATGCATGGTATTTTGGCTGTCCCATGGATCAGACTTTTTACCGAAATGCATTGTGTTATGGGTGCTCCATGGGTCTGATTTCTTGCCAAAATGCATCGTATTGTGGCTGTCCCATGGATCCGATTTTTTACCGAAATGCATAGTGTTATGGGTGCTCCATGCATCTGATTTCTTGCCAAAGTGCATCGTGTTATGAGTATCCCAAGGATAAGATCGTTTACCGAAATGTATTGTGTTGTGTGATTGCCAAGGGTCAAATTTTTTTCCAAAATGCATTGTATTGTGATTTTCCCACGGGTCAAATTTTTTCCCAAAGTGCATTGTGTTGTGAATATCCCAAGGTGCAGCCTTTTTACCAAAATGCATCGTATTATGGAAATCTCGAGAGTCAAATCTTTTACCAAAATGCAATGTGCTGTGAGTTTCCCATGGGCTTGATTTTTTTTCATAATATAATGTAATAGGTTTAATGTCAAACGAACTTGGACCTCTAAAATCATTTTCATCAGCCGATCTTTTACCAAAGTGCAATACAGTTGAAGGTAATTCTTCTGATGAACTTTCTCCAATCATTTCAGATTTTTGATTTGTTGAAATCAAGCCATTATCATATTTTTCCGTGTTAAGTGATATTTCACTTACAGATCTCTTTTTTACATGATTTTCTTCAGAACTCCCAATATTTTGATCAATTGATAGCAGTCTTCTCAAAAATTGCCTGTTATCGTTGTTTTGAGTATCTGAATTATGTTCTTTTAATTTTTCAGAAGTTATTTCTGGATTACTTTCTGCTTTTTGGACGTAAAAATGTTTTTCCATCTCTTTTTTAGTTCTAATATTGTTTTTTGTCATTGATGCTGCTTCTGCTGAGGGATTTTTTGGGGGAAGTTTCTTATCATTTTTATTTGAATTTTCTGATTCTTTATCTTTTATTAATCCATCATTTGTTTTGAGACCCAAATTTGAGTTTTTACCAAATCTTTCATGCTGATTTACAGATCGTTTCTCTAATTTATTTTGAGTATTTGTTAACAGAGAAAGCTCTATCGGCTTATTAGAAGATTCTTGATTATTCTTAAAGTTATTCCATGACCCTGAATTTTGAGTATTCATTTTTGCACTTTCGGATTGCTGATTAAATTTTTCTGCTATGTCACGATTTATCATTGTGGATTTATGATCAAAGAGCACATTGTTTTGATTGTCCGCAGGATCAAATTTCTTACCAAAATGCATAGTGTTGTGGGACTCCCACGGAGCAGATTTTTTTCCAAAATGCATTGTGTTATGCGAATTCCATGGCTCAGATTTTTTCCCGAAGTGCATCGTGTTATGAGATCCCCATGGATCAGATTTCTTTCCAAAATGCATTGTGTTGTGAGAATCCCAAGGACTAGATCTTTTCTCTTCAGAGTTTAATGAATAATCTTGTTCCCATGTCCTTGATGGTTTTAATTTGGTTAAATACTTTTTGGATGATGTTTCTTCGTATTGATTTCCATTTTTGTCATTACTATTTAATTGGAGATTATGGCTGCTCGGGAGATTTACATCAAGATCACTCGGGTGATCTTTATCAGATGACGAATCAATTGATCTTTTACTAAAAGCTTTTAAATCATTTAAATTTGACATATATTTCTCTCTATCATTGTTTTTGGTAATTTCATCTTCTGAAACTTTTTGATTAGTTTTAGGTGAGTCGACTAATGATGGATTAGATTTTTTCCCGAAACTCATCATATTGTGCCATGGATCTTCGAATCTTTTACCAAAATGCATTGTATTATGACTATCCCAATCGGAATTGTATTTTTTAGAAACATCAAATTCATTTTGTGCCTCTTCACTATTTCCAATGGAGTACGTATTATTAAATATAGCTAATTCAGTTTCAGGTAAATATTTCCCACTCAATACTCCATTTCTTTTTCCAAAATGCATAGTTGAATGGTCGTTCCATGGACTTGCTGATTTTTTTCCAAAACTCATCATATTATGCCATGGATCTTCTGATTTCTTGCCAAAATGCATCATGTTTTGATCATTCCATGGTTTTTCAGATTTTTTACCAAAACTCATTTTATTGTGCCATGGTTCATCCGGATACCGTTTACCAAAGTGCATGGTGTTGTGATCACTCCACAAGTTTGATATTTTAGGCAAATCAAGATTTTCATTTCTCTTTCCGAAATGTAACATAGCTTGATCATCCCAATGATTTTCAGCTCTTTTTCCGAAATTCATCATGCTATGCCATGGTACTTCTTCTTTCCTTGTAATTGGCATACTGTTAAGATCATCCATTTGATTTTCTGATTTTTTTCCGAAGCTCATCATGTTGTGCCAGGGATCTTCCCTTTTCCCAAAATGCATTGTGTTGTGATCATCCCAAGGATTTTCAGATTTTTTCCCAAAACTCATCATGTTATGCCAAGGATCATCTTTTTTACCAAAATGCATCGTATTGTGTAAATCCCATGAATCTTCAAATCGTTTTCCGAAACTCATCATGTTGTGCCAAGGATCATCTCTTTTACCAAAGTGCATAGTATTGTGATTATCCCAAGAATCTGCAGATTTCTTTCCAAAACTCATCTTATTATGCCAAGGATCGTCTTTTTTACCGAAATGCATCGTATTGTGTAAATCCCATGAATCTTCTGATTTCTTTCCAAAACTCATCTTATTATGCCAAGGATCGTCTTTTTTACCGAAATGCATCGTATTGTGTAAATTCCATGAATCTTCTGATTTCTTTCCAAAACTCATCTTATTATGCCAAGGATCATCTTTTTTACCAAAATGCATCGTATTGTGTAAATCCCATGAATCTTCTGATTTCTTCCCAAAGCTCATTTTATTATGCCAAGGATCATCTCTTTTACCAAAATGCATCGTATTGTGTGAATCCCATGAATCTTCAGATTTCTTCCCAAAGCTCATTTTATTATGCCAAGGATCATCTCTTTTACCAAAATGCATCGTATTGTGAGTGTTCCATGACTCTTCTGATTTCTTCCCAAAGCTCATTTTATTGTGCCAAGGATCATCTCTTTTACCAAAATGCATCGTACTGTGAGTGTTCCATGACTCTTCTGATTTCTTTCCAAAGCTCATTTTGTTGTGCCAAGGATCATCTCTTTTACCAAAATGCATCGTATTATGAGTGTCCCATGAGTCTTCAGATTTTTTTCCAAAACTCATCATATTGTGCCATGGGTCTTCTGATTTCTTGTCCTTCTTTAAATTTGTCAAGGAAACACTAGACCCAATTTCTTTTTCATAATCATTGTTATTTTTCATTACTTGATCAGTAGTTGCGCAAGGAGTCGTTTCTTGAACTTGTAAATCTGATTCATCTGAACTTTTCTCGTGAAAATTTGAGTCGTAATCAAATGAATCTTCTTGGGAATTTTCACTTGGTTGATCCTCAGGAACTGATCTTTTACCAAAATGCATAACTGAATGATCGTCCCAATTACTGTAACGAGTTGTTCTTCGGTCCAATGGTTTTAATAAGTTTAAGAAAATATGTGACCTAGCATAACTTGGCGAGTGGGTTTTCAATAAATTTCTCATAATTTGGTCATTATATCGGAACGCCGAATTAAAAGTAGTACTTCCTTCATCATTTATATAAAATTGTTTGTTAAAATCAGGATTTGAACTGCTTCTTCTAGTTCTTGCAGATGTCTTAATAGCCCCTGAAGCTTGCACGATTGTATCTAATTTTGAAGAAACACTTTTGGATGTTTTGTTTTTGTTTTGGAGAACTGCAAATAAAAATGTTAAATTATTAATATTAATGAAAAACAACAGAAATAGAATTGAAAGTTTAAAAAGACAATTATTTTACAAAAAATACGAGGAAGAATTAAAAGTTAAGGTTACAACTGAATCTAAGATATATATATATATATATATATATATATATATATATATATATATATATATATATATATATATATATATATATATATATATATATATATGTATATATATATATATATGTATACATATAAATATATATATATATATATATATAATATATGTGTATATATATATATATGTATATATATATATATATAGATAGAGATATAGAAATACATATATATATATATATATATATATATATATATATATATATATATATATATATATATATATATATATATATATATAAGAATTGATAAAACCGTTTCTATTTGGAAAATAGTTGTAAGCTGAATTTTACTTGCTAACGTGTTAGCAGAATAATATGTAATTCTGCAATAACTGTACTTACATTATCAATATGATACATTCATAGAGTATTGCGATTCATTTTGGAAAATGTTATAGATTCTTAGTATCAATTTAAGGTCACAGATACGATAGTTTAAAGGATGGGTTTACATTGGTACCACAGTATTCCATTAGATAACTTCATATCTTATAATTGAGATGAGCTTTCCTCCGTTACTTTTCACGCGATGGCCTCTTTATTTTTCTTAATAAAAGCCACTGTGTTTCTGACTTACTTAAGCAGTTGGCTTTGAAAATAATCAATAAAGATCCCCCAAATGACATCAGAATTTATATTGATGAGATATATGTACTGGCAGAATAGATATACGGGCTGGCAGTATAATATATGTATTACCTCTAGAGAATAATACTCTATAAAACGTTACCTAAATTACTATTCCGTGTTTCGAAGTTTATTAATTACTATCAACATAGGATTAAAGAGAGTCATGAGTAAGAGCAATTATGGAGTCCTCTGGAATTCATCTGACATCCGTAGTTCAATTCAACATCTCCAAAAATGGGCTCACGTAGTAGATAAAATCAGCTTATCTATCCTATGAAAAGTAATGCTTGCCTCTCACCACAGAGTCCACTTTTAATGGATCTTATCCCATGTTAATATCTACGGAAATGAATAAGGCGACAACCTTGCAAAGGAAAGACTAGAACACTCCGTCCTTTTCACGTCAGAACTTCCATATTTGATCTCGAGACCAAAGGACTAAAACAAAGAAAAATAATTAATACCTCCGCTTTGCAAGTGGTATAAAGGCAAAAAACCAGAACTTTCCCTATTTTCCCTTTGTGACAGGCAGACCAACACTAGTCTGTTCCGATCAGCCAGCGCATATTTGAAAAATCTCACATTTTCTGGGGGTAGCCTGAGCCTGGGCATCACCTAAGCGCATCTTGGACTGCTTTGAAGTGGACTGGGAGGACAAACACAATTGTCCACTTCTAGTATGAGACTTTATTAATGTCAATAGTTTCATTGCTCTGATCGAACTCCGTCAGAACAGATGGGGGATTAGAAACAACAGCATATCTCGTATGAACCCAAATGAAAAATAACTTTGCTAAAGAAAATCAAAAGGAAGTTTCGACCCATTTACCATTCAGTCTTGATTTAACACACATTAATTTCCATTTCTTTATTAGAGGCAAGAAAAAACTCTCCTATCAGTGATTTTCAAATTATGACAAACTTAAAGTAGATGGTTTAATAAGTTTGAAACTGTAGGAGGTCACATTTTCACTTTATTTTAAGGGAAATATTTATTGCATTTAATAATAAATGATTAAATTCACCTGGATATTATAGCAAAAAATGATTTAGCCACATTTTTAGAAATAAAGAATTTTTAATAGCTTAATATTTAAAGTCATTTTTTTTATTCAATTGTAGCTTATTTTTTGATTCGGGTTCATACAATAAAATCACATTTTTATTTAAATATATATATATATATATATATATATATATATATATATATATATATATATATATATATATATATATATATATATATATTTAACAGTAAAATTATGCCTAAGTTGCAATTTTTTTTAAATTATAAATGGAGCGTTTATGAGAATTTTAAGCGAATAAAAATATGACTTTATCTTAGTTTTTATTGTTTACTTAAAATGAATTATTAGAGTGAGGATTTTAATATTAAATTTTAAGATAACGATTTATTTAACAATAGGAATCATATTGTTAAATTTAAAAAGAGCTAATACTTAGTTGTTTATGACGTTTTACTTTTTTCATTATATTTGTTTCATAATGGCATTATAAATCAAGTATTTAATTTTTGAGTTCAATAATTTCAATATTTTCAGGTATATTTCATTTCGGGTTCATAACAAAGAAATTAATAAAATATTTCACATTCTTCACTTATATATAAATTCTTTGTTTTTGAATTTACATGGCAAAATTGGAAGTATTATAAAAATATACGTTATCAAATATTTCTTTTTAAATAAAGTTTCTTTATGAAATAAGAATAAAAGATCTTGGGCGTGGAGTGAAAAACCATCGCTCTTCTTTCCACAAAGTACAGTATTTGATGTTTGATATGGCAACAGAGTGGGTATAAGTATGATGTATATCACAAGAGATTTCTCGTCAAATCTAGTGTCCTTTGTTTTGATTATAGTATTGCCTATTTAAGTTTTTTTTGGTTTTCAGATTTTATTTGTAGAATCTTTTTTCTCGGGTTTTACGTCATTTTTGCATCACACTTATTTTTTTTTAAGTGGCGGCAAGTTTTGTGGACTTTAGGAAACTTCCTGCTCCAAGAACATACTTTCAGTTTGGCGACGATAAAAATCACAAAGGTCGCCAATGGGATGATATTTTCTACTAATTCCGTACAGTGATGCGAGGAACGACAAGCATATACAATTTAGATATTTCTCCTGTGAAATTTAATGTTTTTCTATTGAGGATGACATAATATCGAGAAAAAGCTGCCAACTCAGATGTTGCCTTCGTATCTTGATCATCGTTCGAAATGGCAAGATATTTGGCTATATATAGTGATTTTTGTTGGCAGAAATATATAGTTGTGGATGTATTTCAATGATTAAAGCTAAGCTTTAAACTAATTGTTAGCAGTAGCTTGATTGGGCAAGGTATCGTTCCCACGAATGGAAAGTTGCGGGTTTTATCTCTGACTCAGTTAGATATTTGCTATGCGAATTAATGAAAATTAGGGCATGTAAAACAGTTATTAATTGAAGTATCTTTTCTTTGGTGTGGTGCAGAGTTTACAAGAAAATAATCCAGCTCAGATTTCGATTTGGTCATATTTCAAAATCAGATGGTTTTTGGCTGTATTTTATTACCTCAGACGGCAGATATAGCCAGTTGGGAATGTATTGGAATGACAAAAACTAATATTTATTTAAAATCTTATCTCGTTTAAACTTTTATTTAATACTTGGAGATCATTAATTTCTATCATAAATCTCTCATTTGTTTGTGTAATTAAAATGTATAATTTATGTACAATTTCTGTAAACGAAAATGACTGATTCTAAGAATGGAAAATTAAGTAGGGATTGTAAAATTTTAGTATTCTCATTTTGTTTTCTTTTTATCTTTGCTGAGAAATAATATTTTTATGTGTTATTTAATTTCTTTTAATTTATACTTTTCTCAATACCAGTCTTGTATCACATATTTTTCAATGAAGTGTTTACATTTATACAAGAAATATTTTAGATTTTTTACATGATATTCCGTTGGTTCATTTTTGTATCATAAAATAATGCAAAAATCCACATATGAACTGTCTAGGTTTCAATCCCCTACCCCTCCAACAAAAATTTATTGTTAGAAAAAATATTCCAATAGATTTTATTTTATATTCGTGGTAACTTTATGAAAATTGCACTAGGAAATTTTTGTTCGTTAAAAATTATATTTACAAGTCGTAAATTTGTCTTTTAAAAACATTATCACAGATTTACATTGAATAAATAGTATTTATAAGAGAGACTCAGTTTATGTGCATTTTCATGGTATAAGTATGATATACTCCCCAAGAGATTTCTCGCCAAATTTAGTGTCCTTGTTTTGATTATAGTGTTATTATTGAGTTATTTTTGCAGTTTTTCGAATTTTTATTATTGACAAGTTTGTTTTTTTTTCTCGTATTTTACATAATTTTTGGTTCTTATATATGGTTTTGTTGAAATGATTACAGCGTTTGAATTTTTTTATTCAGCGTTCAATTGGGCAGACTTTGGTAAACTTCTCGTTCCGAAAACATGCGTTCAACTTGGTGATTAACAAAGTCGTCAACTGGGGGATATATTCTTCTAAATCCGTTTTCATCATGATTAAAACAAATAGTTTTATTACTAATTTTATTGTAAGGGTTTTACTCAACACTTAGACACACACAACTGAAACAATTTGTTTATTGATAATATGATATTAGAATCCTTTCTATTTAATAATTATATTGAAGTGGTTAAGTTAGACTAAGTAGCCACTAGTAATCTTGTTGAGCTATGCAAACAGTTATGAGGGGAAAAAAAGAGTATATAAATATTATTAGGAAAATTTTTTTCATGACTTTTTAAATAAAAATGCTTAAGCAGAGATGAACGCTCAAAATATGGCTATAAAATGTAAGAAAGTTCAGTCTTTTATATTTTTCTTTAGTTTACTTTGAATGGTTTTCATTAATCTCTTTATGGCGTTCATTTCTCCTTTCTTTTATGAGCTTTCTTAAATGAAGAAATAAAATTTTCTTTTTATTTCATGGTTTGTCTTTAGGTTGCTTTTAAAGTTTTGCTTTGATTCAGCCCAAAATGTTTCGATGGAACATTTGGTGGGTCCATGATTTCGTTGAGAAACTGATGGAAGTCTTATCCGTAAATTTTATTGCTTCTTAAGAGAAACGGTAAGTATCTGGGTTCGGCTAAAATATTTTTCGATCATTAAATTTGTTAAATATTATGTGGTAAAATGAATGGCAACAATAATTTTACCACATAATATCCCCATTTGCATCTCAATTAGCTGTTTCTTCAGTTAATATAAGTGGTGGCTTCATTTCGTGCCCATGAAAGTATTCATCTAAATTGTGTTATGTTTAGTAAAATTTTCAAACTTTCTTGACTGTTGTTATAGAGTTAGAGATTTAAATTTACTAATTTTGTAATATTGAAGATCAAGAAATGTCGAAATCCAACAAAAATCATCTTTCTCACGTTTCAAGGATTTTTTAAAATTTAATCTAGTTTTTTCTCATTAATTTTTTGGATATTTTATTTTTTAAATATTTCCTATGTAGAGACCTTTCTTTAGTTCTGTATATAATGAATTTTTATTTGAAACATTTTACAGACACTCCTCAATTTTTACTAGATATTTTCTATATTTCTTGACTCAAGTTTCACCCTATGAAGAGTTTGCTTTTTATGAGAATGAGGATTTCTTTAAATAGGTACTGCTTCATTAGTTTGGTCAATATAGTTTATTTACTTTGTTTTTAAATTATCAATTTCATGTAAGCACTTTAAAAGGTTTTGTACATATTTAAAAAATATTATTTGTGATCTATTTTCATTAATGATTTAAAAGGAGGTAATTAATTGCTTGTAAAAGGATTTGTTTGTTATAGTTTTTAAAAAGAAATTTAAAAAAAGCTCATGAAAATAAATAAAAATAGTTTGCTCACAGTTATAAGCAAAATAATTTAAAATATTTAAATTTGATCAATATATTCTTGTCGACAGCCCGATATAATAAAAACTAAAATCTTATTTAACGAAATGATATACTTAGGAGATCATTCTGTTACGATGAAATGCAAAAATCAAAAATGTCTTTTCTGAATGGAGTACAATTATGTATTTCAATATACTGACACATATCTTTTTCAAATTTTAAAAGTTGAATTTTTTATTTTCATTTATAAATATTTTCTTTTCTTGGAAAAAAACCCCAGTTTGCCACAAACATAAGAAAGTCTGCCTAAAAAGTCACCGCATTCAACATTTGGCATCCTGGATTACATGGTATTTGTGCCGAAATTTTTAGAAATTTAAGTCATTCTTGCCGATTGTGAAACTAATCATAAAAGGGATGTTTTTTCTTTTTTCAATTTGTTTTTTCTTCTGTTCTATTTTCAACGAGTTATTGATTTGAATCAACGGAAGACGGCTTCTCAAACCGATGTTTTGATCTTTATATAAGAAATCGTTTTAATAACAAAATGAGCTTCAGGAATATTCTCTGACATTCGAGGGTGAACTTCTCTTTGTTTGCTTCTACTCGAAGAATGCGATTTGAAGGCAGGCAGCTAATTCGTTGACAAGTCGGTTTTATGATATTGTCTCAATAAGATGTAACGTAGCTGAAACGTTATCTGACGTCATGGTTACTTTAAACCAATGACAATTGTAATAAAGTGATGTATCCATGATCTCAACTGGAACGAAAGAAGTAACCACTTTATGCTTAAATAAATAAAATACTTTATGGTCCAATTCTTGAAAAACCAATTCGAAAGATCTTCGCTTTTTCTGGAAAACAAATCCTTTGGAGCAGGGTTATTAGACAAAAGAAAAGGGCCTATATTTTTATATATGTTTCCCCCTTTCCTTACTGGAGACATTTTCCTCCCCCCAGAGGCCGGACTATAGGCGCATAAAATAAACATTGATCAATTGCATTTCTCGGCGCATCATCCCTTTGCTCGTGAGTTGCCCATCAGAAGCAATTGAAACATTCAACTTTCTTAAATCAACAGTAGTCAATAAACTTGAGTCAATCTGTATTCTTATGTATCAATTTTTAAATTAAAATTTTAAAACTACTGGAATATGTATCCATTTTAGATTCTAAAATGAGTTAGAAGAAATGGCATTCAAACTTAAATTAATATAAGTTTGGCTAAAAAAGATTTCGAGCATTTTCATTTTGAAGTTGAAAAATGTACATTGAATAACAGTGGAAAATCAGAAAATAACTTGTCTAATTTTGTGATGCAAATGTACTTACGGAGTTTAAGAATTCTTTGCTCTTCACGAATCATCTAGATTGATATGAAAACGACATCGAAACTTGAAAAATATCTATGTGAATCGTAAACTAACTACACTACTGGCCATTAAATTGCTACACCAGGAAAAAATGCAGATAACAAAATGATATTTAGTCGACAAATATATTATACCAGAAATAACAAGTGATTAAATTTTAAAAAAATATTTGGCTTTATAGATCCTGAGAATTCAGTACCCAGAACAACCACCTCTGGCAGTAATAACAGCAGTTATACGCCTGAGCATTGAGTCAAACAAAGATTGCATGTACAGGTACAGATGCCCATGCAACTTCAACACGATGCCACAGTTCATCAACCGTAGTGACTGGCGTTTGGTGACGAGCCAGTCGCTCGGCAACCATTGACCAGACGTTTTCTATTGGTGAAAGATCTAGAGAACATGTTGGCCAGGGCAACAGCCAAACATCATCCGTATCAAGGAAGGTCCGTACAATACCGGCAACATGTGGTCGGGCATTATCCTGCTGAAACGTAGGGTTTCACAGGGCTCGAATAAAGGGTAGAGCCACGGTTCGTAACACACCAGAAATGTAACATGCACTGTTCAAAGCACTGTCATTGTGAACAAGAGGTGACCAAGACTTGTATCCAATGGCACTCCATACCGTCACGCCAGGTGATGGGCTAGTATGACGATGACGAATGCACGCTGCCAGTGTGCGTTCACCACGATGCAGCCAAACACGGATGCGACCATCATGATGCTGTACACAGAACCTGGATTCATCTGAAAAGATGTCGTCTCGACATTCGTGCGCCCAGGTTCGTCGTTGATCACACCATTGAAGGCGCTCTTGTCTATGACGCAGCGTCAAGGGAAGCCGCAGCCATGGCCTCCAAGCTGAGAGTCCATGCTGCTGCAAACGTCGTCGAACTGTTCGTGGAGACACTTGTTGTCTTCCAAACGACCCCGTTTCTTGACTCACGGCTCGTGACGTGGTTGCTCTATCCATTATGGCCATGCGGATAACATGCCTGTCTTCTCGTCTGCTACTGATAGGTGGCCGTTGAGATCCCGCATGACGTTCCGTATTACCGACCTGAATCCATCGATTCCATATTCTGGTAACAGTCATTGGATCTCGGCCGACGCGAGCAGCAATACTACGATAAGATAAACCGCAATCCCGGTACGCTACAATTCGACCTTTATCAAAGTCAGAAACGTGCTGGTACGCATTTCTCCTTTTTACACGAGGCATCACAACAACTTTTCACCAGGCAACAACGTTCAAATGCAATTTGTGTATGATGAACCGGCTGAACAATTTCCTCATTTAAACACAATGTAGGTGTCGCTACTGGCGCCTGTTTTGTCTGAATGTGCTGAAAAGCTAATCATTTGCATATCACAGCACCTTCTTCCTTTCTGTATTAATTTCACGTCTGTAGCATGTCACCTTCTTGGTGTAGCAATTTTAATGGTTAGTAGTGTATATTATTTTGTTAGATTTGTCCCAGCTTATATATTCCGAAATTGACGAGGAAATTTACTATGAATATTATACAAATTTTATCAACAAATATGCTGGAAAATAAAATAAAAAATTATTGTTAGAATTAGTAAATTTTGTCATTTTTACACAAAGTTCTGGAAACCTTGATGAGTACAAAGAAAACAAACATAAATTTCTTATGAGCTGTCGAAAAATTAAGAACATAGAACTGTACTGTAGATACTGAAGTCAGCTGAATTGTACCGTAGAATTCTAAACTGTAGTTCTCCATAGAATCAGCTATCTTTGAAAATTTGATCTCAGTGATAAATAAAAATAGTAAAAACGGTAATTTCCTTGGCAGAAATGGACTTCTATAATTACATTGTGATGGAAACCAAATGAATGATGTAAGAAATGAACTACTGTTGGAAAATCTGAAATCATCCACTAATAATGCTTGGTATAAATATGACTAAAGTTGCTTATAATTCCGGCTACTGTTATTTTTCTTTTTCAGTAAAATAAAAGATAGAAGTGATGGCACCTTTTTATATTGAGGGACAACCAATGGATGAGCCACCGTGGCCCGTAAGGAAGGTCTTCATAATTTAGAAGCAGGGACAGTCATATGGCCTCCATATTTAGCCTGATACTCACAGAGGTATCATTTCATTTGAAGGGCATTGCGACCACGGCATATTTTACGTGCTTCAACTATTGTTAGTGAACACGAAGAATTTTCTGTTGAATCAAGATTCAAAATCATTATTTTCCGATAACAAAAAATATGAGTTAATCAACCAGGCCCTTTCTGTGCTGTATGTTAAAGTACAAAAGAACTTATACACTCATAAAACAAAAAAATTTAAAAATAAATATTGATAAAAATGAATTCGCATAAGAACTTTCCATAAGAAGCTGAGGAGAACACAAATATGTTTTGATCGAGAAGGCCTTTTTTTACGTATAAGATTTGTAGAATGTGAGAACCTAACACCGCACACAAGCGAATGTCCTTTTACAATCTGTGGTTATTTCATTACGTAAGATTTAATTGCAGAAAGCATAAATCAAACATTGTTTATGCTTTCTGCTGTTTCTCATTGTTTAAAGGAGAAAGGATCAAAATTGATTTTTACATTCTGATAAGTGTGATTTGATTATTAATTAAGATGATTGTTATTTTTCCATAAACTATTTTGATAGTGTTTAGAAAGTATAGAGTTCAGCTCAATTCGGCGGAAATCCGCTAAATTTCATAAAATTAATCATAATTTACATGCATGTAAATTTGAGTGTAAGAAATTAATTATTTTTAAAATAGATTATTTCATAAACATTAGGAAATTATTTCTTTTTAATTCTGCACTGTCTGGTTAAAATTGTTCTAGCCTATATTTTAATTCATACAAGTTCACAAGTAATGCAGTTAAGTAGAGAGAATAACATATCGAAATTTTATTATTTCAGAATTGCTAATTTGTAACAAATCATCCAAGTAACTCATAACAAACTAACTCAGTTATTCTTCTGTCAGAAAAATCTCGTTACTTAATGAGAAAATAAAATTAACTGCTTACAAAACTTTATTATTTCTTATACTAGAACATTGAATGCTGATGAAAAGCTTTGATTATTTTTTTTCTTATTTAACAACAAAACTAACAAAAAATTTTTCTTTTATTTTTTAGTTTTCCTGACATGCAATTATGGTAAAAATATTAGTAGTAAAAAAGCTTCCAAATATAAATAAAATAAATATTTTGGAGCTCTAAGAAGGGAAATATGATCGGAAATATTTTTTGTTGTAGCAGTTTTCGTTAATGAAGTAACTTTTAGAAACTCTTAATATATATCTTGTGTTATTAAAGACGATTTTCTTAAAGACAGAAAAAAAGGCGAGGTGAATACTTAAATTAATTACTTCGAATAGAAATGTTAAAAATATGCAATTTGCTTATTAAATCCACTCTATATGCATTATTCCATCAAGTTTTGCTTTTAAGTTCAATTAAAGCTTAGTAATTTTCATCGCTTTTTGAGATTATTCATTTCAATATTACTCAAGTAATGATTTATTATATATATTGATCTATAGCTATTTAAAAATATTAATTTTGATACATAGTGTCATAAGTTTAGCTACTTCGATTAAGTTTGCAATTTATATATAATTCAACCAAATTCTCAGTTTAATATTACTTATGTAATAATTTAGTATACTATATTGAATTTAAATGTGAGTACATTTGAATTTAATTAATTCAATTAAAAATTAATGATTAGTATCAATAGAGTTAAGTGATTCTTTAAAATAATATTATTTCGTTAATAATCTATTAAAAATGTATTAACCTAATATATTTTTTATAGAGTAATGTTATTTTTAATGTGTACTCTGTAGTCACTAAAATTAGATGTTTGTAACTCATGTTAATCGAGTTAAATAATTATAATGTTAATAATGCTATGGTCTATTAAATCTAAAATAATATTAATCCTGATATATATATGCTTTTAAATTTATCAGATTTTGTAACTTTGATTAAAAGTTTGTAATTTATATTGATATTCATAAGTGTGATTTTTCTATATGTAGCATTAATTTTGAAGTGGCTTTTCCGTTTATACTAATTTTGTAGTTATTTAAAACAATATTAATTTCAACGAGCGTTTTCTAGTCTAGCAACTTCAGTTAAAGACTTACAATTCATAACAATTGAGTTAGGTGATTCCTCAGAATAATACTCTGAATAGTCATTTCATATTAATCATCATTGTATTTTATATTAATCAAAATGAATGATTTCTCAGAGTAATACTCTGAATAGTCATTTCATATTAATCATCAATGTAATTTATATTAATCGAAATGAATGATTCCTCACAGAGTAATACTTTGAATAGTATAATTTCATATTTATTAACATTACAATTTATATTAATCGAGTTGAATAATTTTTCAATTAATATTAATTGTAGAAAGATCTTTTTGAAATCTATTAATCTAGAATTTTTGTATATGAACATCTATGTGTATTTTCTAGTCAGTTTAGTTTTAGATGTTTGCACACACACACACACACACACACACAATTCATGTTAGTCGAATCAAATGGTTATTGATTTCTCTCTCAAAGTTTAATTATGTAAAATAATAAATAATAATTTTGACTTGTATTTTCTTGTTTGTTTGTTTCAGTCGATTCTCGACTAAATGTTTATGATTTATATTAATTAAACTAAATGATTTCTCAATGTAATATAAAGTTTTTATAAAAAGCTGGACGCATTCTGATGTTGACTATTTCATAAAATATTAAAAATGAATTTAAATTCATAAAATTAGTAATTAGATAGTCTCAAAAATTTCTCTTTCTGCCATTGTTAATGAATTTCCTCATATTCTTCTTTCCCATCGAATAAAACATCACTTAGAATAAAATGTTGGACAAACACACAATAAAAACATAATAATATGTTCAAATTATTGCCATAAGCAAGAGAGAAGAATTATATATTTAATAATGTGCGCACTGGGGATACAAATGCATGTAAAAGAAATCAGAAAAACAGACAATTAATAACATGGGCAGACGATATTTATAACAGAATTGATATTCAAGCGGGAAAAGAAATTTTATATGACTATATTTAAAAATATATGAATTGTTCTTAAAAATATATGAATTGTTCAATATAAATGATATTCTTTTTAAATTTATACCTTTATTATTTTACTGTAATTATTATAAACATGAAATTGCATTCAATATTTTATAAAGCCACCGTGCATTATTTATCGAATTGTATAAAAGTGCTTTAATCTGGTTATTATCTACAGTAGTATGAATTATATTGTATAATTTTTTGTTTAATTCTAGTCATTTTGATTGGAGGTTTAAGATTTACATGAATTGATTTTAGATAATACCTCAATATAAAGAACTATGGGATATTGTGACGTTCACCATGACGTAAATATTAGGCTTGCCAAAATAGAATTTCCTGCCTAATTTTTATAGTCTTCATCTTTAGGACATAATAAAAACCAGGTTGCCAGATACATAAAAAAATCCGCCAAAAAACCCACCAAATTGAGAATTTGGCATCCTGGATATTTGTGTCAAACTATGTAATGATCTATTATATTGTGTGTTTTACTCAGCTTCTTAGAAATTCTTTAAGAAAATCAAATTCTTAGAAAATCATGTATCTTTTTGCACTATATGAGTGTGGCATAAGTAATCTATATATATAATATAAATATATCAATAATATTCCAAAAGACCATAAATACATTCAATTTTAAAAATGATTACTTTCTATTACATTAAATGGATTTTAATTTTGAGGTGAAGTTAGAGCAGTGTGTTACGTTTTAAAATGCCTTGCAAAATCTTGCTAAGCCATATATTTCATTATTTTGAACTATGGTGAAAAAGACAAGGTAAGTTTCCAAGCTGGCGTGTTTTCTTTCCACTTCAAATCATTAATGGGACATTGAGTTGTATCTAGCTCTTTGCATAGGTTCTCTCTGTACTAAAGTTTCACAATGAGTCGAGTATCAAACCCACAACTTTCCAAGGCTGATAATTTTTTTCCTACAAGACACTATGAAATTTTAATTCTAAAACGCAAATTATTTTTTCACCGAATTTTTAAGAAAGTTTTAAAAGGAATGTTTATAAAAGTAATATAAAATCAATAACAGAATTAAAAAAAAAGATGCGAGTGAGTTTCAATATATTTACCAGTTTCTTGATTGTTGGTGGGTGGTTGCTCGGTGTTGGAAGCTGTAAATAGACAGCAAAGTAAGCAAAATATCCTAACAAACTTCATTCTGCCCTTTGTTCACCACTCAGCCTGAAAAAGACACACAGTCAGTATAGATTAGAGAAATAATAAACAAAATAAGCGAAATGACGATTAAATCTTAAATAATGTTTTTGATTAGGTATAAAGATAGACTTCCGGATAATTTGTATTCAGCATTTTCTTTCAAATTTGAGATGTTACATCCATGGAGGAAGGAACACAAGTGGAGCCACCCTATTGGAAATAGAAATAGATATGTATATTTTTATTGCATTTTAAATTTGAGAGTTTCCTCTTTTCCTTTCAAACTAAGCTGTAATAATATAAAGGAAAGGATGTAATAATAATTGCCACAATACGACAAGTGCAACAAAAGAATAAATTCTTCCTTTAGGAATGGATGAATGATCTTGAGAAAATTGAAAGGAAAGTTTTTGTTTTATGATATGTTTTATTTGTATAACTGACCAGTCAGGATTAAGGGGGAGAGATTTCTGACCTATCCCATAGAAGTGTAGGAGGTAGTATGGAACTTTGGAAAACCAATGGTGTAAAGAGAAAGAACTGAGAAGGGAATTAAAAACAGCATCTAAAAATGGAGAATACACACAGAAGGCCCTCATACACAGAAGCCTCAGAGAAGCCCGACATAGAAAAGGAGTCCACAATTGAGAACTGGATCCTCATTGAGTATAATAAGAAGCTAAAAAGATGTTAAATGTAAACGGAGTACATAACTGCCCTGTCTAATAGGAGCCCTGCCTCGACTGTCCTGAATGGAGCTGCAGATGTCCGACAAATAGACGAGTATAAGAAGAGATGATAAAGTCTGAGGAGAGATAGCAGAGAAAAGGGGAAAAGCTTATGAGCAATGAGCAAGCCAAGCGAGATCCTGAGCCGGTAATGCTATATGAGAGACATCACACTGCTACTTCTAATAGGGGTGAGTCTGATTTCTCTTTCCTTGTCCGTCTGGTCATACTCAGTTATGATATATTAATGTGTAAATGTCTTAAGAGAAATAATAATATTAGAATTTCAATTATTTAATCGAGAATGTTTTAAATGTACATGCAATAATTAAGTTACCAAAATAAATTATTAAATTTTATTGTATTTTTGTTTTGAATTTATCTCTGTCATTCAATTATTTAAAAAATGAACTCTGGTATAGGAACAGGGAACTCTGGGATAGGAATAGGGAAGTATACTAATGCAACAACAGCGCCCAGCGTGTGTGACTTCTAGGAGAAAATGCAACAACAGCGCCCAGCGTGTGTGACTTCTAGGAGAAAATGCAACAACAGCGCCCAGCGTGTGTGACTTCTAGGAGAAAATGCAACAACAGCGCCCAGCGTATGTGACTTCTAGGAGAATTTTTAACAGATTACAGGTCGTAAATTACTAACCAGTAAATTATTGATTACAAGTAAGAAATCTTGAAGAATCTTCTTGACGAATGTAAGAAAAATGTATGTAGATGGAAAAATATGCCATCTTTTTTAAATAACAGAAAGTATTTTTTCCTTCTTATTGGACTCAAACCTGAAATTTTCACCTCTGAGAAGCGTGATTCATACTTTACTCGATTGTGAAAACTAGTAGGAAAAGTATAGCATTTTTAAAATTTGATTTATTATAGATAAAATAAAAAATCACTCACTGCTTAACATTTTTCTCTTACATCTGGCATGAATGATAACTTTTTGGTTGGGCAAGGTCTATTGATATTCAATTCATATCAATGTAGGTAAATATTCAATTTACTCGTGAAAGAAACTTGTAAAATTCGCACGTGTTAAGGGGAATTTTAAAGTAAATTTAATTTCAATTGAAATGTGATAGAAAAAAAATTTGGTATTAAATTTGCACTTATAAATTATGAAATAAAAATAGATCAATAAATCCGGATGAAAATGGAAATCATTGATATAAATATTTTTTTATTTATAAGTTTGATTATTAAATATTTTTAAATAACATCACAGGCAGAGAATTGTTTTAAAAGGAAATTATAAAATTATATAGATATATATATATTTTAATATTGAAGATGATTATGTAATTGAAGTTTTATGTAAGCATTTATCGATTTCAGATTTTACTCCACCAGTTTTTTATGTGACGAGAAATATAATTGATATAATACCTAAGTATATCTAAAATTTCTGAATATGAGTTTTTCACAAAATTCTTGGCATAACGCATGAATTTATTTCTTCATCCATATATATATATATATATATATATATATATATATATATATATATATATATATATATATATATATATATATATATATATATATATATATATATATATATATATATATATATATATATATATATATATATATATATATATATATATATATGTATATATATATATATATATGTATGTATGTATCTATGTATCTATGTATATATAAGCCGGCCAACTTGTCTAGTGGTCAGCGTGCCTGACTACAGAGGAGGAGGTCCTGGGTTCGAATCCCGGTTCAGGAATGGATGCACTTTCTCTTTCTCTATCCGGTCTTTGTCCTTTCCTTGTGTTTGTGAATGAAGTATAAATGATGCCTACCCTATAAACGGGTTCCTATGGCATGTGTGAGGGAGGGTGCAATGGTGGCCCACTCCCTGTGGTGCACCTGGGGCAACGCCTCGGCGGCTAAGAGGTCTCTGTGTCTGGCCGGTTCCTTGGTATCAGGGAACAATTTATATATATATATAAAGAGGGAGAAAGATTATATAATATCATCCCTATATAAAATTGAATGTTCAAATATTTTTTAAATTTGCATAAAATATTCAATGTACTTGAAAAAAATGACCAAAATACCATCTTTATTCTCAAAATAATTTTAATATATGTTGTTGTTTACTTGTGACGCTTGTACAAACAAAGCTCACAATGCCGTTTGCTATGATATTTTAGTCAAGAAGTTGCGCCTTTCGCTTAATTAGGGCACCATGAAAGTGAAAGTAAGACTGCTCTAAGCTCTTCCGGCAGATGGCACCACCAGAGGATCCGCTTCCTCAATTTCGACTTCGATCTGAAAGGAGAGCCAATTTTCATCAGATTTCTATACCCATGGTAACTGCTGAACACCCGACAACAGGACTTTCTATTCTACAGTTTAACAAGCACGTGTTTCGCATGTGCTCGATGGGTCTTTTTCGGCACTGAGGAATCAAACCCAGCCCTTGCGGACGAAAGGCCTATGCTCTAACCACAAGGCTACCACGATCTATTTTAATGTATTCCATACAAATTTAAGATAGGAAACTAATTAATATAAATTGTTTATTGCACAGTTTTATTCGAGATATTTATTTATATTGAATTTATTTAACTTCCACAAAATCTTTTTACATGTGAATTTATCATTTAGAATTATTTAACTTTTTATATTTCTAAGCGTCATTTTGTGAAATAAAATTCTTGAATAATCTAAATAAAAAATAACTAATGTTTTTGAACTATAACTTTTTACTTTTATATCTTAAGCTGTATAATAAATTGGGTAGTATGAAATATACTTCAAAATTATTTAAAGAACGTGGATAGTAATTTGGTGTATAGTTTAGCTCAGGAAGTGTTTTGTGTGAGTTTTAGAAATAGTTGAGACTAACTCGTAATAATTAGTTATAACCCTTTCATTGCCTAAAGTTAAATGTCATTTAAATTAAATATTTTCGAATTAAAGTAGTTTAAGGGATTTAAATTTGTTTAATACTTTATACCAATGGTTATGAAATGTTGTTACGATTAATGTCTTTTTATTAATCACATAGTATATTACATTTAATGCACGACTGCATATTATATTAAATTTTAAAGAAACAACATTTTAGAAGAAAAAAAATTACTCGCTATCTTTTAATGCAATAAAGACAATATTAAATTCTCAAAATTTCCCTTCAAATCATTGCTTAGCTTAAAGGAGTTTAGATTTGATTAATGTTTTAATACTAATATTTATATATAAACAGTTATTATGACTACTGCTTTTTCAACATAATCCAAAGATATTCACTTCTTTACATTTAAATTGCTATTATCAATAATGTTTTTTGAATCGTTACATTTTGGACGAAGACATTATTATTTAGTTATTTTACCTAATACAAATTGACAATATAAATTTTTTTAAATTTCATTTCAAAGGATTTCCTAAATATCCGAAAAAAATTTCATATGCTTAAATAGTAAATAAGCATATTTTTTTGTAAATTATTAAATAAAATTTTTAACCTTTAACTGTGAAAAATAACTTTTAAAAAAGTTAAATTACGAATATTTATGCATTTATTGTAAAGCAATAAAAAACACATTGTTTGTAACTAGAAAAATCCATTATTTGTTATTCGTCAGCCTATATTTTGTGTTTTCTATAATAAAAACCTTTTTGTTTCACACATTTCATTATTTATCAGTTTAAGAACATTAATTTCATTATTCAAATTTTTTGTCAGTAATTTCTTCAGAGAAATTCATTATTAAAAAAATGGAACAAATGCAAAAAAATAGTTTTCTCTAATGATTTTATTTTAATTCAAAATCATTTCATCTCAACAAAAGTAATTACTCCTTTGATATAAATAAATAAACTTACCTATTCCGTTATAAATTAACCTATTTATTAACCTAATTTGCCTATTTCTTTATTAATTTAATTTACCATCTTCACTTGAATTTAACAGAAAAAACACGATTCAATTTATTTCCTGAATTATTTATGAAGACAAATTAAATTCTCATAAAGTAATGAAAAAAAAAAAATAAAAAAACAGTATATCTCACACATTATATTTTTGAGATTAAATTTTAATCTGTAATAAATTATATTTAAAAAAAATTTAAAATCATAATATTTCTAGAATTTTCTATATTATTACTACTTATATGTGTTTTTATTAATATCTATGGTAATTCATTAAATATCTCTCCCAACAATAATCACACTTTCTGTTGAGTCCACGGAGTTTTTTAAATAAATATTGAGCAATTTTTTCAGATAGAAAACTTCCCTATTTCATTCATGAATTGCCAGAATTTCATTCCTATCAATCCAGATTTATATATGTATAAAGGTATTTTATTCCAAGACAATTCCTTCACAATAATTATTTTTTGCAACAAGTTTGTTTTCAGCACTGAAATTCTTTCCCAATATTTTCCTGAGACTATTTCAACAAGATGTGATCTCGAAATTGGAATTTAATACACAGGTGTGTGGGCTAGGCTTTAGTACAGAATTTGTAATTCTCTTATTTACTGCTGAAGTCGCTTTGTTCAAATATAGTTTTGCCCACAGATGTTAACCCTTACCCTATTGCAACCGAGAAAGCATTTTTATTCCTGTTTCTAAAGAAAAGCCATTCCTATTATTTTCAAAATACAAGAAAAGAGAAATGGAAACGGTTTTTTTTGTAGAAATTTCTGTTGTAGGCATTTGCTAAAACATGGTTGTTGAAAAAACAATGTTCTTAGAATTTTTACTACTATGCTCTGATGGTTTTAGAAATGCACTTTGTTCCAATAAAAATATAATTTCTTAATGTCACTTGTAAACTAAAATTTGTTTATTATGAAAATATTTAAAAAATACTTATCAGAATATTTTTACAAATTCATTCTTAATATACTACAAAAATTCTCTTGTAAAAAAAAAAAAAAAACAAAAAAAAACGCATATTTATTTTTAATTAAAAGTTTTGACAAAATAGAAAATTTGAAATAAAAGTCCCTTTAAAATTGCACCAAGGTAAATTTGACGTTTAAAAATTACATTACATAATTTAGTTAATTAAAGATGATGTTTTTATAAATTTTTATTTTTTTAACTCTTTAACGCACAAACACAATTATAAACAATATATTTTATTATAATATTGGTTGATTGATTTGATAATATATTTTTTAATCGTATGGGATTTTCAGAATACATGTCATATTAAAGAAGGGAATAATAAAGTACTTTATAGCATGTCAAAATAAAAATTCGATGCTAGATATTAGAGACGCGAAGAAGTTAATAAGAAAAAATATGAAAGCAAAATATTAATTAAAATTGAAAGCGTTGTTACAGAAGAGGAAAAAATTCATGTTGACATCGAATCACAGAAATATTTAGGCAAAAAAGAATTATAATAATAATAAGGATTGCATCGCCCAAGGTTAAATAAACTCCAATGTAGATTAAACAAAATGAATGAACTTAAAACCAAAATTGGATTACTTAAAAACTGAACCAAACACAAAATATCAGTAGGAATATTAGAATGGAATAAACATAAGAAGCAATCTCAAAGTAATATTATTAAATTAGGTACAAAAGTGAGAAATAAGCAGTTTATGAACTGGAGAAATTGTATACATTTCCAACGAAAAATAACTTTTCCTTTAATTTTCTAATAGAATTCCTATAAGTAGTGTTTTGGGAATTTAAATTTAATATATTTAACCGTTACCGAAACAGCACTCATCCTTAGTTTTGAAACTTGCTATAAGTTGTTTAAATATCCATGTGGGGGAAGAATTTTCTTCGATAGAAGAGCTGTATTCTCGAGAGGAATAGAAGAAACTCGGAATACTCTCAAGCATCTTCTCGGACTGACTTATAGAAACATAAACATAGAAACATCCCATTATTAAAAAGTAACTAGTATTGAGCTTGGGGCCTTTCACTATGTGAAGCGCGGCCTTAACACTCTACGGTTACAAAGTTTGTAAATATTTTTTTTGCATTCGTCTTCAGATATCGCAGATAGACCGAGTTCAAAGTCGGGGGCAAAGATCGAGAGATATAGGCTTACGTTACGAACGACTTATCCAGTGATTTGGTGGCTTGGCGACCATTTGGCGAGAAATGGATAGTTTTGGAAATTTTCATCAACTAATCACTAAGGCCATTATGAGCGAGATGACCTGGAAGCTTCCAGAACCTTGGAGAAAGACCTAGGCTCTCACGCCAAGCAAGCAATAAATACCACCATTCCATTTACCGAGTCAGTTTCTGAGTTTCCTGTGGCAGAGATAGATTACTGAATACGATCTGTCGGTCTGAGGTATTTGAAGACCTCTGTTTTTGGGAGTTGCTTACCATTGAATCAGTTGAATTGATATTGTATAATTGTGATTAGTAAATGCTGTAACTGCTGGCTTTTTCCGGTATCTTTTAGAAAGTTCTACAAATAAAAATCCTGTGATTGTTAAGAGCTTATTTTATCAACTCTCAATCAACACGAAACCAGAAGCTCGGTATGATACCACAGATTGACTTTTAAAAACTAATAACGATTTCTTATGGTTAAAAACACTAAGAAACTATTAATTACTTTCGTTGATTTAATAATAAATTCAATTTTTTGACGTATTTTGACAATTTAGGAATTTAATGAGTCATCGCTTATGGTAAATACCTGAAAAATTATTGAGCATTTGGGAAAAATTTCCTCTCAGTTTATTAATAATTTACCAATTGCACTATTAGCAAATTGGATTATTTTTATTACATAAAATTACAAACTAATCGTAATCTAATCAATTAGGTTAGGTTTGGTTTTCTTGTCGATTTGCAAATTTATTTTGCCCATGAGGATTAACTTAAGCTTAGATAGATTAGATACCTTTAGCTTAAATAGATTCTGAACTTTAAAACCACTATACTTGAGAAGAGAATTGAACCTACTAACTGAAGTTTACTGAGCTAGATGAAAACTTTGCAGTTAGGTTAGGCTGTTTAACAAAGAAAGTAATTTATCCAATTATATGATTTGATTTGATTAGATAAACAGAAAAAATTTGAAAATCAGTATGTGAAATATAACATTTACACAGTTTCTCTTAAGATATTCATAAAATTTCTATTATATAAAATGTTTACAAGAATAAATTTAAAACTCACGATTGGAAATGCTTTTTTATTTTTTAAGCATTCTGTGTATATAATAAAAGTGCATGTTATCAGTATTTATTAAAACATTTTTTTGTAATTTTTGAATAAAAATGTTTTTAAATAAAATGTTTGAAAGTTAAAATATAATGTACTATAAAAATAATGATACATTATATAAATTTATGAACTGAAAACTCGTAATATGAATCGAGACAATAAGTGAAGAGAAATATTTCATTTGAATATATTCAAACAATGATAATTGCTATTTGTTGAGTTATAAATTCAGGACCCTCGTTATGAATTACCTTGCTCATTTTATATGCATATCTCTAGACATTTATTCACATCACAAAGATAATATTAATATCATAAAACAGTTAAAGTTAATGAATGCAACTTTTTAACGTACTGATTTATCTAGCTTAAATGTGCCGTCTTTTTTTATCTCCATTTTATTTGTTACTTTAAAAATTGCTATAAAATATGAAAAAAATATTTACGGTTGTAATTACAGTCTACTTAAATTAGAATCTAGAAATAAAACTTATTTTATAAAATACTTTTATATCCTTTTTAATGAAAATATTAGAGTTATTTCGAAACATAAGTCATTATTAAATTTAAATACAACTTACTTTACTGCTAAAATATGACTTTGAAGAAACTGAATTTTAATAGAGGAATACAGATTTATGTAAATAGTAAGTAAAGAGGAGAAAATAAACTTTAGTATAAGATATATCTAATAATATTCTACGATGATAAGCTAGATTTCTGAAAATAAAATTGTTTATTTATAAACGCATTAGATTATAGTATATTATATAAATCACATATAACTAGCTTTTCTGAGGCACAATTTTTTTAAAGTTTAAACGTAAATTCTCACATAAAATAATGTTTCAGGAGTATGATAAAGTAATTGGTAAATATGGAGAATTCTAAAAATAATTCGTTTTAATATAAAACTTCTTTTATAAGTATATATGTAAATAAAAGAAGTAAAACTATATTTTCTCACTCTCAATATAAGCTCTCTCTCTATAAGAGCTAACAGTACTATATCATAATAAGAAATAAGCTAGAAGCAACTATTCCATTATAAAATAAGTAAATACAGATCATCTTGAAGATTATAATATCATATTATTCAAGTATGATTACTTTTGATGTATGTGAAATTGTTTTCAATTCTAGTTATAGGAACTAACAATAACTCTTTTAATATGCAGTCAAATAATTACAAAGTATTGAGAATTCAAGCCTATTTTAATATTTTTTAAAAACTTTATTTTAATTCAAAAAGTAATCTTTATTTTAATATAAAAATGGTAGTTGTTGCTAATCTCCAACCCAGTCCAGCATAGCTAATCTCCAACCCAGTCTGAAGTCAAATCAGATCCATGTATCCGCTAACCTTTAAAAAATCGAATTATTTGTCTCGTCTCCAATAGGAATATAATTACAGAGATGTCGCATCCAGTGCAGTTAATTGAAAGATCATCATAATTATTTTCATGGAGGAAGGTCTCAATATCTACAGGGATTATAAATAGTTTATTATATACAATAGTTAAGTATAAACAATAGTTCACTATATACAATAATTACTATTACAAATAGTTCAAAATGAAGCTGAAATTTAGATTACTTTGGCATAAAATGTTTTTTGAAGTTTTCATGAAGATGCTTCTGCCTGCAAGTACAAGCTTCTGTCGCTCAATAGCTTTACACCGTTTCTCGCTATGATCACCAAAGTGAAGAATCATTTGGCACAGGCAGTGATTAGAAGGGTGTCCACGTATTCCCAAGGTGCATTGCTGAAATTCTGGTTTGGGGGCGTGGCCACATTTATATTTGACGTCCAATGTCCTTCAACTGGTATAGCGAAGATGTAGAGAGGAGAGGACTAGCTCAGGTGTAAACTTGTCATTTGACTGAGTTTAATACTACGAGGCGCTTGGCGATGGCCGAATATTCCGGACCCATAAACATTAAGATAAAATCAGGGGCTCACCTACGCCGTTAAGCATGGAAGTATCTGCAAGATCCTTGATTTTGATGCCATCAGGGAAAATCTTAATGTCACATTAAAGGATTTTACTTATAATTTCCAAGGCTAACAATCGGAGGTGGTCTGTCGAGAATTCCTTTTTATCGACAGCAATGGAAAAGTTTCAGTTAAAGAGTGAAACCTCAAGATAAATCATCCGTTGTATCCAAACAAGAGTGAAGAGAATGCGGCTCAATATTTCTGAAGAATTGTGTGTATTATTATTATTAGCTATTCCATTTTTGTTCGTCAGATGCCGATTAGCTTCTTAGGGAAAACAGGAAGAAGTTTTTAAATTTACTAATATTTAGCTATTTATTTAGGGTTATTATACATAAGTAGGATTATATTATACATACATCTTTTACTTAACTCCTCCATAGCGAGATCTTTCACAAACTCCTTCTGTTCAATTACATAAAAATTTCTCTTAAAATCATATTAACTACTACATCTAGTGGACATTCATTGTTTTTAAATATTATTACCGGTTAATGCTAACACACACACACGCACACGCACACGCACACGCACGCACACACACACACACACACACACACACACACACACACACACACACACACACACACACACACACACACACACACACACACACACACACACACACACACACACACACACACACACACACACACACACACACACACACACACACACACACACACACACACACACACACACACACATGTATAGGCCAATATGAAGCAGTTTTTGAAAAAGGGATTGCATTATAAACTATAATATATAATTGAAGAACAGTTAATTTTTAATGTATACAATTGATTACAGTTTGTGATATAGGAATTCTCACTTCATTCAGGATTATTGTAAAATAGTTAGAGTAATTATCAGGAATTCCGTGAAACTTTTCTTTTAACAGAAAGTTATTTTTCTTCACATACATGGAAATGAGGATAAAAAAATTATTTTCTGGCAATCAAAATAAATATTAAGAGTATAGAAAATAAATGCTAGAAAATCAAATGTAGATTTCTTTTATAAAATGCGTCACATTAAATATTTATGAGATTCTATTACACAACCTTAATTAATTTTTGATGTATGTAGCTTTAATGTGTGAAATTTAATGCTTACAAAATTTAAATTATACAAAATTCTCGATAAGTTTTTAGCACAAATATCAACAATGAGAATTGTTTTTAAAGAATTGCAAACATGTTCTTTTAGATTATTTTATGTTAGAATATTTTTAACAAGAGCGGTTTTCTTTTAAAATCAGTTTTGCTTGACTTTCATTTGTTTTCAATAGGGGATAGTTATAAGGATTATTATTCATAATTTTGAATTCAAAACACGTTTGAAATGATAAAAAAATAAATTTTTAGGAAAGAGGTTTCTAAGTGTAACTTGTTCTGAAGAAAAAAACTGTGCTAAGAAATAATCCGTGTCATTTAAAAGATCGTGTAACTTTTTCACTATTCAGGAAGAAAATAGAGATTTTTTGATAAAAATAATAATTACGATACATAAGACATAAATTTAACATTTTAATGAATATTTAAATTTATGTGTTCTAGTTTCAAAATAATGTTTTTTCTTGAAAATAGGAAAATAAATTATTCAACGAAAATAAAGTATAATTACTTGTAAACATATCCATATACATTTTTTAATGTTTTCGTCGAAACCTTTAAAATGAAGTATTTAGCGATTTTACTTTTGTGTTAAAAGCAAAGTTTTTTTTTTAGTATTCATTATTTGGGATTCTTTCATTATTGTTAACA
Source organism: Latrodectus elegans (assembly GCA_030067965.1). Lineage (NCBI taxonomy): Eukaryota > Metazoa > Arthropoda > Arachnida > Araneae > Theridiidae > Latrodectus > Latrodectus elegans. The sequence goes on along the minus strand of CM057816.1, from coordinate 92,127,509 downwards.
TATTTTCATTAAGTTCAGAATAATAAATTCGAAACATAATTAAAAAAAAAAATCTTTTTTTTTTTCTTTTTTTTTTTCTTTTTTCTTTTCTTTTTTTTTTTTTTTGAAAATTTAAATGGAAATCTACATTAAGAGTTTTTGTATTGATTTTAAGTTATGTAATAATTAAGTAATTTGAATATTAATAATTAAGAATGAAGATCAAAATGCTTTATATTGAAGACTATGGAATTAATGTTTCAATAATAATAGATCAATATGCTCGGGTTCGGTGTAGAATCGGGTACTTCTTGGCTTGGCGAAGCATCTTGGCGATAAAATTTAATTTATGTTAAACCTATATTTGTAATGCTTTTGGGGAAGCCATCCTGTTAATCACATCTTGCCACTAAAAAAGTCACCAAAGAATCAAGGTGTACCTGATCATAAACTTTTACCCGGTTGTCATATTTTCCGACGACATCTTTTTCAAATAGTTTACTTCTTTGAGTACAATAGGTGTTATTCAGCTGTTGTTACGTGATAAGAGATAGTGATTATGACTGATATAACACCCGGAATTTTCTCTTTTCACTGGTTTATATTATTTGGGAAAAAATCTTCCTAGAAAGCATAAATGCAGACGTAAGGAAATTTTACAACACCGGTTATCTCAGAGCTTTGCTTGCTAAGCTATGTTGAAGTCATATTTATTTAGGTTCAAAGGACACAGATGCCATTTAATCCAGGATGCCAAAATCTGAGTTTGGTGAATTTTTGGCTGATTCTCTTATGCATCTGGCAACCTTATTCTTATACATCATAGAGATGATGACGTATAAAAATTATGCAGACAATTCTGTTTTAGCAGCCCTAGTATATACGTCATCACGCACGTCATAACGTAAGACTTGGCAACAATTATTTCTATCTAAAAAATTCAAAATTTTACATCCTGGCTTATATGGCATTTGTGCCGTTTAAAGACGTGATCATCAAGATGAAAAATTCGACACATGTGCCGTATAATCCATGATTCCAAATTCTGAATTTTTTTTTAGCAATAAAAAATGTTGCCAAGATGACGTATCGTGACGTGCGTGATGACGTAAATGCTAGGGTTGCGAAAATAAAATATTCTGCATAATTCTTATCGATCTCCATGTGTGTGACGTAACAAAAACAAGGTTGCCATATACATAAGAAAATACGCCAAAAATTCACCACTCTCAGAATTTGGCGCATGGATTATACAGAACCTGTGCCGAAAATTCAAGGTCTGATTCCAGCCTTTTGTGGTCACTAATACACGCGTGTAGTCATCACGTTGCGTATCAGCATACTTCATGCACGTCTCTGGAATATTTTGAAATTTTCGGGATTTCTTTCTTTGCAATATAGAAATACGGGTTCTACCACCTATGAAACAAAATCCACTCGGTAATAGAATGTGGTGAATACTTCTGTAATTTAATTCAACTGTTAATGAAATTGTATCATTTATGCAAAATCAAATATTGCTAGTTTTAATAATTGTAATTTTTGACATAATTATTTTAAACACATATATCAATAGGATTATATTTATTTCAAATTATAAAATTATTTCACGCAAGACAGTATGAACATAATACTAACAATTTTTAATAATTTTTATAAATTTTATAGCAACTAGTTTGTTAGTAAATTAAATCGTCATAAATCCGCAGCAAAGTAGAAAGGAAATTGAATTGACAATTATAAAAGATTGTCATTACATGTCACAATTATAAAATCTCTGATTGACATATATCAAGATTAATTTTGATAGTTACGAAAAGCTGTAAAATTGAGTGTTCCCAATTAAGTTATATACAATACATGATTTAAAATAATAGATATCAAATTTATATACTATTTTAAATTTCTTTCTCATATAAATGAAACTACACTGGTGTGCAAAACTTAAGCAACAAGTGGTTTTTCGGCCACAGCTCCTCAACAAAGTATAAGATAGCCATGAAATTGCAGTATAATATGCACGTAATTATATAGAATAATTATTTGCATGCAAATTTTCGAAATAAAACGTCATAGGTAATGTAAGTGTACGTAAACCTTGTGGGTCGGCGCGCGCAGGTCCAAACTGTGATAAAAGGATGAAGAGCATCGTAATTAAAGACATTCGCTGTAAGTGCAAGTGATTTGTTTTGTGGAACATGTCTTCAAGAAATCATTTAGACGACTTTACTCGAGGAAGAATGATTGGGAAGCTTGAGGAGGGCTTAGTGTGACCAGTGTCGCCGAAGAGTTCGGGATCAACAAAAGTTGTGTTTCTCGTGCTTGGAATGCCTTTAAAACTACTGGTACAGCTGTTCGGAAGGTTGGTGGTGGCCATCCAAGGAAAAACAACACCAAAGATGACCGTTACATTGTCCTCCAGGTGAAAAGAAACCTTTTTCAGTCAGCGAGCGCCTTATCTCAGCAACTGTGCACAGCCATAGGACGACAAGTATCAAGATTTACAGTGTTCAGACGCCTCCACAAAGGTGGCGTATTTGCTAGACGTCCTGAACGCTGCATACCTTTAAAAGTTTGCCATTGGCGGCACCGTTTAGAGTGGTGCAGAGAACACGAAACCTGGACACCTCATCAATGGAGTCGCGTCCTCTTCACAGATGAGAGTCGTTTTAGTGCTACAAGCGATTCTCGACGTCAGTTGATCTGGAGAGAGGTTGGAGCTCGATTTCATCCTAATAGCATCGCGGAAAGAGATAGTTACGGTGGTCCTGGAGTTCTCGTCTGGGGTGGCATTATGTTGAACGGGCGGACTGAGCTTCAGATCTTCGATCGAGTTTCTATAACTTGAGATCGCTACTGCAATGAGGTAATCCTACCCCATGTGCGTCTGTTCCGAGGGGCCATTGGACCAGACTTCATATTTATGAATGACAATGCCCGTCCACACCGTACTGCTAATGTTCAAGAGCTACTGGAAAGTTAAGATATCACACGAATGGACTGGTCAGCTTACTCTCCAGATCTAAATCCCATAGAGCATGTGTGGGATGCATTAGGGAGACGTCTTGCGACACGACAGTATCCTCCTGGTAACACCCATCAGCTGAAAGAAGCGTTAAAGGAGGAATGGAGACGTTTACCCCAAGAACTCCTGGATAATCTGGTGCTTAGCATGGAGAGACGATGCCAAGCAACAATTACAGTAAGGAGGGCATATCCCATACTAGGGAACATCTACCAGTTGTACTTATGCTTTTTCAAGCAATCATGTGTAACGCCACTATATGTCAAATAAAGCCTTTTTTGTTCCATACCCTACTTTAAGCTTTATATTCATTTCTGAGCCATTATTCTTTTACCATCGTTTCAGTACAGAATAATGTACATCATATTCAAATTTTATGTCAATCGGATGATTTCTTGTAGAGTTATGACAAAAAACGCACTTGTTGTTTAAGTTTTGCACACCAGTGTAAATAAAATTATCACACCGAAAATATGACCATAAATATTGAAATCATATTTAAAAAAAAAGAGAGTAAGATTTATACATAATTTTATGTGGACAGCTATAGAATGAATTCAGAAAAATTAAATTTTGTAATATGTACAAGAAGCAACAAATAAGTAGACATTGGCTTCAGCAGTTATTTTGACTCATTCGTCTTCGATTAATATATTGTTCTATATTTGAGTTATCATCAAACTAATCATAAATGTCAGATTTTCGGTACTTTTTCATTATATCCCGGCTTACGACCCTAAATAAATAATATATTTCTTAATCAGAAGCGAAAATAATACAACGTAGATACGATGATTAATTGACTCAAAGTTTTATTTGAAATCGAATACATAGTAATCGAATTTTTTTGTTCAAAAATTGACTAAAAGTTTTAAACAATGGTAAACAAACTGAACGCTGAACAAAGCTTGTTGGTGCAAAAGATTGCGTTGTGAAAATTTTCTCATTTGAAAAAAGCGTTGCGGTCAAAAATCAGAAAGGGCAAAAAATAGCCAAATAGAGCAAAATTTAATTTTGTTTCATTGATAAAAGGTACCATTACATTTCACTTACGTAATCGATAACCGATGCGATTGTTAAACAGTTTCCGCTAGAAAAAAATTGGCATTTAAATAAGTTTTGTCAATAAGTGAAAATTATGTGCTAAATAAAATGTAAATATAAAATGCTTGTGTTATTTTTGTTAGCAGTTTCTGAACATGTAAGCCTTTTAAAACAAACGCAAATGCAACAGTAATTTGCAATTTTTTTCTTTCCCGTTACGCCAATTATCGTACGGGAGTATTTTCTAAAGAATGTATTGTAGATTATAAATATACATTGTTTTCCTTTGTCTTCAGTGTTCAATTTGAAATACAAAAATGGAAGGTTTTTTATCATACCTTTGTCGAAAGAATATACTATTTGTAATGGAATGCTTTTGGTTCAGTTTTGAATACTATTAAGCGATATGAGTAGCTATTACTTTTCCGAGATATTTTTTTGACAAATAGGTTGCTTTTAGGTCATCTCACTTATTACAACCTAACAGATGGAGTCAGATATGCGAATATTAATTGCATTTTTCACCATCGGAAGGAGTGTTCATCAGTAATGGGACAGATTCACATATCCAGAAAACCAGCAAAAATTTCCGAGCGCTAGTGCGATAGATATACTTTTAGAAGACAGAAAAGGAGAATCAACCAGCCATTGCTTAACTGTAACTGCAATAAAACTAAGGACCTCATAATCTGAGTAACAGGGTGCTATCATTAGAGCATTGCAGAAGAATATTTATCGTTTTAAAAATATAACAGTAATTCAAAAAATATTGGTTGAAAATGATGTAAGCGCTTATGACTGTACACAATATTTGTGTGATACTGTCAAAGTCATATCGGAGAAGCAAGAGTATATTTTACTTAAATATTTTATCTGTATTACAAAACAATAGTTATCAAGCTAACTGTTGAGGAATTAAATAGCCTTAAAATATTGATGCACGTTAATAATTTGATCAATAAACTTTCCGCCCTACATTGTTATGGCGATTCTATAGATTAAGTGCGTTATTTACACTTTCATTTGACTTCTTTTTCAATTTCTACCGTAATGTAAAAATATAACACGATGAAAATAATAAATACCTTCAAGTAAAATAAGAGAACAATATAATAACAACACGTTTGTGGTGTTGCTGTAGTAAAATTCTCAGTATAGGAGTCTTATAAATTTTAATAATTACTAACATTTCTGAAACAATATATTTGATAAATGTAATTGATCTTAATATTTTAAATTTATTATTAAGGTTTTAATTGAAAAATGCATAAAAACTAATAACTCAGACACTTTATTCTGTTACTTTAATCGTTAAAATGATTATCATAATATAAATCTTCTTTTATACTCACATCTGATCATCTAGAAAAGCCTCCAACCCTATTCTCAAAAATGAAAAGTTATTAATTAAAAGTGCATTTAGCTGTTGAAAGAAAAGTTGTTCATGACATTTTATTAAGTCGAATTTTACAGGATTAGTACAAGAAATACAAAAATTTACGTATTATATTTTGGCTTCATTCATTTTAGAATCCCATAAGGGAGCTAATTACAGACGATGGCGAGAAATATATTAATTCCTATTAAAACTATAATCCAAAGAGATGAGAAAAATTAAAAATATTTGACTGAAAATAGAGTCCATTATTAGTTTAAATTAGGAAAATTATTCGCCAATAGCTGAACGTATTTAAAAAGAGATAATTTTGCCAACTAATCCATTAATGTGAATACTTTTGATATTAATTTCCAGGTGCCGTATAATCCTTTTAATCTCCGAACAGTGCTCTTAAAAATATCTATAACCGTAATCTGGTGATCTGCTTCCAATTCCCTGATTACTACCAACAGCTTCCTTTTTAAGTAAATAAATAGCGGTTATTCTAAATAGATTTAGCACTCAGTGGCGAATATTCCAAAAATGAGCTATTCGAACTATTAATTAAGTAGACTGCGAATGGCAACGAGAAATTTTCAAACGACTGCATAGCGTGCAAACTTCATTTAGATAAAGCAATCTTATAACTTCATGCCAAATTGCGCTGATGTGTTTCTGTGGGTTTTAAATAATTTTCTTTTGATGAGTTTGCATAGTTTACGTGTTACCCATCAAAATGCAGAAGTCAAGAAAACAGGCCTTCCACTTGTAGGAAAAGTTTGGTATTGTTTGTATTATCCTACAAACAAAGACCTCTTGTTTGCCACTTAAATAACCAAAAAAGTGAATACATACTTTTATTTATATAATTGGTACCTTTTATTGATTTTATGATAGATAACTAATTAAATATATTTACGTAACAATTTGGATTGTAGTTATTTATTTCTGGAATATTTGCTCTAGATGTAACTACTGTTGTTTATTTTACTGACGAACGCTGAAAACTATTGTGATTGAGGTTATTAAAATCATTATCTAAGCGGATTGATAAAGAGTTAATTTTATGGCTAAATAATTTTTATTGGTTAAGTTTAGTTAGTTATTGAACAAAATATTTCTGTTTTTCAATCTAGCATTTCGTGGGTACAATTCTGCCTTTTGGTATTAGATTTTGCAATAGTGCCGAATCTAAGAAATGCTAAATCGATAATGAATAAGTCAACGTTTTAGAAAATTGTCTGTTAAGAAAGAGTACCAAATTAGTATTCGTATATTTCATTGAAAAACGACATGATATAGATAATTATAATAAATACAGATAATTATGTATTCTCCTATGCAAAAAACACACCAAAATATTTGTTTGGTTTTTTTTTCCTCTATGATCCATTTTGCACACGAAGACTAACTATATTAGCATCTACAACTTTTCGTCGATATTATCTGTCGATTTTCTTTTTTATCAAAGAAAGAGAACTTAAATTTTTAGCAGAAAGTATTACTTATTATCTGCTATTTTTCAACTCTATCTGGAAACGATCCCATGACTACCAAAGAAATGGCCAAACGTTTTGCCCCATAGTGAGCTTATATCATGTATAATTTCGCTATCATAGAAATGGTAGACTATGATCTCATGGTAGAACGATCCCCTGACTACCATAGAAATGGCCAATCGTTTTGCCCTATAGTGAGCTTAAATCATGTATAATTTCACTACCATAGAAATGGTAAACTACGATCCCATGACTACCAAAGAAATGGCCAAACGGTTTGCCCCATAGTGAGCTTATATCATGTATAATTTCAACAATACATTAAGAATAGTCTAATAGATGACAAGTTTTCTATTGTTATAATGTATTGTTTTCTTGTGAGAAACAATATTTCATATCGATGTTTCACACAACTCTTACAATTACCTTTCCTTTATCCTGATCACGTGCATATTGAAATTATCTCTCATTGTTTATTGCTCATCTTGCGTTCCGTTCAACAGTTCGTGGTTTGAATCCCACCTTGGGCATGCGAGTTTATAGTGGTTCTGAATATATTTAAACCATAAGACCGGTCTAATTAGCCCTTGTGTGTAAAAAATAACCGTTGAATCACAAACAAGCCAAACCTCTCATTATTTATAACCGATTGGATTCAAACTAGGGATTTTCTACTTTGCTATGGATAAATCCAGATTTTTAATAAACATTTTCACACACATAATGAAACTAATTTATCATATGTAACAAATGCATTTGTCACAAAAAACTTTTATTATAAGCACCAGAAATTATTATGTGTGATAACAAGCAAAACAGATGTTCATACAAAAATTAGTTTTAAAATATATTATATGTTGAGGGAGAAGTGGAATATATAATTTGGAGATGTAGATAAATATTTATACCTTCTAAATATCCTATTCTTTCGTTAGAATACTAGATTTAGACAGCTACTTTTATATTACATTTGTTTCCAATGTGTGACTTTGTCCTTATAAATTTTAAAATTTTAATTAAGTAATAAGTAGTAAGCGTTGCATTTATAGTTAATAAATTATTATTTTTAAGTAATTTATATTAATCACCTAAAATGATAATGTGCTTTTATTACATACCTTTAGTAAAATGATGTATGTTTTGGTTAACCTTTAATTATTTCCTTATGAAAATACTGCTTAATTAAAATAATGATACTTGTAACAAAGTAATAAGAATAAATGAAATACAGAAGAATATATAAAATAAACATTGTTTTATATAAATGTATGTATCCAATTTAAATAATAGAATCAACCTATTATATCAAAACTAGTTTATGCAAAATTTGTCATTCAAGCCATTTTAAACCAAATTTTGAAATTGTGAATATAATTATCCTAACATTTAAGGAAAACATCAAAAGTTTTGTTCAGTAGAAAAAATAGTTTCAAATTTATTTAAATAAATTATAGAAATATTTTTAAGAAAATAATTAAAATAATTATATGAATAAAATTCAACATTTCTTAGAAATAAATGGAAATCTGATATACAAATGTGAATATGAATACAACATCAATAAAATTACATCATCAACCAAATTTAATTCTCCTGTTCTGTTCAAGATTAGAAAGAAAATAATCAAAACTGAATAAAAGTATTGCTTTTATAGTACATTCAATTCTTAAAATCACAAAAAAAAAAATCTTGCATTAATTAAAGAATTTTCAGATTTATGTAAAATGATATTACTTGAACAAATAATTTGCTTCAATTAAGTGCCAAAATGTGAAATTCCTTTTATTCCAGTATCTATGCGATTTGAAGATTTTTAAATTTTTAATTGGTGTTAATTACCTTTCAAAAATTCTGCTTAAATATTTTTTGCTGAAATATTCCTCAGAATTTTCTAGGTATTTTAAAAATGTCCACTCATTAGAGAGTAGGGGAGTGCTAACATTTTATTTATTGTCTGAAATTTAATTTAGGAGTAATTATCTCAATTTATGTAAACTTTTGATATTTAAATGAACACATAATTTGAATATTTTTAATAACTATGATGTTTTCTTTCAATTTTTTTTCAAAGAAAATTCTTAACAATTAAGTAGAAAATCTATGAAAGAAAACTAAATATGTTATTTCATATATTATAATTGTTGGCAAGGAGAATGCTTCTGAATTGGAAGTTTTATATATCTTATTGTTAAGTTTCATGTATAAATTCCTTAAACACATGACAATAGAAAGATTATGCTGACTCAGTATATTTAGAATTTTATAGGAAAAAAATGTGAATAATTTTAAGTTAAGGAATATCCGAGGAAATATTTTTGATTGGTATTTTATTCACTCAAGAATTTTCTTCAAAATTTACTTAAAAACAAAATTTTGTATTTATGTATTTGCATAGTAATTTGAAGATCACTTTTAAAACAAAGGAAAATATTCATGTTTATTACTCTTTTTTTAATGACCTTCTGTTAGGTTTACGTTTTCCAGAGTGTAAGGTCTTAGGTTTGAATCTAGCTATTGATAACTTATAGAATTTAACCGTTTAATGGATAACTCAAACGTGTTTTAAGAATTGAAATTTTATTTTTTACATTTTTAATTTGAATCACTTAAGAAATGTGATTGTGGCCAACACAATTCAGAATATATTTTTATAGACTCTAATTTACCAACTTTTGATACAATTGTCTGAAATACTTAACAGTAGATTACAACTGCTTGAGTGTTTTTAAACGGTATCGTTAATGTGTTTAATTATTACAAATAATTGAAAATTCACAATTACTGAATTTTAAGAATAAATGATTTTCAAAAATTCTATAATTACTGATATTAGGATGATTTCGTTTGAAAAGATGTTGTTCTAGTTGAAAGAAGCGAGTTCTATACCTGACTCAACCGAAGATCGTCGTACTGAGAGGACCTGCATACAGTAAAGTTCCACAGGGTTCATTCTTCCTCTGCTGGAGTGGCTTGGACTGCGCTCTTCTGATTGAAAGTTGCGAAGTTAGAAACTAAACAGTCTTGAGCAACGAAACAACGATATTACGTTTCTGCATGTTTCTCTGCCGAGCGTGTCCTTATAAGTGTAGACTTAGGGGTACTTCGGAATTTTTTCGCAAAGAAGCTATAATCTTATTGTAATAAATGCAGGTTTTCAAACATGGAAAAACTTATTTAATCATTTTAATAAATAATCGTAGCCACTGTTGAGAAGTGTGAGGTCGATGTTACGCTTTTGCTTTTATCATGCGCGTTTATCGACGTGGATGGTATCGCATTTTCCAGGTTTCTTAATTTTATGAAAAGTTCTTCAGGAAGGCAATTTATACAAGTATTTACAACACTCTTTACGTATTAGGTGGCTCACTATGCAACGTTAATGGCAATTAAGTGAAAGTTAAAATAAAAAGAAAATACGTAGACATGCTGACAAAGTATAGCATTAAATTCAAATACTATAAACGATTATTTGAAAAATGGAATAGAAATTTTTTGCTTGAAAATTTTCAATAAATTTCTTTAAGCAACAGAGAAACAAAGGGAGCAAATTTTTATAAACAAATAATTTTATTTTATAAAATAATGAATTAAAATATGAGTTTTCAGCAAATAACTTTGACTAAAATGATTAAAGTCCAATTTTTGAATTTTGATGTAAGCCATATTAACAATTTAACGACAAGTTTTTGCTTAGATATTTATAACAACATTAATTAATGAGTAGACATTGGCACATTTTTTCATATTTTTCTGAATTAGTCAATCACTAGCTTATTTAATTTATATATATATATATATATATATATATATATATATAAATATATAAATATATATATATATATATATATATATGATCAAAAATTTAAATTTTAAAAGGAGAGAATCAAATTTGTTCGTAATGTAAATGCAATAAAAGGAAAATTAATGGAAAGTAAATCCTTATTTCTGATATTCCTATAGAAAAATTTAAATCTTAATATACAAGTAATCTCAATGTCATTTATAATTCGGTTTAATTAAATTTATGAAGAGACAACAAAACTATTTTCTCTCTAACTAAAAATCATTTCCGGAATCTAATTTCCTTTGATGAGGACGAGCAGCTAAGTCAAACTACGAACTTTCTTCATAGTACTTAGGTAAACGTTTCCTTTCTGAATCCATCTCCAAACCCCTGTTGCATTAGTAGAAAAGTAAACTGTAACACGTTGGATTTGTGAGAGAATGTTTTGCAGGGAGAGCTTATTAAAAGACCCTTTCCTTTTCAAATATTTGTGAAATGCCATTCTTTCTGCTTTGCTGGAAAACATTCGAAAGTGGAATTTGTCTGAGTTTTCGTTAACTTTTTCTCACCAAGAACGGTTTCAAGTGGCTTAATCTTACGTAAGTGATGTTTTCGACCATGTTCCGCAATTAACTTTCGAGTGGAAAACTAAGTTTGTTCAGTGGGGAATTGATTTGGCTGGTAATTTTTTTCCTTGAAAATGTTAATTATTTCTGCAATTACGAGCGGTTTCAATACGATTTTATTAATGTAAAGCATGCAATGTCTTGTATATAAGCTTTAGTTCTCAAAATTAAAGTAGGATTTCAAAAGAAATATGTTTTTTTCAAAATCACACTTGGGGAAAGCTTACCATTAATTATTTAGTAAAATTAAGCAAAATCTGTCTGTTTGATGAGCGGGATTTTAAAACTTTTCTAGAAAATATAATGTCATTTCTATATCCAAATTTAAAATTATTTCAAACTATCTTGCGATAGTACGTGTTTTTAAAGAACATATTATTTAATAAACCAGAAAAAGTTTTCATTGTCTTAATATAAGCAATTTACTTAAGATTAAATATGAACGTGATTGTCATTTTGAAGGTAAAAATCAATTGCCTCAAACTCTATGATGGTTACTAAATTTGAAATAATAATAAATAAATAATTTACACACACGCACATGCACGCACGGACACGCACATGCACGCACGGACACGCACATGCACGCACGGACACGCACGCACGCACGCACACACATGCACGCACACACATGCACGCACACACATGCACGCACACACATGCACGCACACACATGCACGCACACACATGCACGCACACACATGCACGCACACACATGCACGCACACACATGCACGCACGCACGCACACACATGCACGCTAACTTAAAATAGCTATCACACTTGTAAAATAACTGTGTTGTTACTGTTTCCCATCCTACTTGGTTATCCAGTAAGCTTACTAGACATATGAAATCTTGAACTAACAAAGAACTAACATGAAATCCAAAGTAAGAAGAGAACATCGAAACAAAGTTTGTAAAATTGGAATTGTTATATTCCTATTAGGTTTCTTTTATTGCATTCATTACAGAATTCTATAATTTTATTAGCAATAATTTAGCCTACAGGAAACTTTAAAATAGTCTTATTTTTTTGTATTCACTATCCATTATGATTTTGATATAATAAAGTCTGTGGTATAACCAAGTGACTGAGGTAACAATTATTTTGAAAATTAAAGAAAGAGTTTTAGAGTGTTTTAAAAATCTGAAAATAAAGAATAACTTTTAATTCTTCGAAAAGAAAACCGTACTACACTACGAGTCCCTGGCTACATTTATCAAATATTTTTGTTATAACTACAAGCTCAAAATAAGAAAGGGAATTATTTTGAGTGAATATTACTTAACTTAAATCATTTACCGCGAACAATTTTTCAAATTTCGAAAGCCATTTTAACTATTTTTTACAAACTTTTGTAAAAAATCAAGTTTTTTTTTAGTAAGTATTCATTTAAAAACGTGATATAGACAACAGAAAATTCATTATTTGGGATTAACATGTGACGGCGTATATATATATATATTTCAACTAAAATATGTAAAACTGTTTGAAAATAAATATGTATGTAAATTTTGTTAAGTACATTCCAGATTAATATATAAGTATTATACATATATGCAATGATATTGAGGGTAAATAAATTGCATACAAATTTTTTTAAGTACATTGTTTAAAAGGACTTCAAATTTAATTCATTGAATGATAAATATTTGAAAAAATATCTTTATTATACTTACACTTTATTGAAAGGATATTAAAGTTTTATAATGATTCTTTTTATAGGGTTTATAAAATACTAATAATTTTTAATAAGCGTATTAGTTTGATGTTTATTATTTTTTCAATTTTATTCAAATGAGGATAATTTAATTTTTAAAAAAAAATATTTTCCCTCAAGTGTTTATACAAAGCTTATATTAAGATAATTATGTTAACTTAAAATAAAAACATTTTTATTTCAAAGAGTTTTTTCATAAATTTTAAGTAATATCTTGACAGTTTTTATAATAATCTTGAAATTTTTATAATAGTCTTTACATACACCCTTTTTACTTAAATATGAATTAACTATTTAATTCCGAAGTATTTAATATTAGGTGAAATAATAAGATTATGTATAAGAAGATGAGAATCACTCAGAAAGATTAGCATGCTAATAATTTGCTTTAGCAAAAATAGTGATTAAGTGTGCCTGCTGCTGCAAATTAATAATATTGACCAATTATTTTATCAATAAAATTATTAGGGCAAATATATTATGAGGATAACACAGTATGTAGTACTGTATGAGAGGAGTTGTATGAAACTTATTGTTTTTAATAGCAAAAATATTAAAGTGCTTTCAAATAAATCAATAAAGTGCTCCCAATTTATCAAACAAATGTTTATTTTGCATACTAAATAAGTTATATTAATTTACTTAGTAGTAATCACCTTAATTGAACTTCAAACATAATTTAAGGAATTTTTTATATAAATTTAGATAAATTATATTTATTAATCATATATTCAATGACACTTCTATCTATTTTATCATATTTGTTACAAAAGTTAAATAAAAGCGATTGAAATGTAAATATATGTAGAAAAAAACAACTAAAATATATTTAAAAATTAAAAAAAAACATTATTTTTTGAAAAAAAAATCGGAGGGCTTAAAATGTGATTAAATAATTATTAAAAAATATATTTTGCAACAATTGCAAGTTGTTGATAATTGCCATACTAGGATTTTTGCAAATATTTGTTTAGTTACAAATGTCACAATTTTCTTTTTTTTGTTTGGAATACAATTAATATAATGTTATAAAATTGAAACGCATCTTAATTAGAGTTTTATTCAAAGGATTCAAATGAAAACTCAAACTGATATAATAAAAATAATAATTTAATGAAATTTGCCTGTAATTTTGATAGAAAAATATTAAGGATTTATCCTTGTAATTTTTTAATTTTTTACTTACAAAATATAAATTTGCAAAAATTAAAATTAAATTTTTCATCATGGAGCATTCTAAATAAATATATTTTATAAATATTGTTTGCTGAAGTACAGTATTTTAAAAAACAATTTTACATTCAAATGAATTACAATTAGATTTAACAAAGAAAATTATAATAATTTATGCAGCAGTAGATAATGCAAAACTTTGATATATACTTTTCAAATATTATGAAAATTGAAATACTTTAAATGATTAATTGAAATATGGCATGTAAACAATAAATAATGTGCATGTTATTTAATGCTTTTTTTAATTGTTATTTAAGGATCGAGTAGTTTGAATTTTTTTCGTTTTGTTAATGATTTTTTCCCAAATAAATTTATTTGACAAACTGAAAATACTGTACACTACTATATAAAATGAATTTTTAAGATGATTTTACTTTAATGAAATTTTTTTTTATAAATTAATACTTCTTATATATACACTTAAAATAAAATTTCCGAGTATTTTTTATCGTTCTATATGAAGTTTTTTAATAGAAAGTACCTTCGCCATTTTCATTCTAACTACTTATAGAATAATATGTTCTCAAAAATAAGAAAGTTTAAAATTGAATAATGCATTTAAATGATCTCTAAATGAATTAAATCATCGAAATACTTGGAGATCAGTTTTAATAATGAAGAAAATTACAGAAATTTCTAAATTCTAACGGAATCCACACACACAATATATATATATATATATATATATATATATATATATATATATATATATATATATATATATATATATATATATATATATATATATATATATATATATATACTGTTTGTTAACTTTTATTGTTAAATATTTCCAATGTATTTTACAAAATGTGCATATTACACAAAAATAAATCTTATTTATCTTCATTTTATATTTCCGCTGGAGCAAAACTTTTGTAGCGTTAAGTAAAAAGCTAAGGTAATAACTGTAACTGCGATGAGCTGTAATAGTTTACTGAAATAATTCGATACTTCAGGAAAGTACCAATGACTTACCGCTTCACTTCTTTTCACTTGCTGCTTAGAGTAAGTATTTGTTGTCAGTCCCGGCGACATTACGCAGTGATGAATGGCATCATCACGTGGGTTTCGCCTCTACCGCGAACGCTTTCGCTGCAACAGCGAAAAAGATACTCAATCCCTATCATTTTAGGTGAAAAATAAACCGAAGGGCAATAGTTTTTTTTTCTAAAGCAGCTGTACTCTTACTGTAGTTTTAGGGTCAAGAGTCAAGCTCCGTTGGACGTGTGCAGTACGCAGAAAAGGAATGTTTTGCCGTAAAAGTAAAAAGATGAAATTCAGTCTTAAAAAAAGAAAATACCTAAAAATTATATAAATAAGGTTATAATTTGTTAAAATCATTCTTTTAGAGACAAAAAACATATTTTTGTAGAGTAGGAATGCACACATAGGAAGGAGGGAGATAACTTTTGAAATACTTAATAGTTATTCATTTATTTAATTTACCTTTCAAAAATTACATTTATAAAATTATTAATTAAATTAACAGTCGCTAAAAAAGTAATGATTTATAATCATTATATATAATAATAGTTACAATTTCACAGTTATAAACTCACTAATAAATAATTGTAAGAAAGAGCTTTTCGTAATGGAAATTAAAGACTTGGTTTTAGTTATTGTGGAACAACGAGGGACAGGTACTGATTTTTATTTTCGGCATGCGCATCTGCATAAGTAGTTGCTTTCATAACGCCTATAGGACTGCTTAACGACTCAAGGATGTTGTATAAGGAATATTTATGTCCATCGTATAAGTTGCCTTATGGAAAGGGACATTTCATAGGCAGTATTCGCGTGTCAAAAGGATAAAACCCAGAAAACTCTAAAAATTCCTCCTTGACAGATATGCAGACAAAAGACAAGGATGCCATACACATCGGATTTTGTTTAGTAGTGTGTGGTATCGAGCCTTGAACTTCTCGATTTAAGCGCCTTATTAGAAATAGGGACGCGCAATCTCTTTTTGGTTGCTCAATAGGGAACTCTGAGCTTTTATCTCTGAAGGCTGCTGTTCTACCAATGCAACATGGCGAGCCATCACTAGAACATCTTAGGAATTAAGAATTAAAAAAAAACCCCTTGATATGCTCGATTACCTTCCCAAATTATCTTAAGTAGCTGGTCAAGATTACTTTTAAATGATATTCTTAATCCTTAAAGAGGCAATAGAAGCTCATTCTTATGAATCAAAGCGATGTTCTACAGGATACTGTGACTAATAAATATTTTCTTTTTGCATTTCAGCGCAGAAAAGCATAAGAAATGCAATTAAAATAATATCCGTTTCATCATATTATTGAATTGTTTGAATCTGATTTCTAGTTTTAAAAGTTTAAAATTGAAACTTTTTAAATATTTATTCACATAATTGAATAATAGATAATAACTTGATTTATCAATACTTCATTGAACATTATTAAGTGAAATTTTGCTGATCTAACAGCAGCCTTGCTGAATGTGATTAGGACTCTATTATTCAATTCAACTATGTGTGAGTTCGATTCTCACGTCGAGTAGGGATGTTTTCAGTAATTTGTGTTCTATTTTAAATTACTAATTACTTTTCAATACAATTTATCTTTTAGTGTGCAAGAAATAATAATTGACAGAAAAATATAAATCAAACTTAAATGCGTCAAAGTACGAATGTATGTATATATAATACCATATTTTATGTAGTTAATGTGAAGATTATATATCTTATCTTGCTATTTAAGTATGTGATTACGTTCGTATAAATGTCATAATTCAATCTGTCAGTCACAGTGTGACATAAGTCAATCCCGTTTGTTACAGTGTTGCGTAAGTTTGGAAAATAAAACGATGTTTTAAGAAAAGTAAAATCTTTTCTAGGCATTAAAAAACGCTATTTCAAGTTTAAAGAAATTATTTCTGTGCGAGATATGCTTTCTCCTATTTCACGTCTTTTGGCCTATAGCAGTGGATAAAATAACGATTATTTCTCCGAGGTAGAGTTTTCGCTATAATTCTGCGCTACCGTTTTTAGTTTCCCTAAAGGTACATTCGAATGCAAAAAGATGAGAAATACCAAGAAAGCTTCACTTCTTTTATCTCTTTCTGCGAAAACGATGACAAAATTGAAAAGAAAATCCATTGACTTAAGGCTGTTATCACTTAACTCTTAAGTTTTTCAGGGCATAAAATTTTTCAAAATTATACTGAACCTTTAAAACATCTACAAGCACAATAGCATCTTTTTATACATAATAGTATCTTTCTTTTCAAGTGTCATGTTTTGCTCTTCCCTTGAAATGGAATTTTTTCCCCTCATATTTAATCTATTATGAATGAATCGTTTGGTACTATTTTGTTTAACACAATTTAAGAAAATGTATTTTTCGATTTTAAAAGTAACGATAGAATTGAGGAAGGAGATTCAATAAAAAGAATTCATCCAGAATGGAAAAATATCTTATCTTTTCCAATTTAAAACTAGGTCAAGAACGACTTCAGAGGAAGGCATTGATGCCACCATGTGTATTATTAATAATAGTTCACAAATATCTTTCGTATTTCTATTTCTCAAATATTAAAGAAAATGTAGTTGAGGTATTGCTCTCAATATTTACAAGAATAACTGAGTATGTTGATTCCTCTAATAAACAAAAAATGGATGATAAATATATGATAAATAATAGGTTGAGAGGAAAATGAAATTCATTATTTTTGCGTGAAATTCAAGACTATTTAACACGGTTCGGATTGTCCAATTTGGTTCAAATGCACTGTTTTGTTGTGTAATTTCTTGCCCTAAGGTAGTTTCATAACGACTTTCTCATTGAAGTCATGGTCTTTACTAGTAAAAAGCTCTAGTAATCGATTTTCACAATCTTCTTTTGATCCCAATTTCTTATCACTCAGAAAGTTATGCAATGTGAGAAAAAGGTGGAAATCGCTTCATGATATATCCGACCTATATGGTGGATACATAAAAACTTCCTAACCAAGCTCCCAGAATTTCTGGCGAGCTAGTACGGATGTATATGGCCTGGCATTGTCCTGCTGGAACACAACACCTCTTCTTTTGGCCAATTCTGGCCGTTTCTGATCAATCGCTAGCTTTAAAAGGTTCAATTATTGACAGTAAATATCTAAATTTAGTGTTTGGCCATGCGGAAGCAACTCATAATAAAGGATTCCTTTCCAGTACATCCAAACACACTGTAAAACCTTCCTGACCATTAGTCCTGGTTTGAACAGCTTCACTGTGCGATTTGACCATGATTATTTTCGCACAATATTGTCGTATATGACCGATTTCTTACCCCCAGTCACGATCCGTTTAAGAAATGGGCCGATTTCATTGTTTTTGGCAAAAGCTTCGCAGATTCGATCCATCTTATTTTCTTAGTGTTTACTGGTGTGACAACTATACATCGAGCTTCTTTTTGAATTCAACTTTCGCAAAAGGGTTCAAAACTTTTTTATGATCGATTTTCATTCCTGGGCTATGCTACGATTACTAATATGCCAGGTGAATTTCGATTATTTCTGTGATTTTACTTACATTTTCGACGAGGAGCCTGTATGTGTTAGGTACATTTTTTAACATAAAAAATGCCTGAACGGAATCGCTAAACCAAAATTGCATATAATGAACTGTTATAGTATCGGCACCATTCACAATTTCAACCATCTAGTTCGTATTTTTCAGCTATATCAAAGGTAAACTGTAAAATGTATCTAGTTTTCACTTTGTTGACTTCACTTTGTTAACTTCACTTCAACAACTGAATAGTCGAAGCAAAAAACAGCAAATTAACTTTTTAGCATGAAATGTCACCTTGATAGTGAGCATGATTTTGAAACTGTTTGATCAATACTACTGCTATATTGATCACTACAGACATCTACCAAAACAATAATGAATTCTTTTTCCCCCAACCTATTATATCAGCGATCTTCCGTAAACTTAAAAATTAAAACTTTGAAATTCCTTAATATATAATTTTTATTTATATCTTTCTAAAATACTTTAAAAAAAAATTTTCTTTAGATGAGATTATGCGTCAGAAGTATGGTACTAGGAACTTGTCATCGACCTTTGAAAACAAAGCTAATTTTTTTAAGATTTTAATTATTTTTAATAATTAATATACCTGAAAAAAGTGAGTCATTAACGTTTATTTTCAAATACCGATAACGATATTTCTCAAGCATAATCTTTATTAATGTAAAAAGTAACTTCATGATTTGTATAAAGATACATTTGCAATTACTTAAATAATTAATTCTTCATCACTTGAAGGCTATTGATGTAGAAAAATTTAAAGTTACCATGGTAGCAGCTGAATGGTTTGTATTTTGATTTCCAAAGTTTTTAAATTTGATTTCCACCCTTGAGGTGGATGCTTATAATAGTTCAGAATCCACACTAACCAAGGTTTTGAACCATTAGCATTTGTGTGCAAAATGTACCTTTAAATGTCAACCAACTGAAAGTTACAGTAGTTGGTAACATATATATATATATCCACGCAATTTTTCTGTATTCCGAAATTTATAATGTGTATAATGTACAGTTCGCAATCGATTTCGCGGATGTTTTCACATTGTGTCAATTGTGTTCTTACATAATTAAATTAAATTATAATATTGACCTTTAAATATTCTGCTAAAAAAGATATAGGTATAACGTTATTTCCGATAGCTTCTACAGCGAAAAAACATGTCATAAAACTATTTTTGGAGTTATTTGATTTATTTGAAATTAGCTGTTTTGCAGTTACAATTGTATAAGTTTAAAATATTTTTAATTTGTTTTTAATAAATGTCACACATTTGGTTCCTATCGTAGTTTTTCCTTAATATTCGATTTAAGTCCCCTTTAATGTGAAAAGTTGAATTTGAATTATTTGTACATTAACGTGTTATGCAAGGTCATACGTGAGAGTTTTACGAGAATACTTGGCACAATATGTTTTTCCATAACACAGAACCATTATAGCATGCTATGGGAGTTTACATCAAACTAAAATTTAATGTTGAAAATATTATAATAAGAAATATGTATAAATTATTTGAAAGTGAAACGATTTCTTTAAGAAGTTACATAAAAAATATTGTCTCGTAAAAAAGAGCTATACTCCTTGACAATATCTCCTTGATGATTTTCTTATAAATAAAAATAGATGAGAAAAAATATTTGATTTCAAGAATAATATTTTTTTTATGATTGAAAACTGCAAAGTGAACCTATTGTGAAAATATTTCTTTTGTAACAACTTCGCTTTAATTTAATAAATGTGGAATATGGAAGAAAAATCAAACGACGATTATCCTTTAAAAATAACATTGGTTCTTCTTGTTATCTATATATTTTATATGTATAGTTATCAAAAAAAAAAAAAAAAAAAAGAACCTCTTACTCAAATACTTCCCCATTTTCAAAAATTTTTGAGACATTTGAAATCGACTGAAAGTGAATTTTCATTCTCTGACGCTGTCAGAACAAAATTACCCGGAATGCGAGAGCAGCGAAGTGTTTGATCTGTTTTTCTATCGGTTTGAGTCCCTCCCCTGTCCCAGCTTTCACATCATGTGAGGGACAGGCTTTACGTGCTGTTAAATTAACTGTGCGACGAACCTGTCAATTTCAAAAGTAAGTAAGAAAATAATGGAAAAAAAATAAACGAAACATTATGTGTACCGGTGACTGTTAAACACTCAAACAGGTGCTATAGTACCTGAAACACAGTTAATAAAAGTAAATATATTTTAATTAATACATTCCATAAAATATTTAATTTATGCAAAATTTCATATTTTTGTATCGATATGAAATTTAAAGAAAACATAACTTTATTAAACCATCGAATTAAATCCTAAGTTTATTCGTGCATGTATTACACGAAGAAATATGTATGTTATATAGTTTTTACTAAAAATATGCGTGGTGCCGTGGTAGTCTAGTGGTTAGGGCATTGAATTCCCGTTCAGAAGGGCGGGATACGATCTCGATGCTACTAATGACTCACGGAGATCATGCGATATACGTGCTCTTTAAATCTATGGAATCGAAAGTCCTGTGGTCAGTCATTGAGCAGTTACAAAGTTGAAATGGTCTGGAGAAAATTTCCTTCCTCCTCCAAATTAAAGTCAAACTTGAGAGAGTGGATTCTCTGGTAACGCCATCTATCGGAGGAGTCCTAGAGAAAAGACGTACTTTCATATTCGGAGTGCTGTGATTAAACGAAAGTTGCACCTTTCTGACTTAATTTTTCATAGTCGTCGAATAACGAGTTTGGCTTGTCCAAAGTGCATTAAGTAACAACAACAAAAATGAGTGGGTTTCTTAATGTCTTAAAATTTACTATTGAAACTCGATTTCAGTTTCCGATTGAAACACATTCAGAAATTCAAAACCAGGCTCGGAACATTAAAATGCAAAAGATAACTAAACAGTAAACTTATCAGTACATTATTCTTGTATATTGAGTGATTTTTTATGCAGGTATTTCAACAAATTTTGTTAAAAACGTTTTATAAAAATCAATATAAATAAAGAGGTTATATTTATGAGTAGCAAAAAAATAATAAATGAATAAATAAGTAAAATAAATTTACAGCACTTTTGTAGAAAATTCTTCATTACATAAAAGATACAGAAAATTCTTGTGTGATGAAGGAATTTCTGTACAAGCATTTCTGTTAATAATTGTTACAAAATTCCGATGGGAATAAGTATTTATTAAGAAGTAAATATTTAATTCAATGATTTCTTGTACGTAACATCATTATAAAAATTTTTTTACTTGGATGAGGTTTTATAACATTTTGCATAAATATTAAATTTTATGGAAAAAATTCTTCTAAATTTTTAAATATCTTTTAATTTTATCAAAAATAAAGAAAATTAAAATGTTTTTTGTAAAGTTTGAAAGTTTTGTATAATTAATTAAATACAAAAACTTTAAGTATAATAATATATATTTTGATTAAATAATATTGTTGTAATTTACCATTTTTTATTTAATAATTACTGTTATGTAAAATATTATTTTATTTGTATGTTCAACAAATATAATTATAAAAAGTATTTTAAAATTTAAACATTTCTTTGATAGTGAATTTGCATGGAATAATATGTTAAGAATAAGGATTTATTAATTAGAATATTATTATATAAAATTAATATTCTTTATTTTGATTTTAGTTCCAATTTTCTCATTATTAAGCAGGATTTATTTGTTTAAATTAATATAACAAACCATTTCTGCCAAACTGTCTGTCAACAAATGTTTTGTTATTCTATTTTACTCATTCCTTGTTTCTTCATGCTTTAAGATAATTTAATCAGAATACTAGGCAAAAATCTTAATAAATCAACTTTAATTTACCTCTAATAAAATGTACATAAAACGTATTTATGTTTCTATTAAACGGAGAATGTGATTCAGAAGAAAAATGCGATTTAACTTAATATTAACTTTTTAAAACTTATATTAAGTTAAATCGCATTTTACTTAATATAATTTTTCTATTACTAAACCTCTAATTCTATTACTAATTAAATTAAAATTACTAAAAATTTTAAAACAAAACTTGTTTATAATGAATTAATATTATACTATGTTTGTTTATTATTATGATTAATAATATATTTCCATTTTAACACCACGATTTATTAAAATTTCCATAAATATTAGCTTAGAAACTTTTTTGAAAATAAATTTTGATGTAAAATTTTAAATAATAATATTAGCACTTAGGGGCTTATACTTATCATGCAGATAATATTTTATGAACCATTATAATACAAGATTAACATCAATAAACTTATTTAAAAAATATTTGAAATTCAAATGATTTTTAACTAAGAACCATATTTATAACTTTATTATCAAGTTTTATTTTCTTATAAACATTGGAAAATGTGATATTTTTAACAAAGGAAAAGGAAAACCAGACAACGTTTAGATATTTATAATTGAGAAAATTATGAAATGAAAATTTTGCATTGAATAATAAATATTCTTCATGAAAATACCCTCAAGGAATAATATTTTTCTCGAAAATTAATGTTTATTTTCATCTTTTTCTGTCCTAATTATTTTCAGCTTAAATTAATGAAGGAGAAAAGATTTAGAAATCATTGTTTTCCAGTTAAAATATTTTTTATGTTAAATTGTTTTTTTTAATCAATCAGCTCTTAAATAGCAAGCTTTCAAGCAATTTATTTTGCGGATTTCAAAATTTTACCTTATTTTATCAATAGCAACGTTTTTTTGCTCTTCCTATAACAATGCCTCATTTAGATTTTTAATTCATTTGAAAAGTCAAATAATGATTAACACCCTTTTAATTTTTTTACTACTTCTCTTAAGGAAATGTAAAGCTAATTTAATTCATTCTTTTTCTTTTGAATTTGACTTTATTGGCTGAAGTAAAAATATTCTGTTCATTAGAAACCTAATCATATTTGGTGCTTTGGTGCAAATATATTTGAACTGAAAATAAATTGTTTGATGTTATAATTTTTATTAAATAAATTAAATCACATCAAACAAGTAAAGTATCTAGTTTAAGTTATATACAAATAAAAAATTATATAAAAATGAAATATCCATTTTTGAAATAATTTTGATGGGAAAAATTCATTTCTGGCAACATCACACACATAAAAAGAGAATTTTCTTTTAATCATTTAATTATTTGAGGAAAGCTTCCTTTAAATCAAATATTTACTTTCTTTCATATTTACAATTAAATTTGATCTAAGAAAAATGTTTAAGATATTTAACACGATATAAAAACGCTTTTTAATTTGCTTACAAAGATTAAATATAAAAATTATATAAAAAGATATTTAACACGATATAAAAACGCTTTTTAATTTGCTTACAAAGATTAAATATAAAAATTAAAACTTATAAATTATTAATGGGATGATATAGCATCTAGGGGCTTCTTCTCAATGTAACAATTAAGTATTTTCTCTCTAAAATATAGTTCAATCAACTCAAGTACTTTCTCTTTTAAAATATGTAGCAATAACTTTTGATGTCTAAATTTGGAAAAAGTAAGTGAGATAGTTAATTAAAATTTGCTTTATCGTTAACAATTTTTGAAAAGTTAATCTTGTTTAAATTTAAATTAAATTTTTATAAATAAATTTTTATATACCATTAAAAATTAAATTGTCTAAGATTATACAATATCAAATATCTTCATTTAATTGAATTAGAAAATATTTTTAGGGAATTAATTTTTAATGGTACATAAAAGAATTTACTTATAAAAGCAATTGAAACATGTTGAATATATTTATTGATTTTATTTTGATTTTTCAATGCTTGTTTTTAATAAGGTAAGTAAATGACAATCTTTCCTGAAAAAGACATATTTATAGAAAATAAGGTTTATGAAATATGGAGGTCCTTTGGACATCGAAACAAATTGCAATTTAAATTGCTAGGAATATAAAATAATAGTAAAACTTACAGACACAGGTTAAAGGATAACCTAATACTTCAAGGCTGTTGTAGGATATTCGACCCCCTACCAAGAACAGACATTCATGCAAAAGTCTGAAACAGAAAACTTATGCTCCTTTTTACAAGATCAAGTTCAAGCGGTAAAGATCAATTGTTTCTTTCTGAGGAATAAACATTTAGTAAGTCCATTATGAGTATGTAGTAGAAATATATATTGCCTCTAAGAGCCTTAAATTTTATTATAAAATCTCTTTTAAAAATATTTATGCCTTAAGTATATTCATAAATTGGAAATTTAATAACTGTATATACATAAGCTATTTCAAATATTTGAGGCTAATAATGTTTTTTTGAGTAAAAACAAAATAATTAGGAAACTTTTTACGCATATATTCAAAAAGGTGAATATATGCATATTTGTAATGAAAAGTTATTATTTTTGAATAAAAGCCAATAGATTTTTTATTACAAATATATGAATAACAATTTAAATTTTAAAAAATATTTAAAATCTCAATAATTTTGAATATATTTAAAGAGAAATCTTGATCAATTAAATGCTTAGAAAGAATATTTATTCGCAGAAATATGAAAGCCTATTTATTTCTTTTTGGAAGTAAAACCGTTTATTTAAAAGTTTAAAATATTTTTATTACAGTTTTTTAGTCAATCTATTTTGTAAAATTGACATTATTATGATATTAAAATATGAATATCAGTGTTATTCAGGTCTAAGTATTTAAAAATGATGTAACTCAATATTATATATATATATATATATATATATATATATATATATATATATATATATATATATGCCGACCACCCTGTCTAGTGGTCAGAGTGCCTGACAGCGTATAGGGAGATCCTGGGTTCGAATCCCGGTTCGGGCATGGATGTAATTTCTCTTTCTATCTATCATGTATTTGTCCTTTCTTTGTATGAATGAAATGTGAATGGTTGCCCACCCTATAAACGGGTCCCTATGGCATGTGTGTACAGAAGCAGTTAGACTCCACACCAAATATGGTTCAGTACGAAGAAGTGCAGCAGCGCATCCTATATTGTCAGCCTAGCTGGCACAAGACAATACAATATATATATATATATATATATATATATTGTATATATATATATTGTATATGTATATATATATAAATTAGGAGTTATATATATATAGATAACTCCTAATTTCTCTTCTAATAGGGAAATAACAAAATTTTTTAGTTTTAATATATAATGATTTTTTTCATCTTTTCTTAATTTTACTTTTTGTTTCATAATAGTTGATCTACCACTCACAGATGTATTCTTTCCCTGGGATGACATTGCTACTACGACTTATTTAACGTTATAGCCATCTTCAATGAATAAGACAGTTCTTTGTGTAAACCAAGATTCGAACTTAGCACCTTCTAATAAAGAAAATAAGTAATCACCAACTATGTCACTCAGAATAATGCAAGTAGAGCTGTGGTTATAATTTATTAAATATAAACCAAACAGTAGGCGAAAGTCTAAAAATTATGGAAAAATATTACAGGTCCTTATGTTTTATCAGAAAAGCAATAACTTGGAATGCAATTTGAGTTAGAACAAACTTATGATTTTAAAAATTAGGTTTATTATAAACATTATCATAGCGCAATATAGCTAGTGTTAAATATTGTAAAATTTATTTTTCATATTCTTCATAAAATTCAAGTATTTTTATTAAATTAAACGCACACAACTTTAATTTACTTTATAAGTAAAATATAAATCACCTTGAATATTAATTACATACATACAAATTTTGCAAAGAAATTAGGCTAGATAAATAACCCTATTAAAATAAACATTATTTTTTTATTCATTCATAATTTTAATAAAAATTTTATTAGCAAACAAAGTATGTTTATAGAAAAGATAGTTTCGAGAAATACTATTTTTCCGTAAAGTAAACTAATTTCCTGAACGAAGTATTTTAGAGAATAGATTTCATTAAATGAGGGACAGAAAATTAAAATTATATAAATCTTTTATCGCACTATCTAACGTTAACTTTAAACATACATAAGAAATCCACATCCTGATTAAAGGAAATTTATAAGTTTAGGAATAATAAGAAAAACATGTGGGTGCTTTCTTATTTTTCTTTCCATTCTTATATACTTTGGTTGATAAGCATCATTAAAAATTTGATGACAAAGAAATATCATGAAGAGTTTTTAATCATAAAAACGCTTTTCAAAATTTATTAAAGGTTTTAATTATGAAAAATCCTGTAGTCTTCATTGTATCAAATTTATTTTATTAAAAACAAAGTTCATGATTTCTTTCATGCCTACACAAATAAGGGAGCTTCAATTTAATTTCTGCTATTATTTGTTTAGAGTTTAGATATTTATAGGTAAGGCAAAAAATAAGTATTACAAATCTATTAATTTTGTAATATATATATATATATATATATATAATATTATTTAAGAGATGATTTTCTAAAGTAATTAAATGCGATAAATAAATTAATGAAAATTAAAGACCCAATAAAATTTAGAAAATTGTTATGATAATAAAAAAAATATCTTTTGGAGATTTTTCTTAAATTTTAAATTTTATCGAGTGATGAGCAAATAAAGGTATGAATAAAATTTCACATATTTCAACCAAGTAAAGTAATTTAAATATTCTTTATTGAAAATAATTATTTTTTACACAACAATAAAATTACTTTCTATTGAATAATAATAATTTTTTTATTAAAAGGAATAATTCATAGAAGAAATTTCCAAGCAGATTATAAAAATATCCCACCATTTAGAAATCGTTTGAAAATTTTTAATTTTCCTTTCATTTTATGTTCTTGAAACAATTCATAAGATTTTAAAAGAAATTTTTCACGCAAATAATTATGAAAGAAAACTCCAATGTGGTTAGTAAACAGATGCTTTTTAACTGGAATTTTATTTTTATATATTTCTAAATGTGATGTATTATTAACATGACAGTCAAAAGAAAATTAAAACGGGAAAATATCGATACTATTAAAGAATTTCTGTTTCATATGAATAATGTTTATTTTAATACTTTGAAAAATGAATAACTTTAATATGATAGGTTTTGGCAGCTTAGTTTTTTAGATTTAATTGGCCTTTTAACTTTTTTTACACGAAATCCATTCGCGAATATTTTGAAACAGACTGTTAAATACACAGCAAAATTTTTATCATTATGTTGTTTATATGAAAAATAGGATTTAACTAAATTCCAATATCTTTCACAGCATATAAAGCCAGGTTCCACTGTAAATAAAATAATCTTCCCCGTTATTTGTTGATATCTATGTATATACATACATCAAAATTTACATTTTGTAAATCAAAACATGCAGGTTTCTTATAAAACAAAAATTGATCGAAAACAAATTTTGACATTTAACATAAAATTATAGCTTGAGCATTTATTTCACAAAAGAATAGCATGATATGCAGTCGTATTAATAAAATTACTTCTAAATTAAATTATAAGGTTGAAAAAATTTGCTACCGATGGTGCAAATGATAATATTCATCACGTTCCTAAATGAATACTGTTTCATTTATTCACATTAAGATGTGAATTGTATCATTTGATTCTAAATTGGTTTGCAAAGCAGTTCTCAGGACTCATTTCCTGCCACATGTTAGAGGATATTTTACTCACATTTCGGGAAAGAAATTTGATTATGAGAAAATACAATTTGTATCTTTTCAAGTAATTGTTCTCTTAAAAATATGGATTTACATTTTATTATTGAAAATACAGATGCAGGAACACAAAGCAATTTCCATCTCTTTATGCAATAAATTAAATCAAATTGAACGCAATGATTTGATAATATGAAGACAAGACTTTCAACTTCTATTTCTAAACAGTGTAAAATGTCAACACTAATTCTTTATACCTTTGTGATATAGTCAAAGCCAAAAACGATATAGATATGTTTTTTTGTAACCAATGCATTAGTTAAAAAGTATATATATATATATATATATATATATATATATATATATATATATATATATATATATATATATATATATATATATATATATATATATATATATATATATATATATATATATATATATATATATATATATATATATATATATATATATATATATATATATATGTATATATATATATATATATATATATATATATATATATATATATATATATATATATATATATATATATATATATATATATATATATATATATATAACAATTTAAATAATCTTTGTACGCAAAAACTATATCATAATATTAATTAAACTCTTTCGAAATTGAAATTAGTATTATATAAATGTTTTGATTTTTTGATTAAATTTAGTTGAATTTCACTTAGGTTACTTAAAAAAATCATTTTCATTACGTAAACATATATTTCAGTTTTATATATAACTATTAAATAAATTATAGTTGAAATTTATAGCCAAATTCACTATTCTTTTCACTTAACTTTTCATGAAATATTTTCTCAATTTACGAAAGAAGCGCATAAATTTTAAAGTAAAATAAAACTGTTTAAATCACTTCCCTTTTAGCATTAATAAGTAAGGGAATGGGAATTTTCGTTTCACTTTTTATAGATGCGAAGCAAAAGTATATTTCTCTTAGCCGCACATATTTTCACTTAAATATTTCCATATTAAATTTTCTAATGTATTTGAATTTGAATTTACATCAAATCTTGGTATATTGGAAATGATGTGGGATATTTTAATGCCATCGAATATTTTGGATATCGATTCGGTGTCTTAAGTGACATTCAAAATCATTATCAATCTTGCTTATGAACAATATTTTATTCCCAAAAGAAATTTTTGAAGATTATTATTGACTCGCATGGATAATCATTTGCTGAAAAATGACTTTATTGCAATGAAATCATCAGTTTGACTGAGAGACAGTGATTTGTCATTTATCTTACACGCAGGAGGATCTAGAAAATTTAAAATTCTGTTTTCAACAGGAAGGGAAGCGCTTAAGTTTATTTCAAAGAGTGCTTAACAAAACATTCTAATGATTCTTTTGAAGAAAACAAAACAATTTTATGTTGCATGATATCGTTTCGTCATCATTACAGCAACGGAAATGCTTACAAAATGGGAGAGATAATGACGTCATAAAAGGAGCTCATCATACTTAAGTATCACAAAAGCTTTGAAATCTTTATGAAACTAATTTTCGTCAAAACGTAAATGCAATTGATTATCAATGCGTTTCGTATTTTGATGAAGGTAATATAAAGTAAGAAATCTTTATAGGAGAACATAAATGTGAAGAAAATTAGAAATATATATGAATCATTTTAAATAAATATTCTTGTTAAAGTAGTATTTCTCAACCTTTTTTTTGTCAAGATTTTTGACGATTTCAGAATTTGGCAGAACCCAAAGAAAAAGATATGCTTAAAATTTGTATACGTACCTGTTACATAGTGAGTAAAAATGCTTAAAATAAGAATAATTTTGA
Source organism: Latrodectus elegans (assembly GCA_030067965.1). NCBI lineage: Eukaryota > Metazoa > Arthropoda > Arachnida > Araneae > Theridiidae > Latrodectus > Latrodectus elegans. The sequence continues at coordinate 92,097,249 of CM057816.1, read as the reverse complement.
ATGTAAAATAAAGTAATATGTACTAAAAAAACAACAATACTTATATTATTTTATTCGTAATAAAAAAGTAATAACTTTTACTATGTTTATTTCTAAAATTTGGTGGCACAGAAAAGTTCTGTGTCACAGTGTTTAAGAATCACTGTGTTAGAGAGTATACTTTTTTACTCTGATTTTGGAGAAAAATAAATGCAGTATAAAAATGTATTTCCTTAGAATAATTAAACACTTTATATTTAAATAATACTTTGTTATAATTTCTTTAAGTAATTTGTGCTTGCTCTAACATGTTTTATTTTTCAAATCCGATCGGATTATTATAAAATTTATACCAGTCATAACACATATTCATATTAAGATATGTAGGTAGGTGATATCATTAAGAAACGAGGAAAGAAAATCCCTTGAAAATTATTTTAGAATTTTGTAAAATACGTAAGGTATTTTTCTATTTTGCTTCTACTGTTATGCATTTTTGAGACTTATTTAATATATTTTTCTTTAGCTTAGAGCTCAGTTATGATTTTAGATCCATGTTACAGCTGATAATAATTATGATTTAGCTTAGCTATAAGTTTCAAACAAATGTTACTTTTATCCCTGATGATAATCTTTTAAATAAACTTTTAATTAAAAGATGTTTAAAATTTCATTTAAATAAGGAACTGAATAATCTCCTTTCTTCTATTTCTTTAAGTAAAAATAACTATATATTTTAATGAAAAATGGTATAAGAAATAATTTCTATAATAATAATGTGCATATTTTATTTTATAAAATACATTTTTTTATATATGTATTGTACACCAGAGGCACCAGGAAACTAAAATGTGAATGCCACACTTGGCACGAATTGTAAATTTTAGCGGCACAATTTTTTATGTATCATTTTACTTTATACTAATTTATATCAAAATTTAAATATGATTGATTATTAATACTTTTCTTATATTTTGATGAAGGAAGTATAAAATTTAAGAAAGAAATCTTTATTCGAAAGTTACAGTCTTAATTCACTCTCAAAATTTGAATTAAATTTTAAAAACGTGATTTACGTTAAAATTTTAATTTTATAAAGTTTATGGCAGAAATATTTATGTTAAATTAATTTTTTATTTTCCCTTTACTTTTACGTATTTAATATATCCTTTAATCAATATTTTCAAAGCATACGTCAAATAAATAATGCCTGCAAATGTTTGGTTTTTCTTTATATTCAAGGAATTATTTTATTTTATATTGTTTATTTTTACATTGATAAATGCATTTAAAAAATGCATATTTAATGCATAATAAAAGCTTAAAAAATTAAATTTTACCTTTCTGTTCCTTAATTTCGATTGTATTGCAGCGAAAAGGAATTGTTTAAAAAATTGTCTACTGCAGAAAAATTCTGAATCATATTGTAAGTCAGTTTGGCATGTCATATCATATCCTCAAGCTTTCCTAATGATGCTGTAGATTTAAGTAGTTTATTATAAATTCTACACATTTTTCCGAATTCTTTTAATTTTATTGGCAATTTTTAAAATTGTGAAAGAAAGAAATGTATTTTTTATAATTTCTACCGTTCAAAACGTTCCTACTTCGTGTTTATTTTAGAAATTCCTTGTGTTTCATTTAAAGGATGTGTTATTGGTGTGGTTGAACGCCAAGTTTTAAAGGTGATACAATTTCATTATTTTCAGATAATTCATAAAAATGAAGCGACTTATTATTTTATAAAATAAATGAAATGATTAAAACACGTGCATTAAATGTATTTTGCAGATAAAAGATTTGAAAAAGTATTCATCGATTATTTTTTTGAATTTAAATTTATGAAATTTTTTTTGCTATTTACTTAGTAATTTAATGTATTTTAATGTATAAGAAAAAAAGATATTAACTTTTTAAATTATATTAAATTATAATAAATTCATAATTAGATTAACATATCAATCAAATAAGCTCATTGTTTTTAAAAATTATCTTCAGGGTTAACATAAAGTATATTAAAAATTGTCATATAGAGTTTAAAATATATTAAAAAATTTTATTTAGTAATTTAAGTTTTTTATTTGATCAATTATGTACCGTGAAAATGGTAAAATTATCAGGCTTTTACAATAAGAAATATTTATATTATGTGTTTTAAATTTAAAATATATATTGTTAATGTTTATTAATTGCTTTTTATTTGAAACATATACATTTGATCAGCTAAACTAGATAATAAGTTTCTTGATAAGGTTAATCAAAAATGTGAAGAATGGGGCATCTGTATATTTCTTGATAATCTTATTTAAATTAAATCGCCATGTCATTAAGATTAAAAACATTAAAACTTAATTCAAAATGTTTATGTAATGATACTTTATATAAATAAATTTGAAATAATAAGAAAAAACTTTTATTTCACATAGATTTCCTATCAAGAAGAAATTGTTTTTAAAGTTTATATTTTTTAAGAAAAACAATCAGAGGAAGAAAAAGTAACAATCAAAATGAGCTGAAGAAATTAATTTAGAAATGATTTAAGGATTCCACTTTTAGGTACTGAAATATTAAAAAGTTATGCCATAAATTAGTTTAGTTTGTAAGTTATGAGAAAATAAGGCGCAGTTTTATGAAATAATTTACGATCAAAGTTTTTTCTGTCCGATATATTAGCATTAAGCACCTTCAATTTACATTGACGAATCCTGATTTGTGGAATAATGTCTGTAAAAATAATTGAAACGTTTGAAAGTAGTTTATTTTTGGATTTATCAGTCTTCTTATATGTATTATTATTTTATCATAATTTAGCTCGAAATTGCTTTCTAATCAAGTAGAGAAAAAATATTCCACATTTTTTGAAACTAAACATAAGGAACACATATTATTGATTTTTTTAGTACCTTTTAAGGAAAATGGTTATTCATTATTAGAAATGTATTAGAAATAGTCGAAGCATATCTAACAAATTTTGAATAGTTACGAATATTATTTATGGTAATACCTAACAACGCTCTATCCAGCGTTTTATTTTAATTTGAAAAATTTTAATGATTACTTTATTATTTATACAGTTAATTAATTTATTTAATAAAATTCCTACTTATTTATTTCATTTCTTAAAACATTATGAGAATTAAAAGCTTGTTAATTATTGTTATTCCTTCTTGAAACAAAATCACAAATTTGACGAATCGTAAATTACTTCTAACATACGATAGAGTATTTGTTAAATATCCATCAATCTATTAATCTCTCTCTCTCTCTCTCTCTCTATATATATATATATATATATATATATATATATATATATATATATTATATATATATATATATATTTAAAGATCTAGGAAAGCACAGATGATTCTCTTTTACAAGTAAGCCCTTTCTTGGATTCGTCTCGTAAAAATTAATAATTTATGAGGTAGTAAATGTTGGATGCGAAAAACGTTCTCGTAAATTAATTTTAGTATCCTATATATTGCATATTCATTATTTATTTTTTAACTAATATTTACGCAATAAATCATGTTTCCGTAACTATTAATTTTTATATCAATAATGTTTTTATGAGTGAAAAGTTATTTCTATATAAAAATTGAAAGTTATAAAAATTAAAAATACTTAGAAACTGAAATTTTAAAATGTAAGGATACAAATTAATCATAATCACTACTTACATGTACCAATTTAACCATATATAATGCATAATTTGAATTCATTTTGCTTTGTCGAACCACGATTTTTTTATGTATGAAAGTTATAGACATTGAGATTTACGGTTTTAAATGGAAATCGATCCACTTGTCGTCACCGAAGCCCAGGATGGGATTCGAACCCTCGAACTGATGAACCAGAGCGCTACCCATTTGGCTGCTGGTTCAGCCACTTAGTGCTTGAAATACTTTTTAATTCGGAAAGCTAACTTGCTTAAATATAAAGTCAGCCTTTAATACTTGTTTTCACTGGAAATCTGAAACGTTAAACATAATTAACTTTTCTGTTAAGTAGGATATATATCATATTTAAATATTTCATGCATTTATTAATAAAACTTAAAGTACTAATTTCTTTGTAAAATAGAGCAACATATGTAACATTGTTTCCGAACACTTTTAAAATTTAATTAACTGTATGCTATGCAAGCGATTTTCTTTCTAAATTTTTTACGTAATTTAATGAAATGTAAGTAATGGTTTTGCTTATAATCATATATATGATTTCATTTACCAATTACCAATGATGTTTAACGCATATAAAGTTATTTTCTTAAATGAACTAATTAATTTTACATTCGAAATCATTTTTTAAATAATATTTTTTATTGAATTAGTCATTTAAAATTAATTTCCATCTCAATTATCATCAGTGATGTTTATTTGAATAATTTAACTGTTGAAATAACCTATAAAGATTAAATTTTTAAAATAACTGTTTACACTGTAACACTTAAGTTTTTTTTATTGCAAAATCTATTAATATGATTGTTTAAATATATATTCAGGTAATTTACAATACGAAATTTTGACAACAAATACGTCATTGAAACCATTGCTTTTAAGCAGATGAATACCAAAAATTAATGTAGATAATCTTAATACGTGTTACTGCGACTTATAGGGATGCATTTCTACATCTTCCTCCCAATATTTGTAAAGATATTTAAATAGCTGCATTAAAATGTATACATAATATAAAATGTTTGAATATTTTAAGAAATTTCCTAGAATTCTCAATAACGGGTACTGAATCCTTTATCCGTTCTTGCATCTGTAAAGACATTCTCTCTATGCAGTAGATTGCAATATTCCTATTGTGATCCACATAAAATTTATAAGTAGTTATTATGCTTGACTAATGAGTTCTAAAGCTTATTATTATGCGGCACAATTACCATATACAATATTATCTAAGGCAATTGATGATTATAAGTAGCAGCGGTGAGGGAAGTAGTTGTTAAAGTTATGATTCTAGTCATGTTTCGATTGTTGTTGCTTAGTTAATATTGATTTGAATACACTAAAATATGTATTCAAATTAGAAATTCAATTTTTTCATCATTTATATCTTATATTCATTTACTACTTTTTTCAGTTTCTTCATAAATCATAAAATTCACATGCATTTAACTGTCGCGCTTAATGTTTAGTTAATAAATTATTTTATTTACTAATAATGCTTTTATATGTATTTCTTAATTGGAGAAAATGTGTCTTCATTATGCATTTACAATTAAGTTACATTGAATTTGGAAATTTTATTTTGTATTAAATGCTTATTTCCTTTGCCTACAAGTAAGCGAAATTACTTTTTAATAGTAATTTCATGGATTAAAAAAAAATTCAATATATTTTTCTATAGATACTCTTCAGCTTATTGGTAGAAATGTACACCCGTTTGAAGTACCAGAAACTGTCATACATGAAACTGAATACTGTAGAGACAGGCGATTGCTTTGCTTTTTACTGAATGCATATCTGTCTGGTTGTGGGTGCTTGTGTGTCTTCTCTCTCATCAAGAAAAATCTTAAAAAATTATGTTCCCTTATTTGTAATACATGAATCTCTTATATTTATGAAGATTTTTCCAAAAGATTGAAAGGCATTAAATATTATAAAGACATAAACTATTCAAAATATTTATTGTTAGATTTACTCAGCACATGTCAAAAGTATTTTCCAGTGAAATATCTCATTTTCTTTTGAAGATAGAACAATTTTGATTACTGATATAAAATAGTCACAAAATAAAATAAAATTTGTCTATGTAAATAAACTGCGATGAAATATGTTATATAAACAAAATTACTTTTTTGTGTTATAACTAAATGATTTATGAATTTAGTATAAAAATGTAAAATATCTATAACATTTTTGGACTAATTTGATTTTGATCATGATGATAATGTACAAACTGATGATGATCAATATATTGGATGAAATAATCATAGAATTAAGTTGAAAAAAAGAGGGAATATATCAAAATGTTTTATGCTATTCAATAACAAATATCTTTAAAAATTCCCAACCATAAAAACATTTAATTAAAAACTCCCAACAATAAAACATTTAATTTTGATATTTCTATTTTATTTTAACATTTTATAACGCAACATATACTACACACTTCATTTTATGCCTTTTTGTGATAAAAGATGATAAATGAATGAAATAAATTCTATTTGATGCAAGAAAAAATATTTAACTTTAAGCAGGAAATCTCTTTTTTAAAATGTATTTGCATAAATAATTTCCTATTCTATACGATGCTGTAAAAATGTTATTTAATAAATGTGTAATTATTCAAAAGTAATATTAAATTTAAACGAGATTCAATTTCAAATTAAATTTATAATTTAAAACGCGTTTTTAATCAATTAACTACTTCAAAATTTTTCTTAAAAGTAATAGGCATATAATTTATTAAGAATCTTCAAAAATAATTTGAAATATACAGAATTCATGGTTTATTGAGAAACTGGAAAAATCATTATTAAAAGAGACAGCATAATTAACTCATCAAACAGAAAAATTACAAAGAAATTTAACACAGAAATATTTTGATTGTTACATAAAAAGTCGAAAAAAAACATTTTGTCATCTCGAATTCATGTGTACATGGCATTCATTCAATATGATCTGAAGAAAAAGAAACATTAAATTAAAAAGAATGTAATGAAACATCTCAACTCTGCAGGTATTCCTCCCTTGGCGAAAAGAATTCCCTTTAAAAGGGAAAATAATTTAGAGATTTATTTTATGAGGCATATCTTTTTAATAGAGCGAGGGAAAGACGATATTAAACTGTCATACTTTTTCATTAAAGTGAGGTTCGCGTTGGGGAAAAATATCCGATTCATCTGCTGTGTCTGTCATTTGGCTGTTTCGCATTTGTGAGAAAGAATAATTGCTAGAAATTTAAATCTTGGAATGGAGACAAATTATTATTTCCTTGAAATAAGAGAGGTGGGATTTTTTCCCCATTTCTTTGTAGTTTAAGATTTTAAGAATGAGTTTCAACTTTAAAGGATAGTAAGAATGTGGTTGAATTTCAAATCACAGTTTAAATTTATTCAGTTTCAAAGTAGTTATCACGTTTGTCAATTTTCTGGGTTATGTAAGTGGTTACTAAATGAAATGTTTGCAGATAATTATTATGAAAATTGTTTATAGTATTAAATATATATTGGATTTTTACCATGGTTGTGTTTCAATCCTAAGATAGTAATGTATCGAATCATTACTGAATAATGAGATAGACGTATTTCACTTTTTTAGATTTGTGAAATCATGTCAAGCCGCTATGGTTATTAATTTTTAAAATTTCCCATTTGTAGCTCATTGCTATGTTTCTTAATAACGAAAACAATCACTTCAAAGTCATAAAATTGTTCCCATAATTAAATAGGAAATATTTCAAAATTAAGTTACTATAAACTCTTTGAACAAAAGCACATTTTTAACGAAAATAAATCTACATATTGAAATGCATTAAATGAGACTGAGGAAATCTTAAAAATGCTAGGAAATACAATTATTGAAATAAGGTTTATAATGGAATTTAATAATACATTCCTTTATATATTGCGTACACTTATTCATATATTATTAAAATCTTAGAGTTAATGATTTACAATTAATTCTTAGCATTAATATTACAATTTACTTATAGCAGATCCCCTGTTAAATTTAAATTATTCAACATGCAATACAGTGTTAGAGAATAATTAATAAAATACATAATTAGGATTATCACATTATACACATTCTCCCTAAAGCATGAAATGAAATCAAATATATTATATTAGTTCTAAAGTGCTTCAACAGTAATATCAAATATATTTACTTTTTTTACATTAAAATTTCAATTAAATATAAATGTGTTTGATGCTTTAATTTACCCTCGTACAAAGTTTATCTGAATATGTATTTTCTTTTTCTGTATAGAAAAATAAGTTTTTTACATGAGCTATTCAAAATTTCCCTAATATTAAATGCACATAAAATTTTGAGCAAATGTTATCACTCTTGAAAGAATCAAAATATTTTTTTTATAATATTTAAAAATATTATATTTCTAATAATAAAAATGACAGATGTAATGTAAATTAAATACTTAAATTTACGTAGAAATTATTATATAGAAAACTTATAAATTGAAACTTTTTCTCACTAAGGTGTTTTTAAATGAAATGCTTATCCGTAACTATATAAAGTGTTTTTGGAAAACATTATATATATATATAAGAACCTTAACTATAGAGTTAAATGAATGCATAAATGTATTATTTTTCGTTTCCTTCATTATTTCGCTTGCTGCTTTAGTATGCACATTTTATAAGAATTCAGCAAATAATACATGCTGGTAATTTTGAAGTTTTAATGTGTGCTATTGAATTAGTTTGTTAGATTTCACTGTTGTAATTTAGTATATATATATGTGTGTGTATGATGTATGTATATATATATATTTTATGTATATATATATATATATATAGATAGAT
>CM057816.1:91891267-92086267 GCA_030067965.1 Latrodectus elegans | reverse complement strand
CAATAATAGTGAAAATCAGAAATGCTTTTAGAAAAGTATAAGAAACAATATAAATCCGAATATCTGCATGTATTTATTACTCTTAGTTTGAATATTCTTGTTCAATAATTTCATTTAAACATTGTGATGAGACAAATGAATCTCTTTAGAATTTGTTAGTGAGAAGTATATTTTCGATTATGTTTCTTCGAATATTAAAATAATATTATTTATTATTTTCATAATATAATTAAGTGTTAAGAATATAAAATTTTGCATGCACTATACACACACACACACACACACACACACACACACACACACACACACACACACACACACACACACACACATATATATATATATATATATATATATATATATATATATATATATATATATATATATATATATTTTTTTTTTTTGAATAAATTTGAAAATTTTATGTTTGTATCCAAAATGATATATTGTAAGGAAAACTTAATATATATTTTTTTCAATTTAATTAAAAATAAATTTAGTTAAAGTTTCGTAATGCACCTAATTAATGAGCAATTTAAATTATTAAAATTCATAATGAACTTAAAATCGAGATTAAATATAAAAGGAACATTGTTTAGTGTTCTTAATTTTACATTTACATTTATAATTAGTACAATGCACCATAATATTTATACCATCAATGTAAATTCTGTAAAATTCTTGTATATTCTAAGGTTTAATTCATGAAGTATAATATATCAGTATAAATCCATTAAATGTTGATTCTAAATATTATGGTATAGAATTTCTAGTATTAATACTTTGTAAAATATTTCATAAATAAATATTGAATTTTTTTACGGTAGAAAAATTTTGATATTATTAAAGCAAAATTTACAACTGAAACAAAATATTTTAAAGTATTCTAGATGTTTGAAGTTTAAAATTTATGAGTAAATAAAATTTAAAAGATATATTGCATTGAAAGTTCTGAACTTTGATTTTAATCTTTTTGTTCTTGTAGTCTAAATCATTTGTATTATTCTTATAATTGATTATTTATAATTAAAATGAAACATTTTGATGAAAACTTTTATGAAAATTTACAAGGAAATTTTTGCATAAAAAGCAATAGCTTCATTAATATACTCAATAAATATAGATATTTAATCTTTGAAAATAATATAATTGTGGAAATTAATATTTAAAAAATATTATGATTTAGGAATATTCTTCAGAGTATATATCTATGATAAACTATGAAACATTTATCTAATTATTTTATGTATTCATTAACATTAAACGTTATTATTTTTAATTTAACCAGAAATAAAATTAAGTTAATTAAGTTAAATATAACATTACCTTATTATTTTTGATTTAAAGCTATATTCTGTATACAAAATTATATACACATTAATATTTTCTGTAATAATTAGCTCAAATATTTATAAAATGTATTGCAATATATCTCTGTATAAAATTACGTTCGTATAGAATAATATTACATTGATCTGATGTAAAAGCAGTAAACTGAAAGATAAAATTCGTAAACTCTTCTATTTATTAAAAGTGTACTTTTTCATTATACCAGGGCTTCTGATAATCGCCGGAAAGGGAAGGAGGAAAATCGTAATAAATATTGTCATAAATATTCCATTAACATCATGTATTGCTTAGAAATGTTTGTTTTCAGAAACTAATAAAAAATAATACAATTTTATTTACAATTTACAAACAAAACGATTATCACTTATTGATTAACGCCAATGTATGTTTCGATCGGAAACTCCTTAGCAATCGCGTCAGTAATCGAATGCATAAATATAACTTAATAATACTTTTTTCAATGATACAAAATTAAATTTTGCTGTATTTAGTTTGTTTCTTTTCTCTTGCAGTAATGTTTCTTTAAATCAACAAGATTATCATGAAGCACCCACTAGTTTTAGCTTTGTTTAGCATTTAGCATTTTTACCATTGTTTATCAATTTTTAATTAATTTTTGCAGAAAAAAAATTTGATTTAGCATATATTAAATTTAAGATGAAATTTTGAGTGAATAAAATCATCGTATCTACATTATATTATTTTTTCTTTTTCATGAGAAACGTGCTATTTCTTTAGGCTCAAAATCAGTGGCATAATAGAAAAACTCCAAAATTTTATATATTAAAACAGGTAATTTTTCAATTAAATACGAATTATGGGCAAATCATCAAATATTAAATTTACATGAATTAAATTATACTTTAGACAAGGTAAATTAAATATTTCTTTTATTTTCAATAATTTTGTTAGATTTTAATCTTTCAAATAGGCATTCATAAGAATGTAAATTCATAATGTTACAGTGACTATTTTGAAGATTGTTTCAGCTATAAAATGTATGTAATAAATATGTAAATATTTTATATTTAATAATTAAAAACTGATTTCTTAGTTTTATTCCCCTAAGCAAATTTTACAAACTAATTATATTTATATAATATTAACAACATTTATATATTAACTTTTATTGCAATTAAGCTTACACGCTAATTAATATCCCATATTTTATTTCTTTTGTAAATGCATGTAAACTTATTGAAAACTACATAATTGTGACTAAGATTTTATATATATATTTGACGAATAAACAACTATTACATTTAGAAGTTTATTAATGGCTTTTTGTTCTAAATTATAAAAATTTAACAATAAGTTTATAATTAATACCACTAAATAAGAGCTAAAATAAAATAATGACAGTAATAAATGAAAATAATTCTCAACTATTGAATTTAAAAGATTTTTTTTTATATTATTTAACGATAAAAAATCTGCAGTCCCTCAATTTAACAAAAAAATAAATTTAATTAGTCGAAAATCCTTGCAATTATTTCAGATTTTTTTGCCACGCAAAAAAAGCTTAATTCAATTTGATGAATAGACTTCCATTGGAAAAACGGCATTTTTCAGATGGATGCAAGATTAAAAAATGTTAGTGCAACAAGTAAACTTTGTTTTTTCTTGGTCTCGAGAAGTTGAAATATTAATTAGTACTCCTCGAAAAGTAAAATAAAGACATCTGAAAAACTTAATTAAGAACTATTTTGATTTGAAATGAATTAAATGATTGACAACCATGTTTTGAGTACCAGAAACTCATTTAAAATCACAGTATTGCTTTTTTTGGTTTACTTTGAGGTAAAAAAAAAAATGAAATGTCACATATAGAATTTAATCGAAATTATATTCTTTGATAGATCTGTGTAAATAGATAGCTGCTGTCATAGATACTTTGAGCTTGGTTATCTGCGCTGAAAATTTTCGTAATGCTGCATAGAGGAAAATAATTTCATTTATATTTTGAAAGTATGTGATATTTCACAGTTTAAAAATATTATTGATAATACTGGATAAATATGTTTCTCAGAAAAGGTTGACTATGTTAAAGAAATAACGGAATTTATTGTCTTTTTATTATTCAGTGACCCATGGATTGAATTGATAACAGTCTAATTTACAGACAAGTGTTTTTTTCCATGCTGCTTGTATTTTGTTTTACAACTCTTTGGAAAACGTTGCTCCTACCGCGTTCAGAAGACGAATTGTAGCAAATGAATGGTAGGAATGAGAGCCATTCTTCAAGATGCAAAACTTTCCGCTCATCAAGTCTGTATCAAGCCATGTTACTTCCTGTGTTACTCTCTATGGTGACTATGCAATCAACTGACCTGGTGCTGCTCTCATACAATTTTATAAATACCATTTGTAATTAGAGATCACTTATTGTTCTTTCCTGAGCTTCAGTGGCTCAGCACCTTCATGACGCCTCTCATAAAGAATAGCTTTTATTTGTTTGTTTGTCGCTCAATGGTCATTTTTTGCACACAAGGGCTAATTACACCGGGACCTGCAGTTTAAAGTGGATTCCGAACCACTACAAACAACCATGCTCAAGCTGAGATTCGAACCCACGAACTGTTGAACCGAAGGCAAGAGCGCTAACCATTCGGCTGCCAGTTCGTCTAAAGAAAAGCTAAGTGACCCATCATTTATAGAGGTCTGTATATGGGAGATTGGTCACATACTCCCTCACTGTGTTCCTGTAACTAGGTGGGTTGGGGACGTGTCCACGTTTCTCTGTAATGTCAAAAGTCCTTCCACTGGTGTGGGGTTGATGTGAAGATGAGGCTGACAGTTTGGCTAAAGATAAGCTAAGTAACCCATCATTTATAGCGGTCTTTGTTTGCGAGATTGGTCACACTCTCCCGCACTGTGTTGCTGTAACTAGGTGGGTTGGGGACGTGTCCGCGTTTCTCTGTAATATCAAAAGTCTATCCACTGGTGTGGGGTGGATGTGAAGATGAGGGTGCCAGCTCAGGTGGACCTCGTCACCTGACAGTGGTTAAAAATTACGAGGCAACTGGGGATGGACGAGTATTACAAAACTGTTAACCTTAAGGTGCATTTCGAGGCTCACAAGCACCACTTTCTATGCATGTATTTTCAGTTGCAGTTTTCTTCAGTATGTCAAGTTTCATGATTTTTTTCATCAGGCTTTGTCTTTGCTCCATTTGTAATGTGGCATAGTAGTGTATACATAGTATATAAATATATATTTATAACCATATGTAGTTTATATATCTAAGCGTATATATATATATATATATATATATATATATATATATATATATATATATATATATATATATATATACATATATATATATATATACATATATATATATATATATATATATACATGCATTTTTCATTTAATATTCCGTAATGAGTTATTTTACAAACTCAGAAAAATATTATCATATTATATTTATCAGAAATCAGAATAGCGTTTTTTCCAAATCAAGATTATATTTAAATAAAAATGTGTAAAGACTTGCAGCATATTTTGGTGTTCGCATCTGAAAGTACTTACATCATAATATTAACGTAGTATTGGGGGAAATTATATCGTTGAACGCACCCTGAAGTGTAAGTTACATGCCTTCCGCGTATTTAATTCCTATGAGAATTAAGTTAATTAAGATCTGCTTTTAAATGGTGACTAAGTTAACTATTTTGATCGATGATCTGTCGCTAATTGAGCCTACCGCTTTGCATGAAATGAGTATTTTAAATATTATTCAATTTATCTCTTATTAAATGTTTCCATTTAATAAGTGGGATAAATGTATATTTTCCTTCCTTCAGCATGTAGCGGGTTTTTTTTTTAAAGTAAAGCGTGAAGAAAAATAGCTACTCTCTAAAAATTTCCTTACTAAATCTTTATTATATGCAAATGAAATTAAATTTTTTTATTGAAATTCTTTATAATAATGCATAACTTCTCAGTATATTATTATTTGAAGCATGAGATGTACCTGGATACACATAATACTTATATTTATAATTCTATGTGTAATTAGATACATAAGAAGATGTTGGCATTTATTCTCATATTTGTGTTAGCGTACGTAAATATATATATATATATATATATATATATATATATATATATATATATATATATGTGTGTGTGTGTGTGTGTGTGTGTGTGTGTGTATGTGTGTGTGTGTATATGTTATGTATATATGTATGAATATATTTGGGTGTGTTAGCCTGTAAATGCTAATAGAAAATTATTTAAGAAGATTATACATAATGTTAATATTAAATAATTAAACAATTTTTCCAATTTGATTTCAAATGATAATCCTTGTAGGGAAAATGCACAGAAAAAAGCTATGTTTCCTATTTTATTTAGAAATAAACTTTTGCAGTAATTATTTTTAAGTTACTTAGGTTAAAATTTTAAGAAAGAATTAAAATTCTTAGAAATTCTTGAGGGAATCGCTTACATTCATTTAAATATGGTTCTTTTCAATGAATGGTGACCAGCTTTGTAGTACTTGAAACTTGCTTTAAATCTTCATTAAAAACTTACAGTTTTAAAAGGTGAAGCACGTTCCTCATTAAATTTATTTTCTTTCATTTTGTTATCTTAAAACATCTATATCATCTTGTAAAAGAGTAATTTATTAGAGTGAAATTTATTTATTTTATATCCGTTAATTTAGACAATAATATTGTTTTAATTATGAATATTTCGCGTAATGTTTTTGCTTTCCAGTATCATCTGTTGAGCCATATTTTTGTTAATTGTTTAATATTTGTTTGGTGGTAACTGTATCTAGCTTTGTCTATGGGTAAATGTAGATACAGTTCTTCTAGATTTAAAAGTAGTGGGAACTTTTTGATTTTTACAAAAATTCTACTAGACATATTATTTTAGTAGATTATATATTTACTTGATATCATTCAGCTAAAAATAGTACTTTTGCAGAGTTTCTACTTGAAATAACATTTATATGATGCATTTCTTATTCTCAGAATTTTCTGTTTTTATGCATATAAATGCCTTTTTCTGGATCATCTTATTTGAGATATGAAATTTTGTACTGCATTTATAAGAATTATGTTCACAAATCGAGAAATTTTAAATAATTTAATTATGGATTACATTTAGTTTCATTCATTAATTTAGTTACTTTTTTAATTTCGCCGTGTTAGCTTAGTGGTTGAGGCATCAGACTTACATCTGGTTGTGAAATGTATTGCAATAATTGGTACTTTTATTATATATACATAATAAAAGTACCAAATATTGCAATACATTTCACATTTCACTTTAATATCACAAATTTAATTATCTTTACTAGTACAACAAATTCCTATATATTTATATATATATATAATGCCACCAAAGACCACTCAGTGCATGTGATATACGTGCTCGTTAAGTCTGGGTAATTGAATGATCTGTGGTCGGTTGTTGAGAAGTTACCATGGGTGTAATGATCTGGAGAAAATTTCTTTCCACTCTGCATCAATGTCAAAATGAAGGGATTGGATACGTAATGGGGCCATCTATAGGAGGAATTTAGAGAAAAGTCGTACTTTTACCTTCGTGGTGCTCTAATTAAGCGAAAGACGCATCTTACTGTATTAAATTCGATTAACCAATGGCATAGAGCGCTTGACTTGTCCAAGTGTGATAAGTAATAACAAATATTTTATTTGAATTGTATTTTATAATAAAATATTTAATTATTTCTTTTAATTATTGAGAGACCACATAGAAGTATTTCATTTGAAATAATCAGCTCTTTTTTATTTACTCTTAAAGAAAGTGATAAATTAATTGAGGAAGAAAAATAAATATATCTCAATTATGTTATACAAAAATGTCTATTATTTCATAGGAAAAATTAGGTGAAAAAATTGCATCATAAAATTAGTCTACACAAATTTACTATATTATGGGAGAGTTTAAAATACAAATACACAACCGGAGATACATTCAGTATTTTTCTTTTCATAAATGTAAGCCTGCTGGATTGGCTACTTAACAATTTTTCAGTTTTCTCTTATCATGAACCCTTGAATGATATTCCAAACGTTTGTAATTTAACTGTGGATGAGGGTTTTCGATGGATTTTAAAATAAGTTATAATAACTTATTACTATTTTGTTATTTATTACGGAGTTTTTACTCTAAGCATGGATAGATAAAATGATAATGTTTAAGAGAGATTCTTCTTTTATATTTATACATCCTAGAATGTGTTTCTTTTCTTTAAATGCTCATACGTTTTCATTCTACAAACATGTAAAAATAAATATACCGTTAATCATATTATAAAATATTATAATTATTTCCTAATTTTTTTACTTGCATTCAATCTAATCAGACAGTTTGTGAAAATATTCCTTATAATTTACCTTAATTTATCAAGGTATAAAATGCTTAATAATGATCTTTCTTTAGTGTTTTTTTCCTAAAAGTATTAACAATATAATAAAGTTCCTTATATTATATTATCATTCATCAAGCCCATGAAATGCTTAATATCTTTTTAAGCATTTCTTTTCTAAAAGTATTGACAATTATTTAGTCCCCATCGTATTTTTTTACTTTCATTTATCATATATTATTAGCTCTAACAATATTATTATGTTATTATCCTATAGTATTATCATTTTATAAACATTACATTGTATTAAACATTGTATCATATTCTGGGTTTGTATTGATTGAGAGTCGATGGAACAAACACTTTAAAATTCACAAGTTTTTTATTCGTCACAAATTGAGCTAAATGCAGAAAATTCCAGCAGTAGAAATTACAATTCCACAGATCTAATACAGCTAATACTACAGGAAATAGCTTCCTCTTACATAGGGCTCTAATATCTCAGACAAACAACAGCTTCTGGCATTCAAGACTGATCGTCTTCCCTAACTTCTCACTGCCGATGGAAAAACTTAGAAAACTCACTCGGTCCGTGGAATGGTGGTATTTATAACTTACTTGTCATTACACTCAAGGCTTTTCTCCATGGTTCTAGAAGCTTTCAAGCCATCTCGCTCAATAATGCCCTTAGAGCTTGGGTAGTAGAAAAGTTAAGAACTATCTATTTCTCACCAAATCTCGGCAAGTGGTTGCCAAGAATTTGGCCAAGTAAACCATAAATACCACCGTTACAAAGTTTGTAAAAATAACATTTATAGCTTTGTAATAATATCACCATTTATGTAACACATGAATTGCTTAATGGTTATCTTTTCTAACTGTTCTTCTTCTAAAGGTATTGGCAATCATAACGCTTCCATCGTTTTCCAATAATGTCAAAATGTAAAAAAATTTTTGCAAATAAAAACATACTTTAATTAACTACTTTAAAAAATAAAAGTATTGTACAAAAATCGAATACCATTGGAGTTCAAATAAATAAACATAGCAATTAAATATTATAAAAAATGTATAATTAAAAATATAAGTATAGTTAAAAAAAACTAGTAACGATTTAAGTAATTAAAAAAAATTTCAAATCTTTTCTGCAAATAAAACAATTGAATTTTTCAAAATAATTCAATAGCCTTCCGCATTTCACCAAATGTAATGTTATTAAAAGCTTTTCAAAACTAAGAGCAGTCCAATCCAAAGTTTGGACTGTGATAGCTTTGAGTCTTCTTAACCACAAACGCAATTTGTGCCAAGAAAATCTTTAAGTAAGAATGTCTCTTAAGCGGCCTTTCAAACTCAAAATGAAACCACTAAAACTTTTAAGGAAAGAGCTTCTGAAAGTTGAAACGTAATGATAATTCTTATTTTAGATCACAACTATAAGATTACAGCAGATAAGAAACACTTTCTAAAGAGAGGAACTACTTAAAATATTTGAGTGTTTCACTTATAAAATGGGTACACTACAGTTATTATTTGTCTTGTAAAACACTTGTTATGGCTAGAAAGTATTTTTATTTTATGTATGGCATTTATGAAAGTTAATAATAAGATTGTATTAAGTCTTTTCAGAATTTAAAAGATGAGAAAAGTCCTCTTACCCTGAATACTTTCAAAATGTCACCCGAGTGTATCTAGATGAGAAAGTTACCTTTACAAGATGATGTGCAATAAATATTTTGTTCACACTGTTTGTGTGAGAAAAATATTTGTATAGAGGAAAAGAACATATTTTTCTAGACTTAAAAATGATATTTTTTAAACCACAACTCTCAGGAAAAAAAATGTTGCATATTCACAAAATATACGTATGTATCCTTCCTCACTATATATATATATATATATATATATATATATATATATATACCAAATTTTAAAATGTTCTATATCGCTTGTTTATTTTCAAATTTTGATTATAAACACGGGCTATTTTTCTTAATGATTATTAAATTATGAATACTTTTGAGAATAAATCTTATCTCAAAATTTTGAATTGGTTTATGATAATTCAATTTAGAAGACATTTATTAATGCAAATCGTTTTTAAAACTGCATTGTATAATTGAATAGATTCTGTAGAGTTACATATTCTTCTAGAAAGCTTTAATTATTTATTCGAAAAATCATAATTATTTTTTGATTTGAAATCATAGTTGAGCCTTAAGCAATCACAATCATTTTAAAAATATTTTTATTTTCAAACGAATTTAAAAATAAAGTATTCTTGATAATATTTATGAAAAACATTTTAAGTGTTTATGATTCTTAAATTCAAATATAAGTTTTATATCAACATAAAAGTACATAATTGTAATATAACGTATATATCCATATATACAGCATGAACAATAAATCTATTGCCTACATTTCAAATACTATTTGGTAAGAGAAAGTGGTGGGCCAGGGAGAAATTTAGGAATATTTTTCATTGATTCTAGATTGATGATTGATTTACTCTGTAGTCGATCATCACCCCGAAGTGGCAGACAAATGCAAGGTTGTCAGGTGCCAGATCTCCAAGGACGCGGGGGAACTCCTCCTTTGAATAATGAAGAAAATTTTAAAAAAAGTGGAACTTTTATTTGAGATTTTTTAACATGATGTACTGAAATCACAGAAAGATTTTATATTTCTCCAAAGCACATTGAAAATCTTCGGTTCTTCGAGTAGAAATAAAAATTTTTTATATCGTAACATTTATGTTGAGAATGCTAAGCAAATATTTTACTTTTACTTAAGATAATACGAATGTACCCTTTAAAATGCCATTAATTTTAAAATTAAATGAATATAAAAATATCAAAATGTTAAATAAAATAGATAAATGATTTAAATACTACATTATGTTAAATGAAAATTTAAAATAGAATGAATAAAATAAAAATTACTTTATATCAACAAAAGTGTATTGCATTATTTTACAAAGAAAATGTAATAATGATATAGAAACTCATTTTACTTTGACATTTCCGTTGAAATGTAGAATTTTTTTTATGAATTTTATTTATCAGTCTACTGGAAAGTTCCGTCCATAGATCGATGCTTTTCAGACCCTGTCAGAGCAAGAACTTTTTTAACAACATTGGAGATAGCAAAAAACTTAATTCAGCTCAGTAAACTAGTTCGGACCCAGTAAGGAAGACAGTATTAGTGTGGAAGTATTTAAAATATGTGCCACACATGAATTAAGTCAAAAAACATTTGAAGAGCTAGTCATCACATGCCTGACTCTGCTTGTTCGGAACAAAATCAAGCCCTTCTTGAACCGGATTACAGTTGGGGATGAAAAGCGGATTACCTACGAAAACATCAATTAAGGAAAAGGACATATTGTGTGGAATCATAGCACTTCCAACTCTAAAATAAATTTGGCTCTGAATATAGAATGTTATGTATATAGTGGGACATTAGAGGACCAATACATTATGCGTATTAAAAAGCTCCATTTGGAAAACTGTTGTAAGCAAATGGGTAATTTAAAGGGAGCAGTTAAGAAAAGAGGCTGCGATGTTTCCAAAAAGAGCAGTCTAAGAAGAGGGCAAGAAATGAGTTTGTCAAAAAATCGCAGAGCTAGACTGGAAAATTCTATCTCATACAACATATTTCTTGAACTTATCACTCTCCAAGTATCACTTGTTTTTGTCCTCGTAAAATTTTTTGCCCTTCAAAAAATTCAAGAACAAAGGAGATATCATACAAATAAGCAATGGTTAAATTTTTAGAGGTAAGGGATTTTTTAAAAATGAGATAAACAAATTGCCATGACCCTGGCAATAAGTAATAAATAATGATGGCAATTATATTAAATTAAATTATTCATTAAAGTATATATATACATATCCATTGTGCTATAAAATGTATTTTGCATATAACTTTAAGCTTGTTTCCAATTAAGGATTTTAATGAATATGTTTTTATATTTACTTGAACTCCATTAACCTTAAATTAATACTTTAAACGGAACAAAATTTTGAAAAGTATTGGTTATTTAATGTTAAAAAAAAGTCATATAGAATATAATTATAATATAAATATTAAATTAACAGCCATCGTTTAATAGAAAGAATTTTTGATACGCTAGATACAACACTGCTTATATTTTTTACAATAAAGAATATATAGGATTTAATATTAAACAGAAATGTTAAATATATGTATGTTTTTATATACATAGTAGCGATTAAATCACGAGGGACATAAAGTTGTCTATACTCTGACAAATTGTTAGATATCTTTATAGTTTGACATTAACATATTTTTTTAAAAAAGTCAACCATAGCAGTAGACATTGTCTTCAATTTATAACTCATCAAAAAAGCTCGTAACTCCGGGATGTAACCCCTTGAGGACATTAAAACTAGTATGATTTTCAATAAAATATTCAATACAAAGTTAAATATTTTATATGCTCGTACATATTAATGTCACATTCACTTTTATAAATGGCTTGGAATCTTAAAAAGCATGCATGTTTGAAGAACATTTATTAAATTTATCTGTAATAGATCGTGCTTTTAAACATATTCAAATTTATGTTCAAGATCGCTTTTTTTTTACAAACATTGTAAAACATATTTCTGCCAAGTATATTTGATGACAGGATAATTTAAAAATATCAAATTCTTCATCTACCAGAAGAAACAATTTTTGAATAAATTTTTTATAGTATTCTTTACTATCAAGAATAATTTTAGATATTTATAACAAGAATATAAAATTTTTTTTTCTGATAATTTTGAGTTTTTAATAAGAAAAAATATTCTTTTCCTTATATATTAAAATATAATTTTCTTATAAAAGCATATTTTAAAACTATAAAAATGCATCTAATTATTTTAAAACATATATATTTTATTTATTTTAGGGTAATTTCTTATTTCATGAAAATATACAGTTCATTTGAAAAATCATAGCTATAAATAAAATTATGGAAGACTTCATTAACTTTCATGGTGGTTTTATCATTCACAGTTCAAAATTCCACTTTTTAGGAATTCACAATCTGTTTTTCGTTAATAAAATTTAAGATTAAAAACATTAATAGCTGACTTAGATTAACGATAATTTTGACAAATTAGAAGTAAATATTTACTATAAGAATTTATAATAAGTCTTTTTATAGTAAGTATCATTTTCAAAATTACCTCATATCCAAGTTACTTAATTATAATTTATGTATTGCCAAAAATAATTGACTATCAAAAAATATTTAAAACAATTGGCTGATAATAAAAAAAATAAATAAAGTAAAAAAAATAAAATAAAATAAAAAAAAAACTTAAAAAGTTCACGAAATTTAAATGGATTTTTACGTAAAGATAATAAGTAAAGATTTTTCCCTATCTCTAAAGCAAAAAAACTGTCAAAAATCCACAATCTGTAAGTTTAAACAATGAAGACAATAATTATTTTAGAGAAATGGATGAAAAAGGGAATTGAAAATGAACCTTTCTCGAGAAAAATTTAAAAAATGAAACAATTTGTTCTTTAGTCAGATACAAAAGTCTTTTAAAATAAAAATATCTAATGATCCTTACTGTAAAGTTTTAACCAAAGTCTGAAATTATGATCGCTGGAAAAGGGAATATTGAGAATCAAAGATTTTCTCCGATATATAAAATAATTGAATGCATGAAAGTAAAATATTGCAGAGCCATGTGTTAGGGAATTCGAGATCAAAAGAATATATTCGATGTCCAAAATATATTCCCATTTAAAAATGTAATTTTTATATGAATTTTATATTATTATTGAGCATTATTGTTTCGAAAAAAAATATATGGCTTTCAGATGATGCGAAATTTTTAAAATGAATAAAAAATAAAATATAATAATATTAGTAGAGAATAGTACTCATAAACTTCCTTTTTTTAATTAAAATTTAGTTTTCTGGATTAAAATTTATGTTATTACATTAATTTCAATAATTATGTTTTACTTAATAGAAGTAAAACAATTTAAAGTAAATAAGTGCATTAAAAATAAATACAATGAAATACAAGTATACGGTATTTTAAACCTTATTATTAAATTAATATATAAACTTTTTATTTCACCATATCATTTTATTTTATTTTAATATGTTTTGGGATAACGTATATTTTCCGTACTCTCAGATGCTTATATTGATTTTAAATTTTAAAGAAAATTATTTTAAATATTTTAAAAATTTAATTATATTTCAGGGCAAGCAAATAAATTTGGAAACTTTTCTTTTAATCTTACTTCGTTATTGAACTACAAACCTTTGGAAAATATAATTTTAGACTTCTATTTCAGAATTTGATATGATTATCAAAATGTTATAAATTTTACGAGTATTCGCATTTTAGAAATTACCTTAAGATATTTATAATAATTTTATTTAGGTTTAACATTTATAATTGACTTTCATGAAAAAATATGATTAAAATTTTTTACTTATTCACGAAATAATGCTATATAAAGTTTATTAGAAACATCAAATTTATGCATATAATTATATAAATATTAAAGTTATTTTCACAAGGTCACTAGTCAAGTATCATATAAAATTATGGTGATTTTTAAAATAATAAACTATGTATTAAATTATTAGCAAACGAGAATTACAAGAAAATAACTAAATATCATTATATCACTTAACTGTAAATAAGATAAATATATCATAAGAATGAAATTTTCTATTCCGACAGATTTTTGAGAAATGGTCATTTAAATAAAGAAAAATGTTTTATTCCTTATTCATTTTTAAAATCTGAATATATTCCTTAAATGAATGACTCTTGGAGTTTCGACAACGAAAATCAGTCAAATAATGAAGAAAATGAAAATACTTCAATTATTAGAATATCATTTAACAAACAAAGAGATTATTTTTTCTAAAATAATAAATTTTTAAAGTAAGTATACCTTAATTATTATGAAAACTGGAATTCATTTACAAATATTTTTTGAGCTTTAACTTATTTTGACATGAAAGATAAAACCATAATATTATATATTGTTATAATGGGTAATTAACTATGATTTATATCTAAAAACTAACATAATTACAACGTTTACCGTCTAGTTGTTTATTATATACTTTGAATGTACTTCTTCTTTTACTGTTATAATATTCCATTAAACTGAACAAAATGCACAAATGCTTTTAATGAAAGAAATTTTTATTTTTCTTAAATAGAAAAGGCAAAATATATGTGCGTTTGAGTGAAGGCAAATGTAATTCATGTAGTAATATTCTATATGCTAATTTTTTACTTGAAATAAATGTTGTTGAATTTTACACATTTGCCACAAATAATTTCCTATTTTAGTTCTTTCAATAAAAATAACAAAAATAAACAGCAATATTATAAAATGAGTAAAAATTAACAAATAAGCTGGTAAATATATGCTGATTAAATGGTATATTATATAAACACATATATATATGTATATCAATCTCTCTCTCTCTCGCTCTATATATATATATATATATATATATATATATATATATATATATATACACAGTTCGATAAATATGAATTAATTTGCTATAATTTTTAATTAAGATATTATTGCTATCATTACGCAATAGGTTTTTAGTGAATCATTTTTCTGACGGTCAACAATAATATTATGATGTATTATACAATACTACGCAATAATAGTTGAAATAATTTAAATGAATTTACGAACAAATGCAATTTAAATAATTTTAGTAAAAATTTTTAAGTACTTATGCACATCACAGTATTTTTCAAATTTTCTTTTACCTAAAAGATAACAATAAATATGAGATTAAGATTTAAAACTTTCAAGTTCTCCTAAATCTCATTTTTACCGATAAAAAAAGTTACAGATTTATGAATAATATGTCACTTTCCTCATAGATCAAGATGGAAAAAAAATACAGCTGACATTTTTGGAAATTCTAACTAGCAGATATGCTTTTATTTTCACGTAATATTCTTCTAAAATATCTTTGAAAGCATAAGAAATACAATTTTGCTTTTTTTTTTATCTAGAGTAACAAATTGGTGTTTTTGTGGTACGTGTTTGGATATGATATACAAATGATGGAATGGCGAGAAAATATTTTATAAATGATACATATCCTTCGCTGATCGGTGAAATCTCTGAATATATTATGTTGGAAAAAAATTGAAGCTCTCTTCTCTTTTCTCCTGGGGATTCCGCTTTACTCAGAGATGCCGCCATATCAGTCAAAAGGTGTTACAACACCTGGATACGAAATTTCTCGAAGAAGATGAAGTGTTTAAAATGACCGGATTCACCACTCGACAAGGCAATATTTCAAAACGTCGACTTGCGTACAGCAAGTAAACCTAACCCACCCTCATCGGTTAAAGCCGTTTCTGACATGAAAGGTTTCTTTTTCATCGAAGAGAATTAAAATCAACGATATTTTTTTGTCAAATTCCTGAAATTATTGGTAAGAAAACAAGGTAAGAAAGATTCATACTTTCAAAAATTTATCTGTTTGTGAAGAAGTAATGATAGAAGTCTCCTTTAATACACATAATGAGTATCATTATGAAATGCTGGAAATTTTAATTTTAATACAAATTTTGTATTTCATTAATGGCAAGCACTTAATATGTAATTAAAAAGTAAGTACTACTTATTTTTCGAAGCCCGACTTAAAAGTTTCCAAATAATTTGATATATAGACATTATAAGGTCTTAAGGCAATTTTAAGGGAATTTAATGCCTACCACGTATTAAACACCGTCAGGATCTTTTATAGATTGTGAGATTTTTAAGACTGGAGGACTTTTCATAGATAGTGACACATAGATGGCCTAAGATATTAAGGCTATTTTTAAGGCAATCTAATTCCCACCACGTATAACCCCTTCGGAAGACCTTTAATAGATAGTGTAAATTTTCATAGACGATGACATATAGACATCTTACAGTCTTAAGACTGCTTTAAGGCAATCTTATGCCCATCGCGTATTACTCACTTTGAACACTTTTCATAGATAGGACGACTTTTTATAGGCAATAACATATAGACATCTTAAGGTCTTAAGGCTGTTTGAAGGCAATTTAATGCCTACCACGTAATACCCACTTTCAGGACTTTTTATAGATAGTGAGATTTTTAAGACTGGCGGACTTTTCATAGATAGTGACAAGTAGATGGCCTAAGGTATTAAAACAGTTTTAAGACAATTTAATGCCCACTGCGTATTACAAACTGAAGACTTTTCATATATAGTGAAACTCTCTCTCTCTCTCTCTCTCTTTTAATAAATAATGACATGTAGACATCTTATGGTCTTAAGACTGCTTTAAGGCAATCTAATGTCCGCCGCGTATAACCCACTTGAAAGACTTTTCATAGATAGTGAAACTTTTAATAGACTTGAAGACTTTTCATAGACAATGACATATAGACATCTTACTGTCTTAAGACTGTTTTAAGGCAATTTAATGCCTACCGCGTATTATCCACCCGTAGGACTTTTCATAGATAGCTAGCGATATTTTCATGTCTTAAGAAATTAAACCTGAAAACGTCCAAGCACACACTCCTACAGAAATGTATGCTTAAAGCATATGCTTAATATCCATCTCCTTTTCATTCTTTAACAGCAACTGGCGTCGAACCTAATACCTTTGACTCTGAGAAGAGCTTGTATTACCACTATACAATGGTGATCTTTAAGCTCTCTCATGTTATATAAAATCTAGACAAAAGTAGTCAAATGAAGCGCTTCCGCAAAAAGAATTTTCGTTTTTTATAGGCTGAATTTGATGGATAGCTTGATATAAAGCTATCCATCAAAGCTTGATTTTTCAATTTAAAATATATAAAATATTGGTAATTTTGACTATTTTTTACACATTTTAAATAGAAAACAACAAGGATTCTTCTTCACCAAGGGATAAACAAAATTGTTTTTCATTATTCTAGGAAAAAGAGGGTATTATTTCACAATAGATATTCACTGGATTGTAACTCTCCAGTGGATTCCAAGCCACGTAGGAATCCCTGAAAACGAAAAAGCAGACAAAAAGGCCAGACTTGGGGCAGATAGTGCTCACACAGAAGTTCCTCTTACCCTTAGTAGAGCTAAGACAATTATCAATACCTACATCAACAAGTCCTCTAAAGCGGCTCTAAGAGAGGAAAGTATTGGGAAGCGATGGGAAACCGTCGCCACTGTCCCGATCTCAAGTTACCTAGAGAGAGTCGAGGCTGTTGCCCACTTTCGCCTTTTCACTGGACACGACTTTCTGGGCGTCCACCTACACCGGCTTGCCCTGGCTGCTGATGAAGCCTGCCCGCTCTGTGCCCATGTTGGGATGGATGCCGACCATCTAAAGCAGTGCTCTGCACTTGCCCTACATCCAACTGAAGATGTCGTCAGCCGTTATTGGGAGGCTCGGCGTCAAATGGCCGCCAAGAACGGGCGTTGGCTAAAGTTCAATGGATATTCATAATGGGATATAATCTGAAGATATATGTATATGTGAAAATATGTAGAGGTATAAATGAAAATTTAAAATAAAAACTTCACTCAATAAGTAGCTGGCAATCATTTATACATTATGAAATTCATGAGAAAAAAATCTATATGAAAGGTATGCATTTCGATGCTACATTAAAAGCAAAGCAAAAATGAAAGTCACAAACTATTTGCAAATTTATTCATAATTTTGGGGATTATCATAACCCCAATATGATAACGATAATCCCCAATCTGGTAATTGGAGATTATCATATTGACAGTGGAAAACAGGAAATCGGGTAGTTGTGAAAAATATTTTAAAATTACTTTACCTCAGGTAATAATTAACTTAATTACAAAAAATTATTATAATATGAATATAAAAATATTCTTATTTTGCTGTCAATGATTACTACATTTCATTTCGACTTAAAAGTGAACTAAGCACTTATTCAAAATATATTTTTCGAATTCAGCATTCACGTTTTGAATTAAAATGATCTTATGTGTTTAGGTAGCCGAGAGAAAAAAAATCTAAAAGCTAATTTCTCATCAAATAAAATTACAAACCAATACAGTTCTTAAAATACTGTCGGCATATATAAACAAATATATTGTAAGAAAGCTAAAAATAACAAGTCGAAATTTCAGGATACTTAGTGCGAAATGATATATTCATTCTTTTCGGTAAGGAAAATAAGCAAAATATGTGGCATTCAAATCTCCGAACGTTTTCCCAGAGGTTAAGTCTAACGATTTCCAAAACAAAGGTCAAATCGGAACAAAAAGAATTTGCAGAAAATACTTCGTTATGAATTCCAAGACACATTAGAATCCTGCATAGAAATGTGCTGATGTTTCGTTTTTCCTTCTGTCGACTTATTTATGAATTTCCTTTTCTGCGTCCTTATTAGATTGTTTTGAAGAATGTTTCTGTTTATTTGGTAACGTTGATAAAAAACGTAAGGAGTGTTTGTGTGGGAAAAACGCTGAGATGCATTGAAACATATTTCATAAGCAGTGTCTAGCCTATTTATTGATTATTTTTTTATTCTTATCGAAAAATCATGTATAGTTGATAAAAAAAAGAATATCTTTGCAAAACTTTTTGTCAGATTTGGTTTTGTAATATACTGTACTAAATTCCTTGTGACTATTGTAATCAACTTTTTCATTACAAAATATTTCTGTACTTATTAATGTGTTGTTTTTTGTTTTATCATATTTTCGTACAAAATAATGGCATTTATTTCATATCTATCAAATGTTTTCAATGAGGACCATGAATAGCAAATTATAAATTTTGATTCAAATTATTCAAAAGATAAAAGATTAATGATTCAAAGATTACGTATGCATATTACAATGGATATGATAGAGTAGTATTTTAAATATTTTAAATATGCTTGACATATATTTCATGAAGTGCTTCTGTGTAAAGTTGATCGTGATCATTCAATTATTTCTAATGTGATTATGTTTCTTATTTAGTCATTCTGATTACTTCCTATTCAGAAATTATTTTAACTTTTAATTTTCAGCATTGAATTCATTTTTCGATCAGTAAATTTTTTTAAACAAATATAATGATTAGGTAACTTAGTACAATTTTTGTACAGTTGATTGAAATTTAAGATTTTTATAATATCATGGTAAAAAAAAAACTAAGGATTATTTACTTAATATTGAAAATATTTTTATCAAATTATTAATTTTTCAGGATAATATTAATATTTAATATATAATAAATATTTTCATTATATTTTGAATATTATTAATTATTCAAAATATTAGATAAAATCTGTTTTTAATAAGGAGCACAGTTAAAATTAAATATCACTAATGAAGAAAAATTTGTAATGAACAAAAGAAGGAATTTAGCAGATAATAGTAAATATATTTTTGTACCCAATTTTTTATAAAAATAGAAATTTTGTTAATTTGTTTGTAAATGGTTAACGAACAGTTAGGATTTTCAAAAAAATCGGACAACGAACATTTTACAAAAGATTTTGTGTTCAGACAACGAACACACATTCGAATAGCGAACTAAAACGAATTCTAACGAACACTTCTCGGTTCTCGGAGCATGATGTACAGGGTTGCCAAACCCAACAGACCAAAAATCATTTTTATCTCTCTTGAACTATGTTGCTTGCCAATTGAACTTCAAAATTCTGTACTGGAAATTTTTTTTCCAAAAGAATATTTAGAGCCAAAGTAGACAGTTTTGGTTTTGAATTCATTCAAAATCGAAACTGATTTCATTTTGAGACCCTCCGTATCGTTGAAGAAGTGGGAGGATACCAGAGCCATGACTTAAGAATGACACAAAAACCAGGCTGATATCAGCTTGGTTTCGGTGTCTTTCTAATCATTCTAATGAATGTCATTCTAATCTTCTTTACAACAAGAATGCTGTTTATCACTTCCGGAAAGTTTTAAAAAATAGTGAAAAGCAATTGACATTGGACGTATTCTTTAATGCCTCATAAGCAAAAAATGTAAAGGACTATATATTGGATAAAGACTATATATAAGGACTATACATGAGAAAAGGACTATATGTTTTAATATGCACAAGACTATATGTTTCATTTTTTTAAAAAACTTACTAAGAAATTATGCATCTTTGTAGACTTAATTTTTAGTGCTTTTAGAAAGAATTAATATATTTCACAAAAAATCTATGGTAAATAGAATTGTTCAGAAATTAATGAACAGTTAATATAGCGAACATAGTCTTAAAATTATGTTCGTTAACCGATCACCTACCGTATATCATAATTTCTCCCTAGTAAGAAATAGCTTGCATGTTCATACAAACAGATAATGCAAACAAAAATATTAAAAGGCTTTTAAAAGCATTCATTTGTAGTAGAAAGTCATTATATTTAATATATTACTTTTAATATGCAAATAATATATAAAGAATGCATCCTACAAATTACAGTTCTTTTTTAAAATTAATTTATTAGTCAAAATATATAAATATACTTAATAAAATTTTGTTAGAATGTGGTTGAATAATTATTGTATTGTATCCATTTAAAATTTGTAGTTTCATTTTTAAAATGTTTCCTTCATTTAAAATATAAAATTATTTTATTTTAAAATTAGTTCAAAATTATTAAATTATAAGCTCTTCATTCAACTAAAATCCCTTTTCAAAATTCGAAAAGCATTGTTTTATATTGCAATAAATGTATGACAATGCTTGTAAAATTACTCTTATTTGTGTAACACTTGGCAAACCATGTTTTAAAATATTATGCGTTTGAAATTTAAAGCCACAATGAAATGCTAATATTTATATTCTTTTCTATTTAAATAAGACTAGAAGAGATTTAATACGTGTAAATTAAATTATATTAAATTTTTAACCAATCATTTGAATACGTAATTGAAGATATATGCTACGGAATATAAAGTACTGATTAAAATAATGTTTTTCAAAAAGAGTGGTGGCTGTAATATTATTTTAAAAAAAATATTATTTAAATAATTTTAATCTCAGCGTATAGCACATACATTACAAGCATTCATTTTTCTCTCATTTCACTTAATTAAAAATCTATATATTTTAAAGATTTAAGTAAAAATAATTTTTTTCTTGTTTTAAATAAACTGGGCACTTAAAGTATTAATTCAAATGCCTTTATTCAGAAAGAAAGATGGTTGCTAAATCAGCTAAAGAACTGAAGTTATTTAAATATTTTAAACAGAAAAAAATATAAGCTATATATTAAAAACTATTTTTCTCCATTTGCTTTTATAAAGGTTTGTACTTTAAAATATGTTTAATCTAAATAACACTTTAATAGCAAATAAGCCCCTTGAGTAATCTGCAATGGATGGATGCGGATTTATTATGTTAATAATTATTTAAATATACTTTATAGTTATATGAATGTTTAAGCAAATATTTCTTAACATCAAATCATAGACTTGTATAAAGTTCAATGACTTTAGCATCTTATTATCTTAAACTCTCATGAATTATATTCGGGAAATGATTTTTCTCAGATTTTTTACTTTAGGACTGAGAAAACTTCGCGTATTATCATATCCCTGGAGTGGAAACCTTCAACGCACATGTCACGATTTTACCAAACCATGACCAAAGTTCCCCCTTTCTAAACTTTTGGAATAACGTCGAGTTTTGGGAGTGACAAACAAGTGAGATACCTCCAAGAATTGAATTTCTTCAGAATATTGATTGCACGTCGAAAGGGGGTCGTTCTAGCACATCCTCTTCAAATGTAAGGATCGAGAACAGGTACTTTTGACAAGTGCTTGACTTTAGACTCTAGATATTTATTTATTAATTGAAAATTTCTGACTTTATCCGTATCAGTTTGAATCTCAGTGCTCGTAGAAAGTAAAGAAATTTCATTGTGTTCTGGAATTTTAAAATTTTAGACTGAAGAAATTTCTTCAAAATAATTTTAACACAAGTAAAATAATATTAAAGTATTAATTTAACTTTCACGATGTTAACAATTTTTGAACCTCGCGAAGAAGCTTTGTATCAAATTTAGTTACTTAAAAATAAAATATATAGACCGGCGTTTAAATTAACCCAAAATTATGCTTTCTTTTTTATCCTTCTAATATAGGATATAAAAAAAATAATATTTTAAGTAAAATGCGATTATTTAACATGATCACACACACACACACACACACACACACACACACACACACACACACACACACACATGTTTATTTCATAAATTTTTTTTAAAAATAATCGAATATGATAATTTAACTTGATTCTGTTTTGAAAGTTCTAAGACTAAATTTTTAATTTTTATTTAATAGGACAGACATTGGAATAACATTTTAAATTAAATAAACTATAATAATAAGTATGAGCCCATATTTTTAATGTAATACTTGTATTAATTAAATATTAGTATTTAAGTTTATTATACTAGAAATTAGTACATCAATTTACATTTGAATATAAAATATTAAAATATAAAAACTTTTGTATCAGATACATACATATCTCTCTCTCGATATATATATATATATATATATATATATATATATATATATATATATATATATATATATATATATTTAATGCTAAATTATAAATATCATAGGCAAAATTGAAAATACAAAATACAAGAATAAATATAAAAATCATATGCTAATCATTACATTCAGCACAAAAGCAGCTTAAATAGAATTACTAAAGTATAATTAGTAGTATTTTTCTTTATAAAATTCATTAAATACCAATAATAATAAATTACTAAATGAAGAATAATAAATTGAAAATAAGAAATATAGTAAACAGATGGAAAATGTGTTCAATAAATTGTTAAAAATTTCAAAGAAACAGAATTAAAAGAAAATAGAACGAAGTACTAACATTGCCAGCTTTATACGGGGTGTTAATCACATTGGCACAAAGTATGGCTTTTCTTCACCGGCTCCATACTAAAATTTTAAAGAACCCAAAGAATGCATCCCAAAGCCATACTAAAAATGGCAAACCAAAATAGAAGAAATTATAAATTAATTGTGAATTTTGAGAACTTTGGATTTAATATTTTGACTTATATTTTAGCTTTAAATTTATTTCTTCTAATTTGGTTTGACATTATTAGTGTGGAATTGGGGTGCATTGACTTTAGTCTGGAGCCGGTGCTGAAAAGCCATACTTTGTGCCAATGAGGGAAGAAAAGGTGTTAAACCCTCTCAGGAAGCTGGACATGTTGATATTTTGTTCCCTTTTTCTTTAATTCTATGTTTCTTTGAAATTTTTAAATTGTCTATTGAACACATTTTCCATCTATTTACTGTATATTTCGTATTTTCAATTTATTAATCTCCATTTAGTATTTGATTATTATTTTTTATTTGGTATTTGATTAATTTTATAAAAAATTATTATATCAATAATTACTCTTATACACTACTAATTATATATATATATATATATATATATATATATATATATATATATATATATATATATATATATATATATATATATATATATATATATACACACACAATTTATTTATGTATTTTACTATTTCCATATGGCACATATATTTCTGAATATGAACATTTTTGTATTTAATATATCTTTTCAATAACATTAATAATTTTTAACACAAATTCCATTAATAATAACAAAATTTACTGTATCAATTAAGTTCTAGATATTTCTAGATTTATCTTTTATTTTAGTGTTTATAATGTAAAAGAAAGATTGAATACGCTGTTATTATATCTCTGTACACATAGAATTTTGAAAATTATGTTTTCATATTATATTGAAAGTTTAAAATAAACTGTTTTCAGTAGAAAAAATTTTGTTTAACAAAGCCAAATTGAATAAATCAAAATTACTTGAAGGTTTTACATTTTTATTTTCATATATTTTAATTCTTATATTATTTTCGTGCGCCACATATTTTATTTAATTAATTTAGAATCATAAATATCAAATTATCTTAAAAATAATTTTTAAGAAGAGATAATATCTTCCATTTTATATTTGAAGTAATTATTTGAACTGGAGTAATGGACACAACACACACAAAAATAGATAAATACTGTTGTAAGTATGTTTAACATCTACCACGTATAGTCATCTTTATCATAGATAAATACTGTTGTAAGTATGTTTAACATCTACCACGTATAGTCATCTTTTGGAAAAATGTTTCATAAGTAGTTAATTATAATTGCGAAAAACAAAGGAAAAAACCCGGAAAATTGCTAAGAGCCTACTTCGATATTTATGCATGCAGACAGCAATAGGTTTGATAGCAGACAGCATAAGGTTTGACAGCAGACAGCATAAGGTTTGATAGCAGACAGCTACTTGTTTCATTTAGCTTCACCTTTACTTTAAAAATCCTTCACTTTAATAGCTTAGAGTAACTATTAAACTATATTAAGCACAAAAATGAATATTTTTTACAAATATAAATTATAAATCATTCCGTCGATTCAATGTTCTAAGCATCACTAATTACACATGATAGTAAAAATATTTGAATTATCAAAATCTTATGGGTGAAAAAATTTATTTAAAATAATTAGTTTTTTAATATTAAGTTCTGAAATAAGTTAACATTAAATTACATCTGTTTTTCTTCAGATGTGTGTGTAAACAAAATTTAAATGTACTGTAGTTTCGACAATAGGTTATTCATTTCGAATAATAATGAGCAACGAATAGTAATCTGCTTTCAAATTTACTCTGAATCCGAAATTTTATCATTAAAACAATGCCGTCAACAATTACCTTCTCTGGAAGGTATTCCTATTCCATTCAGGAAAACAAACACTTCCGGTTGATGGCAATTCAATTTTAAAGTAATTCAGAATTCAGCGAGCACTTTCGATTAACTGTAGCCGCCACTTTAGAAACTCCAACTCCAGAAAGATTCTGTCTGATACAAGTTTGTTCTAAGTAAACGCCTTCCATTAAGATTCAAAGCGGCTGGTCATCGATAACTACACGTGCTTTTGTTGAAATAGAAATTGAGTGGCTAATCCTAA
The DNA here is from genome assembly GCA_030067965.1 of Latrodectus elegans. Taxonomy (NCBI): domain Eukaryota; kingdom Metazoa; phylum Arthropoda; class Arachnida; order Araneae; family Theridiidae; genus Latrodectus; species Latrodectus elegans. The sequence goes on along the minus strand of CM057816.1, from coordinate 92,060,526 downwards.
CATGCTAGCCATCAAAAACGGAGCCAACACGTCTCAGCTGCTTGGCTAACTGTAATCGTGACGAGATCTTAAATGCGCCAGATCACAGAAAATGATGCAAATAATCTTCTGCCTCTTAATTTACAATGGCTGCTGAAGTTGATTCAGCATTTCTTGAAGTTATTCAATTCTGATAAGATGATTTTGAAGGAGTAAATTTTAGCAAATGAAATTTGAGGAATGGTTTGCTATTGCATGTTTACATTTTTATCTAGTTCTTATGAAAATATTTTAAAATTTCCCTTATGATTATTACTGGCTCATTTCATTTATTTAAGATTTAAAATCTCTAAATTATATAAATAGCTAGAAGAATATTCGGTTTTATAAAATATTTTGAACAAATCATTTTTTTATAAATGACTTTTTTCTGTTATTTTAATTTAATATCATGTATATTCAAATAAATATTAAAAATTATATCTATCTATATGTATGTACTATATATACATATACTATATATATATATATATATATATATATATATACTATATATATATTTTATACTATATATACATATATATATATATACTATATATATACTATACTATATATACATATATATATATATACTATATATATATATATATATATATTATATATATATATATATATATATATATATATATATACATATATATATATATATTATGTGCATATACATGACAAATATACCTATTAATTTCTCATTTCATCTACATAGTTTATACCATATATTTATTCATATAATATATCGTGTTTTATATAATTTAGAAAATAAGTATTTTCATAAACGTTTCACTTACTACATAGGCTGAGCTGGTGTTGATGAATGAATAGCTCTTTGGCTTTTAATTCGTCAAGTTTTGGGTTCGAGTCTCAACTTTTCTCTTGATGTTTGCAGTGGCTCTGTATATTCGTGTGTGAAAAGATGTAGAGTAGAAAAATATTTTTAATCTATCGTTATGTAATGTGTTAATATAATTAAAAAAAATTATTCTAACATTCCAAAATGTGATTTATATAATTTTTATAATTGTTTATCTTTTTGAATAGAATTAAATGCTTTTTATATTAAAATAAACATTATTTAATACGATAATTTTCTTTTTCCTACTCAAGATATCACAAACTTTTCTATGAAAACACAGACTAATGTAAACAGATTAGCTATTTAGAACTTCATTTATTCTATATATTTTATTTAAAAAAATTTTAAAATAAAATAAATGTCTATAAACTTTTAAGTATTTTTTTCTTATATCTATTATACAAGCAACAATGAAACATTTCCCAGTTAAAATTAAACTCTAACTGACATGAGCATGTTTATTGCATATTGATATTAATTTGGTTACATAATCACTCTGGAACACAAATAATACACTTAATATTTTATCTCCCTAAGAGTATAGCGAACAATGTTTAACAAACTAATACTTTATAAGCAATTTCACTTTACTTAGTATGGTTACGTGCAGGTTACTTTATGATGAAGTTTGCGTTTAAATACTTACTTATCTCTTCCTGTTATCTTGCCGTTTCTCCTTAAATCTTCTGATCTCTCCTTGGATCGTTTTGCATCCGATCCTTCTTTGTCATTCAAATCTTTATGTTGCCAATCCATCACTTAAACTTAGTTGGAATTTAACACAAAACATCACGTGGTTAAGGGAAGCGATTCAAGATCATTCTATGACAGTGATAATATATTCAGAGCTCTGAATGTCCGTAATATTTGAGATTATTGGCGCCATTAAGTTAATATGCGGGATGCTGGTAATTGTGCTTACAAAATATGGAAAATAAGCTTCTTAAATGCTTATATTAAGAAAAGTTATTCTTAAATAATTTACAGTTTGTACTTTAATATGTAATAACTTTTGTGGTTATATTTTGTAAGCCAGCGCAATGTTAAACGATTTTAATATATGTTAAGAAAAATGCACTCAAATGCATTCATTTAATAAATGTACATAAATGTATCGTATCATTAATATATATATATATAAATTAAATATTTGTGTGCATAATTTAAATATCAACTTTCATTTTCATTTATATTTTAATTAAACAGGTATATGTATGTTATAAATAATTTTTGCATTATATACTTTTTATAATATTTTTTAAATAATATTTTATTCAAAAAAAGCTTTTTCTATAAAACCATTTAGGAATTATGTATCTCTTTTGTGCATGCTACAAATAGATTTTTCTTTGGAAATGAAGTTATATTTTATTTCAAATTTATTTTACAAAATTTTAAAAATATATGGATTTTTCTTTAAAATTATAATATTGTTTCTTACGTTCTCTATTGGCTATTGAAATTGCTCTGCTAAGAAGAAATACTAATAAGCAAAAGGTACTTATTAAACGAATATGCAAAAAACGAGGGATAAAATTTTCGAGAAATTGGAAGCAGAACTCAGAATGATCATATTTGATTGTAGTCTAACAGTCAACGCCTACATGTATTGAGTCAAACAGCGATTACATATACAAATACATCTCCTCAATGACTTTCAACCAGACACCAGAGTTTATGGATTTTAATAACTGGCGTAATCTGACAAGACAGCTGCTCAGCAACTGAAGAATTGACATTTGCTATTTCTAAAAGATCTAAAGAACAAATTATATCAGTTATCAAGTAAGATACGAACAACAGGCAGTCTTTTATTTTGTTGTTTAACTAAAATGTAACTTACAGGGCTCAAATAGTCGCAGTACAAAAGAATATTCATGATTATTGGAATAGCAATTAACCATGACTCTCTCTACATTTAGCATTTATACATCCGAAAAATAATTGTTTTTAAGTACGTAATTACATCTCTATGTGTTCCGCATATAAAGAAAATCAATCCCAATTTTTAATACAATCATAATATTAATATTGCTTAAAATTAATTAAGTATAAATTCTTAAATTAGTACATATATATATTTTTCTATAATTTACATTAATCAACTGTTTCATCTTTAAAATAGTTTTAAATTTAATGAACATTGGAAATAGTTATAATATTTTCTATATTGAAGAATCATAAATATATAATTATAATGCATTTAAGTATCATTAAAATAGTTTAAATCAAGCAAAGTTTAAAATAATTAAGTTTAAAAAAATTTCTTAAATGAAATTTAATTTGCTGAATTAGGATTTATGTTTTCAAATTTGATGCATAAATATTTTTATTATTCATTGTGAATATTGCAGCATTTGTAGAACACAAACCCCCAAGACTTCTTTTATTAATTAATTTTATGAAAGTATTTCTTGACTTTTGTTAGAAATTTATTGTGATTTACAAATAATAAATGGAGCATAAATATGTTGGATTGGAATAATTTTACCCTTGAGAAAAATATTTATTGTTGTTGATATTGTTTCATGTAAAGCTCAAGAGACACATTAATTAACAAATTTGAGTAAGTTGAATCAATTTTAATGCTTTGTTATTTTTCTTAAACAGTTATACATTTAAAATATTTTATTTATGGTATTTATATTTTATGAAACACAAATATCGCAATTTTTAAATAGATATAGAAAGTCAACTTAAACTCTTTCTAGTGTTAAACTAAAAATAAAGTTTTTAGATATAATAAAAAACTCTAAAAATAATAATTTGGAAAAATTTATTCCCTTCAGAGATCCAATATCATATATTAGTAAACTGTATTTTTTTTTTTTTTTTTGCAAAATAACGTTTTAAATATATAAATGAAGCTGTTTTTGAAAGTATCATAGGTGTTTTTCAAAGTATCATAGGTGTTTTTAAAGCATCATAGGTTTTTTACTTAAAAGATAAGAAATTCTGTAAAAAAAAGTATTTATGAAATAAGTTTTATGGAAAAGTTTATTCAAATAAAATTTTGTTAAAAGATTTTTAACTATTGAATCCATTTATTTTTGTATCTACGAAATGCTAAACAAAATTTAAAACATTTTCTTCAAATAGTATGGAGTAAATTTTTAAATTATATGGTAAATAACTAAACATTAAAAATGCCCTATAAACTGAATTATGAAAACTTTTTTCCTTATTTATATTTTGATTTTTATGAAGCAAAAATTTTCTGCAAGCTCTATTTTATAAGAGAAGAGTACTAACCCAATGAGGTTATGAACAAATTAATAATTTTTTTCTAACAGAAATACTTCCTATAAAAATTTCATTTAAAAGTAAATTTAGCTAAAATTTTTAATTTTTTATTTGAATAAAAATTTACATGTAAAAAGTTTATCATAATTCAATTTATTAGGATTGATCATTTGGGTTTCTTATTAAATAATATATTTTCAGATAATTCATAATAATAAAATTTTATTGATAAAAATAATCAATAGGAAAAAATAGATATCTGAATATTTTATTTTTTCATCAATATATTAACTTTGTTTATGAGTCATTTTTTAAATTTAAGACGTATGAGGGAAAAATACATAAAATTATACAAGTATTACTGAATACCACAAAAGTAAACGAGTGCCATGATGAATGATTGTTGTACCTAAGTACTATGCTGTTACACGACGATAGTGTTCATACCGACTCTAGATCGGTTCTTCAGGCTCTCTCCTCCTCTGATATTCTCAGTGCCACTATTAAAGAATTTAAGAAGCTACTCCATCACCACTCGGACCTTTTCTCCTTCCACTGGGTTAAAGCGCATGTTGGCGTCCTTCACAATGAAGAAGCTGATGCAGCCGCCAAAGAAGCCACTGCATTTACTCAGGTACAACACTCTGTTCGCCTCAGTAGACGCCAGATCAAGAAAATCACCGATGACTTTGAGATCACCAAATGGCAACTCCTTTGGAACTCCTCAAACAAGACCAGGAGACTACACAAGTTTTTTCCCAATGTCTCTCGCACTCGTATCTCAGGAGACTTCTACGTCAATCAATTCCTAACAGGGCAGGGCGTCTTCGGCGCATATAGAAGCCGTTTTTATGGCAAAGACGACACCTGCCTGCATGATGAAGATACTTGCTCACCTGAACATCTCCTACTACACTGCAAACACTATAACGAAATTCGAGCTAAATGGTTTCCAAAGAATTTCCTCCAGCTTGATATCAAATTCCTGCTCTCCCTCCACAATGTCAGAAATGGACTTAGAGAAATCTTCTCCAATGAACTCCGAATTCATATTGACAACCCACAATGAATAACTCCACACAGACTCAAAACTTCCTCACATTGTAAATTGTAAATATTTAACTTGTAAATTTCCATTGTTATGTATTGTATTGTTTTATATTGTATTGTATCTCTTATTTGTCAATAAATACCGAGGTGGCCCATCTTCCAGTCAGAACGAGCTAAATGGAGCACCGCAACACTCAGACTCCTCTCTTCACCATCTTGGTACATTTACTTCACGTGGCTTGATTTACCGCCAACTTTGAGACTTCTCTTTGTCTTTTGGACTTGTGTATCCTTTGTACCAGTGTACCTTTTTGCCTGCACCACTTAGTACTGGCTCACTTCGCAACGCTCCTCTTTCACCGAATACCTTCGGGTGGGACGGTATCCATCTTAAACACCACTATAACGTGTCGGCAAAATAGTATTAAAGTATTTTTTATAGTCTAATTGAAAAAAATGTATAAGGCTTTCACTAACATCCTAAGTGATTTATTTTCTGGGAGCTGAACCGAAATCAGAAAAGCAACACTAACTTCAAACTGTTCAATAACTGCGGTTGAATCTTTGAAACGATTGTGATTGAATAGAAATCAAAAAAGCAATACCACTCTCAAATTGTTGAATAGAGAGTATAAGAATTATCTTAAGACCACTTCATTATTTTTAAGTATCATTTCTCTCAAATCCTAGCTGGCTATGGTTTGGGTACACCAGTTTTACTTAAAAATGATCAGCTCCTAATTACCCCTTTAAGTATGAAGTTCAGTGGCTCAGTAGCTTCATGCCGTTTCCCTTTGAGATCAGCAGAATGAAGCATCGTTTGACGCAGGGAGTGGCTGGGAGAGTGACCACGAACACTCTCTCACTGAGTTTCTGGAGCTCCGTGGGTTGAGAACGTATCCACGTTTATATGTGAAGTTCAAAGTCTTTCCACTGGTGTGTCGTGGATGTGGAGAGGAGGGTGCCAGCTGAGGTGTGACCTCGTCGCCTGACTGTGGCTGAAATTATTGACGAATTTGGTGATGGGTGAGTATTTCGAATCCGTTAATCTAAAGGTACTGTCCAGGACTCGTCTGCACCGTTATGTATGTATGTGTATTTAAGTATTATTTCTCAAATCACATAACTTGCTATGTCCTGTGAACATTATTTTGTACCATTTCAGCATGACAAAAAATAACTTAAATAAATTGTAAATGATAATAATTCCGCACACACAAAAGTCAAAAGAATGCGTTCCATTGAAAAAGTAATATTCGCTGTTTTCTTCAGAAGCATAGAACTCAAATAAGCCACCAGTCTATAAAGACAAGTGACGTTACAACTAACTTAACACAACTCAATATCTCCCAGAAGTTCTTCAGTGAGTGAATGCTAGAGAAAATCATCGTAAATCCCGTATTTCCCTTTCTGATTAACCAAGAAAAAGAAATTAATGCATATTGTTTATGATAACTAAATGTAATTTCTTATTCAGCCAAATTGTCATAACTTTTTTCTTTGAAAGAACAATATTTTAAAAACATTACTGTCCTACATTACATAGTCAATGAATAACACATCATGAAATTTACATTTACATCAAATGATTATAGTCGCAGTACTTGTAACTGCTAGAACTTTTGGATATGTTTTAATCTAAAAATTAATTCTTAAATTTTAATTTGACATGATTTTCAATAGGAGGACGAATTCTGTGGTTTGTTGGTTGGTGTCGCGTCCATTTGAATTTAAGTCAAATTACTTCAAATACTAAAACCACGGCCTTGGTAAATTGACGAGGTCTATTAATCTAAAAAATTTTTTTTATATTTATTCCAAGAAGTGAATTATTACAAGTATTCAATTTTTGAGAAATTAATCAACTGTAGTATATTTATGCTCCAGGAGAATTATTTTGGAGACTGATAAGATTCCAAAATAATTCTCCTGGAATTTTTTATTAAATAAAAATTAATAAAAAAACAACGTATCTTAAGCATTTTACAACGGTACTTGCATTATCTTAAAATTTTACGTCATTAAAAAAATATATGTTAGAAAATGCATTAGAGTTACTTTCCCTATGCATCGCTAATGAATTATTTTTTTAATACTGCAACCTCTTTGCATCTCAAAAGGGACACTATATATGTGTAATTATTCATATAAGCTATTATTCATGTATTTTTCTATTAATGGTAAGTTTTAAAAAAATTTAAGTTAATTTTATGCCATTTTTTAATATTTTTTTCTTATCGGTAACGAAGTTCTTGTTATGAATATTTTTTTTTGTTTCCCTTTTTTTTCGAGTTCAGTGATTTACATGAAGCTGAATTTTTTATTACTCATTACTGTTTAGAAAAGATAACCATAGCTTTTTTCCTTGAACGGTTGCTTAATTGTTTCCAACCTTTTACAATTTTCCAAGTGAATTCAAACCATAAAACACTGGGACAAAACATGATTATACTTTTAGTTTATTTTCATTTAGCCAAAAAAACCCAATCCTTCTTGCAAAGTGATTTACCCTGAAGGATATTTAAAATTAAAAAAAAAAATCTTTTGTTAATTTTTCACAGTTGTGGGTGGAGACACAACTCTTAAGCACGAATCTTTAATTTTCCCGACTGTTTAATTTTTAAAAGCAATTTTTTCTGCTGTGTTTGTTTCTAAATGGAACTGTTTTTCTTAATGAGGAATAAATAAATTTTTGTTTAAACAAAGAGATTATTTTTCTGAGTTTTAAATTTTTTTCATGATAAAAATATCTATTATTTTTTTCACTTAAACTTTATGAATTTAAATAAAAAATTTAAAAATCTGCTATACAGTATTTGGAAAAGAATGTACTTTAGGGTGCTGCTTGGCAAATTTTTGCTCTTTTCTGTCGCCAAGAGCCGTACATTATTGAAGAAACAAGATGGCATTAAAATACTAAATTTGCCGCAAATAAACAAACATCGCCAACAATATGCTGTCGAATGGGCGAGAAACCGAGAGGCACCCTAAAGTATAGCCACTTCAATATTTCTAATGAAATAATCGTATAAAGATTTCTTATACGAATAAAGAGACGATAATTTTGAATTTCAAGCTGAGATAATATTTTGTCAAGTCTTATTATAACTACCAGCTTCACTGCATTATCGTCTAATCTAAGTTTCTTCGGGGCTACTTTATACTTGACAAGAGATAAATATGGACTGCAGTTTAAAAGTTTGGATTCAATTATCACCTCGGGCGTGGGAGTCTGTAGTGCTGCAAAATTCCACTTAAATTTTATAGTCCGGACTAATAAGTTCTCATGTACAAAAATGAATATATAGAAAGAAAAATCTAAATTTAGGTTTCCCACTCCTTTTGATAACTGGTCACTAATTGTTCAGTGACCTGCATTTCATTTCAAAATTCGTAAATGAGATTGCCTCTTTAGACATGAAAGTTTGCAATGATTCTAAACTCACCTTAAAGTGTAATTCCTGCTTGAATCATCATTTAGTATTAAAGGGTAGCAATAAATTAAATAAATGAAACCAAATATTGAAATATATTATTTAATTTTTCAGCGAAGGCAACTGAATCATTAGCGTTGTTTTTAAAATTGCATCAGTTTCTGGTTTTCACTGTCATCTCGGGGTTGAATCTTTTAGATGATTAATAATATACTTTAAATTAATATCCTTTTCCGAATCAATGTTCAAGTGAAAAAAATTGACCTCAGAATGATAAAAAAATTTCATTTGTTTGAATTTATAGTTGCTCAAGTCGAAAATACCAGATATGATCACATACCTTCACAAGCAAAAATACCTTTAAAAATTTTATTAAATTTCTCATAATTCTTATTTTTAGAGAGGGTTATTATTAAATTCATTGTACAAGCTTACAAAGTAGCAAATAAAAGAATCATTGATGTCTAGTTTTAAGTATACTTCCTACATTTTTGTCACTATGGAAGTGGCGGCCGGATAGACTTTTGGATCAACATTTCAAAGGTTCAAGTATCACTTAGGGCTTTAATGGTTTATACTCTCTTTCAAACTTTAAATCTTGGTCTAAGTAGTCTTTTCTTTCAAAAAATGACAGTTGAGAGTTAAACCCAATTAAATCATTTTTGGATAGATGGTAATGATTATTACCTCATATTCGATACATCAATCATAACACAAATCAAAGCAACAAAACTTAAATTCTAAGTAATTTGTCTCAAATGCTTATTCAAGAGAATTCAGTAATTATGATTCTAATGCCATAAAATTATTCAAATAATGCAATTTTTACATTTTGTAGTTAAAAATTTTTTTATTATTTAGCATAAATAATAAAAATATTGAGACTTATTTCTGCTTTATTTCTTTTTATTAATAAAGCAGAAATAAGTTTTAATATTATATGTAAAAAATTATGGTATATTCATGTCTTATTAAAAAGATTTACCATTTCACCAATTTAATCACGATAATATTACACATGGCTAAGTGACAAAAAGTCAGTTTTGCAATTCATTTAAAATGTTTTACTATTTACCTACATAAATAATTAAAACAGTTTTAAACTTATAGGCCACTGTACATTCATTAAAATATTACAAAATAAAATAATTCAGGAATGTTAAAAACACATCCTATTTCATTGCTAATATCCCTCGTTTACTTGGGATCTGAAATTTAGAATTCACTTTACTAAGGAACTTTTTCTTTTAAAATCTATATGAAAACTAGCATGAAATTTCGATGTCCTGAATAGATATTGACTATTCAAATAATGTGAAGATTTTAATATAAGAATTTCTCCTAAAATTATTAGTAATTGAGCTTCAAAAGAAGTTTGTTGATGTGAAATACATTTTCGAAGAATTTGCCCATTTATTTTCTATTGAAACTTTCTGAAGTTGAATGGTGTTTAAAGTAATTTTTCTTTGCTTATAAAACTTAAGAAATGCTTAAGAATTTTTATTTAGCTAAGAATTATATGCTCTATTATATATTTTTTTTATAAAAGTGTTAGTAAAAACTATCTATAAAGGTATAATTATGTATATATATATATATATATATATATATATATATATATATATATATATATATATATATATATATATATATATATATATATATATATATATATATATATATATATATATATATATATATATATATATATATATATATATATATGTATAAATATATATATATATATATATATAAATACAATATATTTATATATGTATATATACAATATACAATAAAAAATTATAGTATATCATGTCTTATTGTATATATATATATATACAATAAAATATATATTATTTATTGAAATTCTAAAAACAAATATTATTTAAAACATGTTTATACAATTTTCATAATTTTACATAGATTCAATAATTTTTTTAAATAATCTCAAATTATATATATATATATATGTATATAAATATATATATATATATACATACTATATATATATATATATATATATATGTATATATATATATATATATATAAATATATATATATATATTTATATTTATATATATATATATATATATATATATATATATATATATATATATATATCCTTCAAAATAATTTAATATATTTTTAAATGTTAGATCTAAATTAATCAGAATAAATTATTATATTTTCATTGCAAAACAAAATTTAGAGTTTTAAAATATTTATTGGCTTTCTTGGAGAAAAACTTTAATGGATGATTCCTTTTATTTTGGAAGAATTTCGCTATGTATTTGAAATATTATGATTTAGTGAGAAAGAGACTAATATCTGAGAGACTAAGAGATTAATATAAATATTAATCTCTTAGATTAAAATAAATATTAATCTCTTAATATAATATTAAGAGATTAATATTTAAGTTCAAAATAAAAGAAAAATATTTTTCATTACAGTTCACGAGTTTCTTTATCACTCGGTAATACGTGTTTTCGTGTTTTTAAAAGAATTTTTCATTCGATTGTTTGTTTATTTTTGTGAAGTTATTTAAGTTAATTCTTTGCTTAAAACTGTTATTTTTAAAATAATGTATTTGAATACAAATAGTTTCCTTTTCTTCAAATGTTTTTTTGTCAATATAATCTTGAGGCGAAAGAGTTTATTAGAAGTTATAAATATAGATTCATTTATAAATTTTTAAACATATTGTTCTGATGAATCACACAGAAAATATATTTTGTACCATAATCATACAGATAAATAATTGATTGTTTTTAGAAACGTAAATTATCGTGAAAGGTAAATCTTTTAAATTTATTGCATAAAAATATTATTTATATATTATCTAAATATTATTTTTAAAATATAGGAAAGATTAAATTAAGGTCCAAAAGCAAGGACAATTATTGATGCCTGTCCGTGGTTATAAAAAATGTGTAATTACATGAAAATATTTTCCTTTGTTTCAGAAAATGGTATAACAAATTAATTTAGGCTCATTAAAAGAAAAGAAGTAATTGCAATGATATGAAAATTATAAATGTAAAACTTTTGTTGTATTTGCTTATTATATTCACATTATTAAACTGAAATATTATGCCTTATTCAATTTTATCATCTAAAAAATTATAGATAACTTTGATAACTTTATTAGAGAAAAAATAATCTAATTAGGGTATAATAAAATTTTCTTTCTTACTTTATGAAATATGTATGTACAAAATATTTTAATAAAAGAAATATTTCTGTATTGATATGTTCTTCTAATTACAGTTTTGTTTTTGAAGCAGTAAAAATATTTTCGAATTTAAAATAATCAAATATTCTTTATCAGTGAAAGATGTTTGGATAATTATTTAAAATCCCTAGAAGTTACATTCCTCTTTACATTTATCGTATAAGCACATACAGTTTATTATAACATAAGAGGGAAGTCCTTAAACTTTGAAAAAGCATAAATACTCCTTCTTTTTAGGTTAAATCAAGTGTGTCTTCTGTAAACAATAAAAGTAATTGATCTTTAAATTCGCAAATAATCTCATAAATTTATGTTGTAAATTTGTGGAGATTGTAGATAGCATAAGAATATGATTATACTAATTTAAAATATACTCGTGTCCATAAATTAAGAATAAAGGAAGTTCAGGCAAAGAAAGATGCTGAAACAAAACAAATGTGAGTTATTTATATAAAGTCTACTTATTAAACGAAAGGTAAAGAGCAAAACACATGCTGTATGTTTGACATGATTAATAAAAATTTCTATTTTTATTCTCTGGAGCAAATTTCCATTACGAACCCATTTACAAATACTCATATAACATGGTTGGTATGATGATTAATACATAGTATATCCCCCAGATGATGCAATACATGCCGTACAACGCCTAGTCATTCTGAGTATAAAATATCTATATAAAGTATATATAATATAAAATATAATATATAAAGTATATATATAAAAGTACATATATAAAGTAAAATATAATATAAAGTATCGATCTGATCTTTGGGAATATTACACCACTCATTAAGCAATGCTATCCGATATTCCGGTAGACATATGGGAGGGGGTTGAGGAGCTGCAATTCATCAGCTAAGCATGTCCCACACATTTCTATTGGATTTAAGTCCGGTGATTATGCTGACCAGTCCATACGGGTTATGTCCTCAGATTGAAGACATTCGTCTACAATGTTTGCATGGTGAAGACAGGAGTTGTCATCCATAAATTCTGCAGCCATGGCACCCCGAAACAAACGTACATGTTGCTTCAGAATGACATTCCGATAGATGTGACCTGTCATGGTTACATTCTGAGCATGCAGGTTATTTCTGGAACCCAGAATAATTCCACCCCAAATCAGAAATCCTGCATCACCGTAACAGTGTCTTCAAAGGTGTTCTCTTGGTAATAACGGATACCTAGCCCTTTCCATATGAAAGTCCGACGAGAATCAAACTGAAATCTAAACCTATTATCGTCGGAAAACATCAAACATGACACTGTTGTGGTGTCCACAATACTTAGACTCTACTCCAGCTAATCGCAGGTAACAGTGAGTTGCGATAAGTGGAACACATCTGACAAGCTTGCGAGCTTACAGACCAATGTGTCCTAAGCGCCTGTACACGGTCTGCCTTGAAACTGTCGTTCCGGTATCCGAAGAGAGCTGATGATACAGATCTGATGCCGTACATTATCTGTTTCTTTGGCAGTAACTACCGAATACCGGTCTTCATTCGGCGTTGTAACTCGAGGGCGACCCGTGCTGTAATGTCTATTCACATTGACATCATCGTGGAACCATTGCTAAAGCTTAAAGATGACACTCAAGGCAATTCCAAGTTCCTCGGATACCTTCAGCTGGGTACATCCACATTCCAGACAGCAGATTATTCTACTGCATAAAACAGCATTCAAATGCTTCATTTGTGCCATAGTTATGCGGTTATTGCACTGAAAGGCTTTTAAAACGCTTGTGAAAATTTTTGCTTCTTTGCAACTATTCCTTATATGCACCTGTCTTACACTTTGTCATTGTGACGTACTATCGGCACCATCTGGTGGCTTCTTGTAATTTGCATATCATTCTTCAAAATGTGTGTGAAAATTCTACATGTGAAATTTTTATTTTAAAGTTCAATTTCAATGTGATTCTGAATTTTCCTTAATTTAAGGACATGAGTGTAGGTAAAACTAACAAAACATAGCAATGATGTCTACTTTTTATAAATAAAAAATAAATCTTTGTAACCAGTAAATACTTGAAATAATAGTAAGTAAATGGAGCATAAAAATTAGGTATTATTAGAAAATAGAATGAATTTTACGAAAATTCTTTGTACTTGCTAAGTAACTTAAAACAGTAAAATTGATTGTCATATTTAAATTGGAAATATATATTAATTAATTTTACATAAGCTATACGAATAAATCAGAAATTCTTATAAAGTTTTTTTCTAGTTTTTATTCACAAAGCACTATTATTTATTAAAGTTTTATAAATTGTGTAAGTGTAAAAAACCGTACAATTTATTTCGAAGTTAAATCAGACAAAAATGCAAAATTTTGAAATTTAACATTTTAATAATTATATTAATAAGAGTAATTTATTTTCATAAAAAAATTCTGAGTAATCAAAATGACATGCTATTATTAAAAATAAGGACATATTAAAAAATTTATAATTTAGATTATATGAAATATTTTAGAGTAAAAAGCAGCCTAGTTTGCGTAATTCAAACGAGTTGTAGTTTAAAAACAAAAAATTGAATATATTGATTTAATAAATCATTTAATTCATTCATTTATTTTTGACTTATTATTACAGAAGTCTAGATATGTAAGGATAAATTACGCAATAAAAATTACTATATATAAATTGGTTTATTATTTTTTCCGAAACTAATTTTAAGTCACTCTAGTAAACGATGAAATAATTATATAAATTCAATGAACAATTCAATGCTTAAATTGTTTATAATAAAATAAACATGTTTTTAATCTTTTCGAAAAAGCTTTTTATGCGGTTTTAATGGTCTTTCATTACTTAAAATGAAAAAAATTGATTTTCTTTTAAAGCATTTTACATTACAAGCATATTCATCCTTTGAGATTTACTAATTTTATTTTCCTTCAAAATCTAGATTTGTTTCAAGAAATTAAGAAATTTCAATTAAAAAAGAATTTATTTTATATTATAATCACATTCTTCATAATGGAAAAAAGATAAGATTTTTTAAATATTAAAATAAGGTTTTCCTTTTCAGAAACAACAGAAACATAATTCGTGAAAGGATTTTTGTTAAAATGGAATAAAAATTCTTTTTATTTAACTCAGTTTTACAGTCGGGAAAATTTCCAACTATTTTTGCAGTAACTTTGCGTCTCTTAAGTAAGAAGGTAGTTCAGCGAATATAAAATCAAATTAAAGGACATGCCTTATCGACCTTAAATGAGCTTTTCCCTCAGAACTTTCATCAAAATACTATTTATTAAAATTTGCTCTTCATTTTACAACAGCTTGTCTTACGATGCTGCGTTTCCATGAAATTCCTTAAATGCATTGCATTTGTTAATTTATATATATATATATATATATATATATATATATATATATATATATATATATATAATATATATATATATATATATATATATATATATATATATATATATATATATATATATATATATATATATATATATATATATATATATATATATATATATATATATATATATATATATATATATATATATATATATATATATATATATATATATATATATATATATATATATATATATATATATATATATATATACTTTTGGGTAGTTTTCAATATCAATATAATCTATAATAATATTTTTTAAATTTATTTTAAATATTATGTATAATAATTTTATTTTAATAAAATAACAGGAGCAGCTGTCATTAATTGTAGAATTATAGGCAAATTATCGATATTTGATTTCATTAATTAGATTTTAAATTTTCTAATAAATTTAATTATAAAATTCAACACTTATTACTGATTTTATAAAGTAAATGGTCAGAATTATGAAAAATACGTGAGATAAATTGTCTAAGAATTACAAAAGCAAAAATTTAACCTTTTTTAATTGCTTATATAAAAAACTAGAAATTTATATTCTTTTGATGGTTATAGGTTACAAACTTAAAATTTGTATTTTATTCAGATTGGAAATGTTTATAGTATAACGATAATAAGAATGGCTAGCAAATATCAGGGGATTTATTATATATGATAAGAAGAATTCTATATATAATATGTAGAAGGATGTGTTAGAATATAAATTAATAAATGAAAACAACTGTATTTTTATTTTTCATAGATTCAACTCACAAAATGAAAATTAAACAAAAATATAAATCTTACTCTCAACGAGCGTGAACTTTAGTTAAAGATTAATTGCTTATTAGAATAATATTTAATACTGCATGGCTATATATATATATATATATATATATATATATATATAGCCATTCAGTATTAAATATTACTCTAATAAGCAATTAATCCTTAACAAATATACATACATATATATATAGATAGATATATTACAGATAACTAATCTACACAATTGAAAATATTTATATCAAATTATCAAAACTCGTACTATTAAACATTGTTAGAAATACTAGAACAAATATGTGTCTCGAATAAATTCAGAAGATTAATTATCTAATTTTGACTATAAAAACAACATTTGATTATTTTAGAAATTTTTTATTACATTTTGTCGTTTTACAAATCATGGGTAATTTTTAATTTTCAAAGCTTTCAGCACTCTAAGAGAAAGAAGTGACGGCAATTCTGGTGGGGAACACCCAGTAAATATTGCATCATTACTCCAGTTCTCGTAATTCACAGTAGAAAAATCTTGGACTAGGTCTGCGACCCTTAGGATTTTCATTGGTTTTGGAAAATATGGTGAATATGATCTTTTATATATTCTACAATTACCGTTAATCAAAATAGCGTTACATGTCTTAATCAAAATTCAAACCTGCATATTCTTCAGACAACTGAGTCCTTTTACGCAATGTGCTAATATTAAAAATAATTGTTTGAAAATATTAGAACATCTAATTAAAAAGTCAACTACTTGTAAATTAAATCACATTTATAACTTATATTTTAAAGTATAAAAGTTGTTCATAAATTCACTTCATAATATTTGATGCCATTTACAGCTTTGTAAATTTTTACTGTCAAAATGAAATATTGTAACGGAAAGCATATGTGAAAAATTTACAAAATATTTACTGTTAACTTATTGCTTAATTTATCAAAAATATTAATTGTTTGTTGATGGCACACCACTTAAGTGATTCGTTTGTAAGATGATGTAAGCATTATACTAATTAATTTTGATTTCACTAAATCTGTTTTCACAAATATATATTTCCTTGTTTTATTGTTAAACGATGATAATATATTTCATTTAAAAAGAAATATACAAGTTTCAATTTGTTCTTAAATTTAAAATCCGATTATAAAGAGTTCAAAAACTTTTAAACACTTTATAAATATCTGAAAAATTAAATAAAGTCTCAAAGGAATTTTTTTTCTGCATGACTACATTAGAATATATTTAGACAAGATTAAAATATGAAATTTGCTTTTAAAATTATGTCCGTAATTTTAAACTCACTAAATGTTAAAATAGCTTCAATGATTTTATAAATAAGTAAATAGTCTTAAATATTTAATTTTTAATGTTAATTTTACTTTTAAATTAAAAGTTATAATTTATTGGAGGTTAGTGTGTTGTGAATAATTTGGAGGAAAAATAAGCAAATTTACATGAATTATTGGTACAATTAAAATTAATGCAATATACTTTTATAAAAAATATCAGTATACAGGTTTTTAATCATTTAAATCTGAAATTCAAATTAAAAATAAAGAAATCTAATTCAAAATTTTATAATGATTGTTTCAGTGTAAATAAATTTATAATTTAATAATAATTACTGAAGAGTTTGATAATGCAAGTATATATTTATTAACTTACT
Organism: Latrodectus elegans; assembly: GCA_030067965.1. Lineage (NCBI taxonomy): Eukaryota > Metazoa > Arthropoda > Arachnida > Araneae > Theridiidae > Latrodectus > Latrodectus elegans. The sequence goes on along the minus strand of CM057816.1, from coordinate 92,042,863 downwards.
TTGTTGGAAATAAATGATTGTGAATAAATTTATTTGCTTTAGATTATTTTCTATGTAAAATTAAAGGAGCATACAAGTATCGGCTGAAATTTGAGCTGAAATTGATTACAAGTATCGGCTGGAATTTGAAAATAAATGCTTCGTAAAAGAAATTTAATTGAAAACTTCTATTTCGGCTATAAATATGAGAAGATATAAAAATGAAAATAATTATTTTCAAAGATATGTGTGTGCTATATTCTGAAATACCATATACTTTCTCAATCACTATGGGATAATGGTGGTATCAGAAACACTTCTAGTTTCTTAAAAAATATCATTTGATTATTTTTCACACTACAGGGAATTTAATTAATCCGAATTGCTATATGAATTTTCATAAAATGCATTTAACAAAAAGTAGGCAATATCTTTTAAATAATGCTAAAATATACGCAATATGCATAATACCATGTCTGCTTTACCAAGGAATTTTACATGAAAATAAAAATTTGAATAAAGAAGTAAAACGTAAACAGGTAATGGTATTTTTAAATAGAAAAATATAGACTTTTTATTATAATTTTCATTAAAATGTTTTAAAGTGCTCATTGAAAGACCCAGAATTTTTCAATATTTAGATTTTACGATTAAGTTAAATATATACTGAAGTCGTTTTGAAGCAATTAAATACTTTTTGAAAAAAACATGAGATCCAACATGAATAATTTAGTCAACAAATTTTCCTTTTTGCTAAGTTCTTTCATTTTATATTTTTCAAATGAGGAATAAATATTCACTGAAAGCATTTACTCCCTCAGACTTCAAAATAAACTATAAGCCATTTAGGAATAAAAATTTTGCCTTTATTTTACAGTTTCAGTATTTCTACTCCAAGTGTAAATTTTATTAACCATTTGTAGAAATCTCATGCTTTGATTTATTCTGCTGCTTTGAAATAATTAAAATATGTAGTGGAAAAAAATCTGTGCAATACAAATATTATTTATGCTTTTAAGAGAGCGATTGTGATGCTTTTAAGCGATATTCCAAAAATTGGAATAAAAAATTATATTTTTTATTCCAATTTTTGGGGGAATATTTTAAGTAAATGGAATTTTTTTTCAAAAAATGTCATTAAATGTTCATCGAAGAATATTAGTGAGGAGAAAGTTTTTGCTTAGTTTTAAATATCAAGTGGTTTCATAATTTATAGATTCATTAACAACATTGAGATATCTTGTATAAAGAAAATAATAAATAGAAATACATTTTAATGGTCTTTGAAAAGCAAATACATTTCCTCAGATCATGAATTGGATTTTGGATTCTCAGCAGATACAAAAAAATAGGTAAACTAACTAAATTGAATTGTGTTATTCAGCTATAGATAATTAAGCCACTGGTTACAATATAAATGAACTTTTTTGTGATAATGACTATGTGTAGGATTTTAGTTGCCTGTTTTAATAGTCTTAATATATCCGACTAAATAAATGAAGTATACCCTGACATATATTCGTTATATAATAGAGCAGAATGTATTTGATACATGTATTGGATGTATTATATCAATGATATATTTGAAATATATTTCGATGCTCTAGACCTCCATATTTACCGCATCTGAGTCCACATGACTTATTCGTGTTACTATACATTATATCACTTGTTATGTGGAGACTCATAACAAAAACTGTTATCGATGCAGAAGACATCTTGTATTTCCTATCTTAGAGTGCGTAACGATATAATTTCTGCGTCGTTTGTAGGTATTTCAATAATGTTAGGCGTGTGTCACATCCAAAAACTTTTGCAATGATTCATTAAATATCTTTTAAGGTCAGAATTTTAATTTTAAATACGACAATATCGCAATTTTCGTCTTTTCTTCCTTGTCTTGATTTTCATGCCATTATGTTAAGTAGGATCCTCTTTGTGCCATTCCTAAAAATTCTTTGTTGACGAGAAGAAAATCGCATATATTTCCTTCCATATATTTATCCACACACACGAGCATGTGTATAAATATAAAGTAGAGAATGCATATAATAAATTATAATGCATAAAACAGCAAAATAAGATTCCAAATTAATTTTAATTCCGTTGAAGATAGAAAGGAGATATATTACAGGAAAATAAAAAATAATATTTAAGAGTATCCAGTATATTTAGTTATTCTTTGGCTATCTTGCATGTCTAAGAGTGTTGCAAACCTGTCTTGCATAAATATAATGATAGGTATTTGTTAAATCCTGCATAATTATTAGTTAAAGGCAATGTTTAAATCTTTAGCCCCTAGAGTGAATCCCATACATACTCAATCAGATTGAGCTTGAAGGGCATCATGGATATTTTTCCTTTTTTATCATTATATATGTTTCTTAAAAGAGTAGCTGCGAAACGTTTGCTATGGTTAAACATTAAAAAACGAATGATAGATGGTTGAAGCATAAAATAAATTCAATGCCTAATTTACAATATTTTGAGCCGCTAAATTACCTTTCTTATGATATGCTAGTTGTTACGTTATTGCTGCTACTTATGACTCTTGTATCAGCCAAGCTCGATATGCCATTCCTTATGCAATTTTAAGCCAGTAGGGTGCGTCTTTTGTTTAACCAGAGCAACATAAAGGTGAAAGTGCGACTTTGCTTCAAACTCCTCCAATAGATGGCACCACCAGAGGGAGAGGAATTTTTCTCCAAACCATTACTCTCATGGTAGCTCATTACATCACACTCATGGTACCATTACACTCACTGCTCATCGACCCACCACAGAACTTCCGATTCCACAGATTTAACAAGCACTTATATCGTATGTACTTGGTGGGTTTTCGACAGCAATGTGAGTCGAATTGCACCCTTTCGGACGGAATGCCGATTTCCTAGCAAATGCTATACTCTCTCCAACATTGTATCCAATGAATACCACTTATTCAGTTCTTGTGTATTGTGATTTCTTCAAACAAAAGTGGAATTATTGCAAATTCTTTTCTTTCCTTTCCAATTAAATGACATTAAATATTCCACTTCATTTTACATTCAGTCTGAGTATTAAGCAGACCAACCTCTTCTTTCCTCATAGTACTTCAAGTTAACAGCCTACATAGTTAGTTAATGAGCTCATGAAAAATTCCTGATAAGTAACAAAAATGGAAATGAGCCTTGTACAAAAAATGTTTTTCTTATAACGAAAACTATCCTAATTACTGTAAGCTATAATATTATAGCATTAACCTTCTGAGAATGCATTTACTTAGAAGTGATTTTAATTTGGAGAAAATTTATCTTCTTGTGGAAGTAAAAGAAGTTGAAATCATGTTAAAAGAGTATTTATTTAATGACAATAAATTCCAAAAGGATAATGAAATAATTTGAGCAATTATAGTATGACATGATACAACAGATTGTTCTGTGAAGCTAGCCAAAAAATCAATTTTATTTAAAATTTATACTATTAAAAATTATTGCAAAAATTATTCTATGAATCGTTATAAATATAAGGAATCAGAATATAGGTATCAAATAATATTATCTGCAATAGATATGTACTTTAGCCAATCGCCCTGTCTAGTGGTCAGAGTGCCTAACTGCTGATATGGAGAACCTGGGTTCGAATCCCGGTTCGGACATGAATGTACTTTCTCTCTCTATCTATCCTGTATTTTCCTTTCTGTGTATGAATGAGGTGTGAATGGTTGCCTATCAATGGGTCCCTATGGCATGTGTGTACTGAAGCAGTCGGACTCCACACCAAATATGATTCAGTATGAAAAAGTGGAGCAGCGCACCCAATATTGTCAACCTACCTGGCACAAGAAAAAATAATATATACATATATATAATTCAAATTTACATGTTTTAATCATCATAAGTAGTTTATTTTATTTGCAGGTAGTAATCTTGCTGAAAATTGCAATCTTTACTTATTTTAAAATTGTTAAAGGAGCAAGTACAATTTAAATATAAAAATGTATTGATTTCCAAAATTACACAATTTCTTAGGCAGACTGGTGCAAAACACATTTTAATAAAATTTTAAAATAGTTTTGTCTACTTTTTGGAAGAAAAGGTGAAACTCAATGAAACATTCTTGGGATTCTGTAAAACTTTAGACCAAAAATATGAAATGGTCACCCCTCCTTCTTAAGCTTCCGAATGCGAGTAACACGTGAAAAATTTCTTTCGAGTTTTCAGCCGAGAGTCTATCTGAAATATATTTTTACCTACCTTTTCACAGAAAAAGAATGGAAATCTTTATATGAAAGAGCAGAAACATCATTTTAAAATTTCAAAGAAACAAATTGACTTTACAAAGTGTTGATAGTCATACTTACTTGGTGGAAACCTTTACTGCCGACATTCGCGGTGATATTGAGCATAGAAGTTTGAAAAATCACATTGAAATACTAAGCATCGTGACTTTTCCGGAAGATAAATCGTTTTTTCAGAATAAAATAGTTGTTTTATGTTCATGCGTCAACTTATATACGAGAAAAATAAATTTATTTCGTTATTTTGAAGGAAACAGTGATATACACGGTCAGGCTTCACACATTCTCAATACAGCTTTTTAAAATTAAGTCGATCCTTATTTTTCTCAACCAAATACAATTATTGCTGCGATTTTTCTAATTTTTTTAGTTAATAGTCTGTTTCACTCGTTAGTAATTGAACAATAAAAATAAATATATTCATAAAATGTTTGAGAAAATGAGACATCTTTAAGAACATTTAAAAGAAACATTTTGCAGTATATACAGAAATCTTAATTTAAATATATTTTCATTGATATATTTTTTTCACAAAGAAACTTTTAAATTTAAAACTGTGTAAATGTTTTTCTATAAAATGTAAATATCTGTGAATTTATAGATAACTATTTTGTTTTTACAGAATTTTACAGAAATATTTTTATGTTCCTTTAAAAAACAAAAAGTTCTCCTTAATATAAATTACTCATTTATTTTTTAAAATATAACATTGTGTTACGCATAAAAAATTAATAAGAAAACTCTTTATGCATTTTACTATTGTGTTGAATGCTTTATTTAATTTGAAAAATTCTGCCCTAACCATAAGAAAACGTCCTGTAAATTAAAAAGAATCTAATCATAAAAATAAAATAGATATAATTTACAGATAAAAAAATTTTTTTTCGTAGTATATAGCAGAAAAGAAACGAACAATATCTGAGAATTGTATTTAGATTTATGGTTAACTTATGAACAATTACTTTAATATATAACAATTCTGGTTTATGTTTATTAATTCAGCCATCTTTTTGTATTTTATTATATATTATATTAATGCCTTTATAAATCTGAAATATTTTTAAACAATGAATATTTTAACAGATGTTATATTCAAATATAAATTAGGAATGATATTTTAAACTAATTAAGTAAGCATCATCTTTTATATTTAGGATATTTTTGAAAATATGTTTATGTTCTAAAAATGGATATTAATGATAAATTATATTTAAAATAATTTTAAAACATTATAAATGGACGGAAGAAATATAATTTTAATTGAATTTTTAAGCAAATTACACATTAATCAAATATTATTCTTTGATATTAAGTTTGCCTTTTAGCTCAATTTTTTAATTTACACTGTTGATTTTAAATTAATTACTTATTTTAAGTTATTTCTTAAAATATTTTATCTATATTTAACAGCCAAAATTATTTTATTAGTTTTTATTCTCGTATTTAATTTAAAACTTCCGTAAATAAGCTGGATAAAAGTTTCATGGTAATTTTAAAGATTATTTCTTTATCATAAACGGAAAGAGAAAATTACATTTCTGAAAGTTTAATAAAAAAATTTTTAAGTTGAAAGCTATGTAAAAAAATTAATAAATATTTATAGCTAATACATTTTGTCCGATTGTTAACAATAAATTAGTATAATTTACTAAAATGCTTAGCCTATGTAAATAAAATTTCATGTATTAATACAAAAGTAAGACATATTAATCAATTTTATATTTTTGAATTTGAAAAATAATAATAACTTAAAGTTTGAATCGTTACTTAAACTTAAAATATCATTATATAATTCCTTATTTTAAGCTTGTAAGAATATATTTTCTTAGTTCAAGCAAATAACAAAATAAAATTATTTAATTTAATTATAATTGGATATATACATAAAAAGTTTTGTATAAAATTATTATGTAAATGCTTTTTCCTTTCGATATAACTAATTGATTTTCGAAATGTTTTCTAATATTGCATATTGTTGATGTAAGATAGGTGAACAACTTCCACGTGGCACCATTTTTAAAAGAAAAAAAAATAAATAAAAAGGATGAAAGAAATTTAAACAAGATCATCAAAAAGGTTTGTTTCACTGCAGGAAGTATAAAATGTCCACAGGGAAAGCAAAACCGCCGCACCTAAATGCATCAATAAAGTTTAAATATGACTAAAAAATGAATTTTCGTTATTCTAATTCATCCATATTAATTTTTACTTTTGCAATCTTTCATATTTAGAAATTGCTTTAAATTTAATTTTAAAATATCAAAAAACCCACTCTACAGCTTTTATTAATTTAATTTTACTTAAAAAATTATGAATTTTTTGATTCAAGAAAAAAAAATTAATTTACACATTTTTAATAAAAATGTATTTTTCTCAAACAAAATATTATAAATATTAAAACTAAAATTTATTGTAGCCTGAGATAATAATCATATGTCTATGAATGTTAGTATATATGAGTATTACATAATATAATATGATTATTCATATTTCAAGTTTTAGTGAACAATTAAATAAAATGATCAGTTAAACGTGAAAACAAATGTCATATTTGGTCATAAGCACATTTTGATTAATTCATTCACTTTAATGAGAAATATTTGACTTCCCTCTCAAAATTATTTCAAAATTCTTACTTCTTAGAAACTAAATCATTTCAAATAACTGAAATTAATAAATTTAATTATGAAAATTATCACGCATACTTTCCCAGTTATAAATGTTTATTGTAGCGAGTGGAAATTCCATAAATGTGTGCAGAATAGGATTAACTACATTATACTTAATGATTGGAAATTTCCTAATATTAAAACAACTATTAGAATCAATTATTCAAACCTTTCACTTAATATATGAGGTAATTTTTCGTCTATTTTCTGCAATTAATCAATAAATTAATTATATTAGCACATTATTTTTATTACTTATGAATTACAACTTCTCCAAATAAACATTACAATAAGCACGTTAAGTGCATAAATTCTTGTCGTGAGTCGTAAGAGTCTGCAGTAAGCAGCTGAAATAAAAGTAATGATGGCATAAATTCTTACTAGATATGACATCGCTGAAAATTAACCTTTTCAGTTATAGGAAGAAAGGTCACAAGTGCTTATTATCTTTGCAAAAATTGCGAGAAATAATTTTACACGTTAATTAGTGCATCGTGTAAAAGTAAAATTTATCTTGTATTCAACAAATTAGCACATTTTTCCGAATTTTAATTTACTTCAAAAGAAATAAATATTTGAAATAAAAATATTTCATTATCTTAAAAAAGCCTTGATTTATTCACACAGATAATACTAGCATCGTTTTATAATTGTGAACTTAGGAATTACTTTTTAAACTATTACTTCATTAGTAGTTTATTACTATTTAAATTTAAATATATAATTAAATAACGCATTATAGTTTATTAACTAACTGCAATTATATTACATTTGAAACCTTGGTTTTAAGTAGTCGTTGTAGTTTCCATGGTAACAACAAGTTATTTAAAATTGAATATTCTCTCTTCGGAGAGAAATATGACTTAATTTGGTTTTAAAATCCTTCAACATTTAAGAAATTCTTGATGACGAGTTTTATTAGAATATAAATTTTTTATTAAATATCTGAAAATATTCATTTTATCAAATAAATACTTAAAATTTATCAATAATTACATGATTTAATGCATTTTAAGTATAAAATACTTTTTCCCATTTCAAAGCTTAACTAATTGCTAAGTGAGATTTAAAATTTATGAATAGAATAAAAACAGTTCTGGATAGTTTTATGCTTATTTTTAAGAAATTGCTGTAAAATGATATATATCCAATGTAATTAAATTAATGTAATTACTCAATTCTTTACAAAGAATGTGTAAAATTTAATGTTACTTGCACATTTGACGATTTAAAACTATATTTTCTTACTTTATCAATCATGGATTACTGTACTACATTTTAAATAAGCCCTTCATTTACAATTAAAATTCTCTTAAAGTATAAGGCTTTCTGTAGCAAGTGAAATTTATATTATTGAAAAGTTTTTTAAGCAATCAGTATTAATTTGAATAATTGTCTTTAACGATTTTTATTGTCTTCTCTTAACGTGTTTTAGAAGATTAAAATTATTAACAGTTATTCGAAGAATGTTTTCAATCTTTCTTACACTCATTGAACATCTTAATTATTTTTGTTAATTTTGTACATGCACTCACACACACATACATATATCTATCTATCTATCGATATATAGATATATATACATATATATATAGTGATAAAAAACTCATGATGCATAACTCTTATTTTAAATTCTCAGTTATGTCGTTATGTCATATTTGGCATTTTATGTAATAAATTATTAATCATATACCAACTTAAAATATTATTTATCATAAATATGTTAGTAAATTAGTATTAAAATTAATAGCTAAATTCATTATTTTTAGGAATCCTAATTATATAAAATCAAATATTATTCTAATCATAAAATAAATAAACTTTATTTATATATTTTAACAGCCTTTATTATTAATTTTGAAAAATTAGTTTTCCTTGTAAAATTTGTAAGAAAAATCAATTAAAAAATTAGGTATAAAAAATGCTTGTAAACCAATTTCTTTCAGCCATTTATTCTTATGGCTTTCAGCAGGTTCTTTTATTTCGTTAAAATAAAACCACTAAAATATTAAAAGTATAGTGTATACATCTCTTTATAAATTTACTTGAAATGTGTACAATCATTTAATAAAATTAAATATCTGTATATTTTAATAAATTTAAACACAGAAGAGAAAAGGCAATTCTTAACGATTTGTAAAATGACAAAAACCTCATATATTTAGTTGAAATGTTCTGCACTTCGCAGAAACTCTTTTACAATTTTAACCATATGAAAAGCGAAGTAAATAATAAATGATTAAATATTCAATGAAGCATATTACATCTGAAATACTGATTTAGTGGCCTCAATAAAGTATTTCATTAAAATGTAAGCGATTTTTCTTTAAAACCATATTTCAATATTTAATCACAGTTTCCTAATTCCAAAATAATCAAGAACACAATAATTTGAATGGTTAAATTCTTCATTAAGTAAATATAATTAATTAATTTACTAAACAAATATTTATTTATAAGCAAATTTAGTTGCAACGTTATAAAACAATCGCTGGAGAATCTCTAAATCTGTATCTAAAAATGCCAAATATAAGTGTACTGTAAAAATTAAGAACAGTGAAACATGGAATAATCCAATAAAGGAATTATTTGCATTTCCATTTTTTAATGCAGATAAAAGAGGTGTTTTCTTAGTAAATGTTTATCTATCGAAAATTAGAATTTACTTGAGTCTTCTCTATTGTAAAATTTGCGTGTTGGATACAAAAGTTTAACGAGATACAGTAAATTTTAGATGCTATAAAAATATATTTTATAGATTCACACTTATATATAATAGATTTAGCTCTTATAGATGACGAAAATGCATCCAAAACTATTAACCTTTTGTAACATATATTATTTCAATGACAATAATAATAATCTTCATTAATTAAGCATAAATGCACTTGGATTTTTTTTTGATAATGTATTTTTTTCTTGATTATGGTTTATTTTAAAAAATGTATATAATTTTGTTTTAATGTAAAATAATCAAAACAACCATAGCTATCAAAAAAACATTTTTTTATCTTGCGCCAGCTAGGCTGACAATATGGGGTGCAATGCTCCACTTTTTCATACTGAACCATGTTTGGTGTGGAATCCGACTGCTTCAGTGCACACATGCCATAGGGACCCATTTATAGGATAGGCAACCATTCACACCTCATTCATACACGGAAAGGGGGGACAAAGACAGGATAGATAGAGATAGTACATCCATGCCCGAACCAAGACTCGAACCCAGGAACTCCCTATACGCAGTCAGACACTTTGACCACTAGACAGGGCGGTCAGCTCTATCAAACATTAGAAACTATTTTTAGTGAAATATTTATAATGAAAATTTTATTCCTTGTTCTTAGTGGTTTTTTATTTTCTCTTAGAAAGTTGAAGCTTTTAAAATATGCTGCATTTTGATCGAAAATTACTTAAAAAATTGAGGTTATAAAAGATAAATTTCTTGTTCCTTACAAAAATCTGTTTTTTAAAGCGATAAAGATGAAAATTTGCTTAAATTAAAACACTTACCCTTTTAGAAATTTCTTAAGAATATTTTTAAATTTATTAATACGTATTGATTATCTGGATTTATCTATCTTATATCCATCAATTTAGCTATCTATCAATTTATCAATCTATCTATATAAACATAAAGTACATATTTGCGTACAATCATTTATATAATTATAAATTATCCCGTTTAGATTCTTAAGATATTCTTAAAGATGTATAACTTTTCTTTATATTGAAGTTTACAATAAATTGATTGTATAACTCTTATGATTCTTTTAAAATGAAAATGCTTGATTTTTGCATTGTTCAAAAGCATAAGATGTCCATCTTTGTTGGAGAAATCCATTACTCTTTTCATTTTAAACATAAATGATTGTATGTTTAAAATGATTGTGAACGTGTGTGCTTGGGAATTTTCCAAATTCATTTCCCTTTCTAAAGAAAGTTCTTTTGAAGGATAATTTATGGGGATTATTTAAATTACCCATAAAAATTTCATGACATAGTGTATAAAATATACTGTGAAAAGGTATTACACCAACACTTCTAATTTATATTTATTTTAGTAGAAATTTAATTCTAATATTAAAAGAATAATTTCTTACTTGCATTGTAACTATCCATGAATTAATTTCCTGCTGATAAAATTGACTAACAAAACCGAGTTTTTAGTTTTTACTTTAAAATTTTAAAATCAAGCCGTATACATAGTGCTGTAAAGATCTATTTTCATTATAAATAAAGATACAAGAATGATAATATATATATATATATATATATATACAAATATTGTATAGCCGATTTTTAGTTGACTGTTAATAATAGTATTAGAGAAATTAATTAGTAAATATTCTGTATGGAGGAGCTAATACCTTCCAACAGAAAACATTTTGAGGTGATATGTAAAAATAAAATAAATAATTTCTTTTATTAGAATTATCAATGTTGCTTTTGTTATTTATAGTATACATAGGCTTTTTACTCAACTAAATTTTGTAAGCAGGATAAAAATATAGTTCACAAATAGAATCACTCTCTCTTTCAGGCTTTATATTTCTTATCATAAATTTCTCATTGTTATTTTCTGAAAACTTTGTGATTAAATTAATATACTAAGGTTTTTCATGATTTTATTCATAAAGCAAATATTTCCCTCTAAATTCTAGTAAAGTAAATCCGCTTTAAGAAATATAGCAAATATAGCAGTAGGAAGCTTATTTGTTATAATGAATTAAAATTTATTTTAATATATTTGAATACATAGAACCGTAGATACAAGGATTAAGCCTTATAAGAAATGCTTCCTCAACTTTTTATGTTAAATTTACTCACATATCCAACAATGGATTACTAGAAAAAATAGGATTTTCTCCAATTTATTTAAACTTTCAAATAAGGCATTTTCATCATATATTGCTCGTATTTTAGTCAGATTTTGGATATTTTTGAATTATACTGTTTTAGAGAACTACTTTCTTTTAACTAAATTTTGGAAGAATATAGAAATAGATTGGTATTCAAACGTGGTAAAGAATATATCCATAAATGATCTGTCATTTGAAAAATAGAAGCAAGTTTGTGCGAATAAATGAATATTATTATCTAACAATCTATTAATTTTTTACTATTAGTTGTTTTCTTAACGATTTCTTAATTTTAATGATGTAAATGGATGATTTAAGAGAAAATTAGAGCCAATGTGTTTATATGATTTTTAAATAATTTAATATTTATTTAAATAAAATTTTAACCATTATCATAAAATTAGTGTTTTTATGAACTGTCAAAGCTTTATTATCCGTAATTAGTTAATATTGAGCAACTATAAGTTTTTAAATATGATTATAGAACATTTAGAAACATAAATATAAATTCCATTATTAATTTACAAAATATTATTATGTATAGACAAACTATTAGAGATATAGTTGCTATTTTTAAATAAGAATATAATTTTTTGTGACATTTTGAAATTATAATCTTACAAATTTTCAAATAAACATACTATTTGGGGTTAATTATTGATATGTACGGTATTTTGAATTTATAAATGCATATTAAAATTAACTTATATTTGTTGGAACTTAATAATAAATAATTTAGGGTTAATTATTTTAAAAACATCTTAAATAATTGTTTGAAATTGCCATTGCAAATTTAGATCAAATTTAGTACTTTATAAATAAAATACAAGCATACATTTCATTTAAAACTTTTTGCATTTATAACATTATAAATATTTAACCTGATAGTTTACTTCAAAGAAATTTAACTATCTTCAAAAAGTTTATAATAAGGAAATTTATATTCCGTTATGAATGAATAGTTTAAAATAAGTAGATATAGTTAAACATTGAACAAATATTTCCTACCCCTAAAATATATATAACTATTTCTTTTAAATAGAGAATAACATGGGCACACTAAAAATGTATTGCAACTTTATTTAAAACTATACTCACTTGTGCTTAACAATTAAACCAATGTAAAAATGTATTAAATACTTTTCTCTCATTTTTTAAACAAGGTATAATAACATATCCCACTTAGGAAAGGAACTAAGAGAGAAATTCATTGAAGAGCAAAAATACTGCTAGTTTATATATATATATATAGTAAATAGAATTAAACCTATTATACAGTGAATTTTTTTGTGCCAATATTTGTGAGTTTTTTTATTCAGAATTTCAACTATTTTAGAAGTATTAAACTGTTTTAATGTTTTTTTAACAACACATATATGTAATCTGTATAAATCCTTATTCTTATTTAGGAATTATGTTATTTATTACTACTTTTAGCAGGCCACGGTGGCCTGATATCACAGCGAATCGTTCTCATTGTCGGAAATTAGGGAATTTAAATTCCGATTCGGATATCCGCTTAGGACTTAACTTAGAGTAAGAACGGGCCTGGTGCACGTTTAGTTGTGGTAGCAGTATCCTCTAAGTGAAATGATACCTCTTGTGATGTTAGATCACATATTAGCTTTCTCATACTTGGCCCCCTCCCATTTTATATTATGAGAACAACCCTAGAAAGTTACATTTAACTGGTAGAGTCCATCTCTAGTCTCGGTAGAGGAAAGTATACTCTCGGTAACAGACAACTTACCGACACACAATTCAACATGCTCGCATCATTCATTTTTAGAAAATGTTTCCATGATTCACATCATTATGGATTTATTTTATAGTAAAATTCAAAGTAAATTATTTCTTAACTTTTTTTAGAAATATATATATATTCTGAAAATTTCTTCGCGTGTATAATAATTTTTTTTAAAAAAATGCCTCTATTTCAATATAATTATCTATGATCATCGAAAACTCTTTCTCATTATTTTATTAATATTTTTGTGGATTTCACATGATGTTTATCTCCCCCAAATATAAGTTTTCTCGCATATAAGTTGTAAAAAATGACTTGTAATAAATATATCTAAAGTATTTTTAAAATATTTTTCTTCTGCGGTTTCTTTTGTGTGGTTTTCATCTATCGCTTGTGTGAAATCTGATGTCTTGCATTTTTAAATAAACTATTTTAATATCTTCTTTCCAATAGTTGAATGATAAAATATCTATAAATATATAATTTACGTTTAAACATTAATGATACTAAATATAAATTTCTTCGGACAAGAAGTGTATTACGTAACAGTTTCATAAATTTTTAAAAAATCAGAAAAATCAAGTTTATTTTAAACATTGCTTTAGGATAATCGCGTCTGACGAAAATAAAAGGAATTGACCACTTGTAATACTGTTATTGGATTTCTTTTAAATTGTACTTTTCCTTTTTTTGTAGGGAAAAGAAATATGAGAGGAAAATAAATGATGAAATAAATGTACTTATTTAAAGAAACTCTCAACTATATCTTAGGTCCGCCATGCCTCGCGATGATTCTGAAGTATCATATCCGATTTTTCTGAAAACAACTTCGTTGAGTATCTTGCAGTTGATTGTATCATGTTTCTTGAGAATCCCTGCGGTGCCAACGTATGTGGAAATAAAGAAGAGATTTGGAACCATCCAGTCTTTCATCCTTTTTTATCCCCTTATCGCTTCAAATGCTCTCTCCCTTTATATTATTTTTTAAGAGAACATTTTGTAAAACAGACTTTAAAGAAATAGTTTTAAGAATAATGCTTCGTAAATATTGCAAAATTAGTAAATCTGATTTCGAGAATTTGAGATGAATTGAAATAATGTAGGATTGTTTTATTTATTGTAAATATTTCATCATTCTTTTGGAATATTAAATTGCCTCGGTTAAAAAATACCTGAAATAAATTTTTGACTTATGCAAAATATATGATAAGAGTTTCTATATGGTGCATATTAATTATATAAGTTATTTTACATGGATTCTTTGAAGTTACATTTTTTTGCATTATTTTCATGAATGCAGTTTATAGTATGATGCATAATAACACAATTATCACACACAGGGATTGATTTTAAAAGTACTCTAATACAATGTTTGAAGATACGAGGGTAACTCTGAAATGTTTGAGATACAACTAGGTTTTTAAAGTTATACTTACAAAATTTTAGGTGTGTTTAAAGTAGTCTCCTCCAGCATCAATGCACTTTTGTAGACGAATTTTTCATAGATTAAATGCCTCCAGCCATTCATTTCTTGGAATAGATGAAAAAATGCATTTAGAACCACATCAATCTCTTCTTCTGAATGAAAACGACGTCCACGTAAGTTCCTTTTTAGATGAAAGAATAACCAAAAGTCGCACATAGCTAGATCAGGTGAATTCGGTGGATGTTCGATCACTTTAATTTGTTTTTGTTTAAGAAACTCAACTGTTAATCTGGCTGGATGTGAAGATGCATTGTCATTGTGAAGCATTAGTCACCTAACATTCAGTTCTTGTAGAATTTCTGGAAGAGATTTAGTAGTATACCAGTTTGCTGTTTCTGTTTTCTGTCCTTCCAACTTGATGGCTTTGACAAATCCCGTACTTCTGAAGATAATGGCATGCATCACTTTTTTCAATGCGCGTTGTTTTTTCACCGTTGTTAACGTGGGATCATTTTCAAAGACCCATACTTTGCTTTCTTGACGTGTTGGAACGTCAAAAAATGGTATGTACGTTTCATCACCTGTTTCAATTTTAGAAATGATGCGGTGGCCACCACCATTTAGCAATTTAAGAGTTTCTTTACTGATTCTGACACGCTCCTCTTTTTGGTGCTCAATTAGATTATAGGGAACCCAACGGCAAACTAATTTTTTCATATGTTATTCTTCATGAATGAATTTGTGTATGGCTGTGGATCCAATGTTAATTTCCTTCTGTATCATTTGATAGGTGCCGCGATTATCAATCATTAACATTTTTCGTATGGCAGACACATTATCCGGGATTACTGCCGAGGCGGCTTTCCTGTGTATCCTTCATCCTGAAGAAAATTGCGACCTCTTCTAAATTCTCCAAGCCATCTGAATACAATAGCACGAGCTGGAGATTCATCACCAAATGCTAATTGCAACTGTTGAACGCATTCTTCTTCATTTAATTCTGCTTTAAAATCTATGAAAATCACAGCGCGAAAATGTTTTCGAGTTAACTCTATTTTCTCTTCTGTTTAAAATTTATTCTATGCTAACACCTTGAAGTAAGTCAGTAAAAAATTGTCTTCTGTGTTAAAATACTTTGTATTTTAAAACTAAACCATTATTTTTATTTTGTAAATTCTCATCTGCGCGTATCTCAAAAATTTCATAGTAACTCTCGTAATAAAAAGGAAAGTCAATAATATTAAAAAAATAATAATTTAATTTTTATTTATAAAAAATGGATTAAAATTTCGATTATTTTATAATTAATGACCCAAATTACATATTTTCTATTTTACAGTTTAATTTTCTTGATGCTTTTTTGACATTAGATAATAATAAAATTTAAAATTTCATATTTAATATATATTTTAAAATTATAAACAAAGGTAAATGACGTATATACGTTGAATTATCTGACTTTATTTATTCTCTTCAAATCTGACACTTTAATAATAGATGTAAACCTCATATTCACAATTGTTAATTTTTTGTGCATATTTGACTTACTTTAATATTTGTAAAATAATTATCTGTTGTTTACTATTTCTATAAATTAAATATTTCTCTCAATATTTTAGTAAGAATAATTATTTTAATAGTCTTCTTTTTTACTATTCTAAATAATATTTATTAAATTTTAAAAATTTTCTCAAAATTTAAGCACATAAATATATTTATTCTTGTTTCTAATTTATACAACAAAAATAATATGCTATTCTCATAATTTCGAATGAGATTTCGCGAACAATTCAATAAAATAATCTGCAATTTTTTAAACGGCCTTTATTCATTTTATTATTTTGTAAATGTTTTAGGTAAACTGCATCAGGATTTCTTTGTGGTGGAGATTTTTAATCTTACATAATAAGAATTTATGTCAACCTATTGATATTTTTTTTACATAAAATGCTGATGTATTTTATTGTGACTCATTATTCTGTAGCTTGTTATTCGAAAAAAAAAACGTAGAAAAACAGAAGAGAGAAAAAAAAACTATTGATCAATAATATAGCGAAGTAAAAAGCCGCCATTGTAAATGAATGAAACCAAAAATGTGTTTCTGGCTCCATACAACATGTTCCAAGAAGTATACTCAATTCGTAAGATTAAGCAAGTCCTGAAACTTCTTCAATTTTGTTATGAGCCAAAATCATAGTCTTGTGGAAACAAGATAAAGAGGACAATTCTCTTTTTCTTGTAGCAAAACACTTTTAAGTTAAATTGCTTTAATGGTTATGTTTATTGTTAGTATCATTTGAAATATGAAACTCAAATAATTTTAAAATATATTCTTGAAGTGAAAAATCATAAATTGAGAAACACAAAATCAAAAAGAGGAAATCTCTCATTTATATATTTGTTTGGCCGCTATGATAATTTTGGAAATTTTAAGAAAATCATATAGACAATCAAATAGGAGAATTTTATATAGAAAATATAATAATGTTTTAGTTCCATATAGTTTTTTCCTTCTTGTTTTGATATCTAACGCATTATTTTGTTTCAAATTTAATGAAAATAAAATATTTCTGGCTTTATTTTTACTTTTAAATTCAACAAAAACATCTAAGTGTTGCTCTCTTATGTATGAAATAAAACTCAAACTAACACAGAATCTATAAGATGTCATTGGTAATCGAAATTTTATGAAATCTATTTTCTTTCCATTGTTAATTCATTGAAAAACTGCGCCATAGAATACTGTAGAGAAATAGATTTTGAAATCTTTTTCAAAACATGAAATCCACAATCGGATGTTAATTAATAATTAATTATTAATGAATGAAATGCTCTATTACTCAATGTGTTTATTAAATTTATATATTTATATTACCTTTTCTAAATGTATATTTTTTTATCATACTACTACAATTGTTTCCTAAAATAAGTTTCAATCTTGTAAGTTTTAAAGATGTCTTTAAGAAATAAAATAACTTCAGGGTGTATACGCAGTTTACTGACATTGATAAGATCACCTGTTAAGAGACAGAATAACGACCTTTCGCTGAGCTGATTGATGTTAGAAGTACAGGAAGAGAACCAATTAAAGTCCTGAAGATGTTCATTGGGATATTGAGTCTTGTGCCGATTATGGAGCCGTGGTCAGTTGCGCTAAATTGCGTACTTGTGGATCCATGTAGCGAATATCTCAATTGAGATAGTCTCACAAATTCTCGATTACGATTAAATCAGATGACTTTGCTTGGCAGGAGAGAATGATGATCTCATCCTGGCGCTCTTCGAAGCACGCGCATATACTGTCGCGTATATGATACCTCGCATTGTCCTGCTGGTAGATGCTATCATCCTAAGGAAAATTAATGTTCATATAGATGTGGGCATGATCAGCAGTTATAAATATGTAGTTTTATTGATTCATCGTGTCTCCCACAATGATGAGGGAACCCAAAGAATACCAGAAAAACATTATTCCCCCGACAATAATAATCCCGCCTCTTGCCTGGACCATTTTGACAAAGACTGTAGGTTGTTTGTTTTCAGATTTGTCTCATTGTCGTATACCCCCATACCCATCTGTCCGATGAAGCATAAAACATAATTCATCGGGAAACGCTGCCTGTAGACACTCAATGGACGTCCAGTTGCAATACACTAACACGCAAATTCCATCGTCACCGAGGAACAGCAGTCATCATGATTTCATGAATGACACAATTGCTTTGGAGGCCCAGACGCAGCAATGTTCTCCCAACTATAGATTGGGAGACACTATTGGTAACCCTTTAAATCATCTGGGTGGTCAGTTGCTCAATGGTAGAACGTCGAAAACGTTTACACAACAGTCTTTCACCTCTGCCATCTATGTTCAAGTGATGCATTACATTTGACACGTCGCTCATTTTGGACAGACCCGTTTTGCCATGCACGGTATATAGTTTAACTACAGTGTCACGTGAACAGTTCATAAACATAGCTCTTTCGGAAATGTTTCCATCCTTGGCACGAAATCGAATCGTCATGGTTTTTCAGACGTCGGAAAGTCACTTCGTTTCTATATTACGCCAACCATTCCAATGTTTTCTGAAAACTTTTCACAAACTTTTTGTTTGCTCAACTGCACTATGATGCCATCTGCTTTACGTGATTTGTTATATGCTGTCGACGTTGAAAATACGTAGTGGTCACATTTATGTGATTGGATTGTGTATTTATCAAAGTGGTAGATAAGATGAATACTGATGTCAGATAAAAAAATGAATATCACATCAGATTTCTCTAGTAACACTAATTTGAACCGAGTTTAAAGCAAATACTTGGATTATAAACAGATACAGGAAAAAATAGTAGTTTTCATTGTTCCACCTTTTCACAGGGATTCTTAAAAACGTTTATATTACATAAAGACTAAAATAGAAATCCATCGAAAGTATAAAAGTATACACAAACCCTTATGCTTGAATGGTACTATGTTTTGGGAGTCGAATTTTTGTGTACACAAGAAAATTTAAGTGGATAGATCTATCGCAAATATCTGTTAAATATATTGCGCTTGATGTTCCTCTGTTAAAAAACCCTTTTTATAAAAATAAACTCATTGCGCGTTCAAATTAAATTGAAGCAAATCTCTTACATTCTCTTTAAAGTAAGATTTATATAGAAATAAATATATATCCGTGATCTATATAGCCACATTTAAAGAAATATTAGTTATTTTTCTTAGGATATTAATAAATTGCTGTATTTAACAGCAAAATATCTCATAGGAGTAGTAATAACTCGATTAAGTCAGTAAAATCAATGAAATAAGAGATTATGAAGTACTTAATTACATCTTATACTCTATGACATCATATATTTAAGAAACTTTCATGTTCTCAAATTAAAAAAATTTTTAAATAAATATAATTTAGCATTTACCAATATAAATTAGGTAGTATATTTCTTGAATGGAAAACTAAACAATAAAAATCGCTTATACCAAATGAAAAATATTTTATAATAAAATTTAAAGTCGTAAAAAATTATATTTAACTAATGCAGAACATATTTATATAGTTTTACACAAGATCAATCTTATTTCGAGATTTATTTTATTACTGTTTATTATTTTATTTTTATGTTTATTATTATTTTAATTTAATTTAAAAAATTGGTTTACATGAGAGAGATATCCTTAAGACTTGAGACAGAAAAAAAACATTTTTTCCCCTTACGAGATGAAGACTATTTAGGAAACATCTGGAGTTTATGACTATTAAATTAACTGTTTTTAAAATGTAATGTAATCTTCTATATTTTTGTGCTGGAACGTTAGTTTAACAAACGTTTCCTATTTTTACATTTGAACATCAAAGGTATATATATATATATATATATATATATATATATATATATATATATATATATATATATATATATATATATATATATATATATATATATATATATATATATATATATATAATGAACTTATTACTTATTATTTCACAGAAAAATCTCACGCCAGCTTCCAAAGAACAGCTTCTATGAAAATTATTGCTGGTTTAAAAAGCTAAATATGTGTCTTATTTATTATAAAACTCAAGGCCAGATAAAATGCATAAAAATATTAAAATTAAGATTACTTGAAAAACCGTAAAATATGTACAATATTTTTAACTTATTAATATTATACTTTACAATAAATTATTAATTTTATTCAGGTATTAAAGCAATTATATAAATTTGTGTGTGTGTGTGTGCGTGTGTGGTAAGTTTCTTTATAACTATTTTTATTTAAATATTAAACAATACTAAAAATTGCTTGTTTTGTAATACAATTTAAAGATAATATGTATTAAAGTCAACGGTTAAAAATAATATTACACACACAATATATATATATATATATATATATATATATATAATATATATATATATATATATATATATATATATATATATTGAGAGAAAATGTAACACCCAGAAAACGTTGGCAGAAAGTGACAAAACTTGGCAAACAGAGAAAGCAGCTAACAATAAGCGATAAGTATTTCGAAATAATATAATAATGCAGAGCGAGAATAGGATCGAATTAGAGGCTATAGGATCATTGTGGACGGCTTTACACGAAGAATCACGCCTAGGCACAGAGTGAGAAAGTATGGATGGCTCTGTATTCTCTGTCAATCATTTGACAAACTACGCCTTCTGAAATTGGCAGTGGCACGATATGAAAAAGGCATCCAATCATATCCCAAACGTGTTCGATTGGTTATAGATCTGGAGAGCACTGTAGCTAGCAGCACTGTAGGATGCAGCATCCAGTGTGTCCTGCACATGATGCAGAAATTTTGTAGGCGTGCTCTAAGGGGTTACCACTGCCTTCCGTTGGAAGCTTCAATCCACGCATGCTGGAGTCACTCTGGCTGTACCGGCACCCCACAAATGTTTGACAGTTCCTTGTTCCAAACATCTTCGCAGCATCTGGTGCACTGTGGATGCGATGAGTGTATGTCAGCTGCGATTTGTCGTAATGACCTACCTGTCTTTTTCAGTCATCACCATGGCCCTCGTAATCCTGTCTGTCTGCTGGATTTGACTCCATCAACTATGGCCTGGAATTCTTTGCAATTACAGGTGTCATTTGCGAGAAGAACATTTTCCAAGCAGCAATAACGGCAGGAATATTGCACAGTCTTCCGGTCCCTCACTTTAAATCTTATCCTACCTGCGCTGGAGCTGCGAATTTCACATCATTGAAAATTCTCATAATCATATTTGGAAAATTTCTGTTGGAAATGTATATACTGTTTTCTTAGTTGTATTTTTAGCTGTATTTTTAGTTGATGCTTTAATTGCTTAAACTATATCTACTCTTTGTTTACGATGGTTCCCTTTTTTGACCATATGCTGTATATTCTATTTCTATTTGATGAAAAAAAATATTTTATTTCATTTGTTATATAAAATAATTTTATTTCATATAGTCAATGAAATTTTAATCTCACTATGACGAATAAGATTTCTCTAAATTATAAATATTAATATTATATTTCTATATAATAGCACATAAAACAAAATTGATTTTATTAGCAAGTATCACGCAACAAAGACGAGTGTTATTAATTATTTAAATATATTTTGATATTTTTTATAAGGAAATAAGTTTTAAATTAAATTTAATTTACGTAACTGAAAGTGCAATTTTATTGAAATCAAGACCATTATTTACATCTGATGGGAATCAAACCGAAAAATTTATGACTTATTGCCATCAAAATCTGTGCTTTATAGGGATTATTAAAATAAAATGGATATACGTGATTGTTAAATCTGTGGAATCGACAGTCCTTGGGTCGGTCGTTGATCAGTTATCATGGGTGTAAGGGTCTGGGGATATTTCCCCTCACCAGATCAGTAAAAAAATTGAGAGAGTGGATCATATAGTGGTGAAATCTATCGGAGGAGCTTAGAACAAAGTCATACTTTCAACTTCGTGGTGCTCTGGTTAAATGAAAGACGCATCCTACTGACTTAATTACTCATAGCCAACAGCATAGCGAACTTATCTTGTCCAAGTGTCACAAGAAACTACAATAACACAAATAAAACTAGTATTTTATACGATTTAGGTGAATCAAAACTGGTAATTTGTGGTTGATTGGAATCAAAATCTGCAATTTATGGTTTAAGAAAATCAAGACCAGACATTCACAGGCGTAAATTAAAGATATTTATATCATTACTTTATAGTTTTTTAAATTCTCAATTCTTATAATTATTATTTTTTATCGAAATGAAAATGAAAAAGATGCAGCTTATTGGAATATTAAAGTAAAAAAAAATACTTGTTGCTTATTGGAACCAAAATTCAATTAATTACAGTTAATTCTTGATTTGAATGATTAACATTTCTGATACCTTGAGCTTGTCTTTTTCAAAACTTTTATGAAAATTTCTAAATTTTCATTTGAATTTCTGTATGCAAAATTACAAACATTTAAAAGCTGAGTGAGAGTAAAATGTGAAAATTATTAAATGTCTGCTTAAATATTTTTATTAGCAAATTTATATTTCATGATAAGAAAAAAATATATTAGACACAAAATAAACATATTTTATATTGAGTAGAAAAATAATTTATTGTTAAGCATATGGTTCTTTTTTTTGTTTTTAGATTTGTTCTTAAAAATAAAGTTGATTGTTGCATTCAATTTAGCTGAATTTTTCAATAATGAATTTTTTATTAATACACACATTCAAAATGTTGGCCAAACTAACATAAGTTTAATGTTCATAACAGATGTCAATAAAACTACTTATATACTCAAATTAATTTCTTTCAAAGTCAGTGCAATTTGATAATAAACTACAAAGTTTATTTACTCAAACATTTTTGATTTACTTTAAAAAAAAACTGTTTGATGCCTTGGATGTTTGAAAATGATAACATTTGAACATTTGAGAGAGAGAAATGTAAGGTAACGCTGACTCAAATGTCATTTATATATATATATATATATATATATATATATATATATATATATATATATATATATATATATATATATATATATATATATATATATATATATATATATATATATATATATATATATATATATATATATATATATATATATATATATATATATATATATATGTATAATGTTTTCACATAAATATAAAATAATATTCAAGACAAATGAAACATGAAACTTAATGTTTTCTTTTCATTGAATTTAGTAAAAGCAACATTTTTTTCCGCTGGGAAAAATTTACGCATTTTAATCACTGTAAATATTTGAAAATGTTGCATTATTTCAATAATATTCAAATATTCATGCTTGAATTTTTAGAATATATTTATTATATCCTAAAAGAAAAACTTCTAAATCAGGTAATTAGACCAAATCTACGATTCTTTAAAGAATATTTGATTTTCAAAGATCACACTTTTATGAGTTTTAAACTGTTTGCACATTTTAAGATTTATATATTTATTTCTCGTAGTTATTATATAAACGTTGTAATATTTATAAAATTTGAGGCAGAATTCCTTTCTCCAAAATGTATGAGGTATACAAGTAAAATTTAAATAAAACTTTATGATAAGGAATATTATTAAATACCTTTAAAAACAAATCTAAAATTTGCATTTATCCAAAATAAGTATATTATAAGGTTTCAAAAAATGTATATAACAAAATTAGGAATTGAATACCACTTTATAACGCACTAATGAACCTTGAGATACGAAATGTTTTGTATATGTTTTTTGAGAATCGTAAAAAAATAGAATTAATTGGTTTCAATAATTGTTTTAATTATATTGCCATTTCGAATTAGATGCTATTTTACATGAATATATAAATTTCTTGCTTTGAATACTATTGTTATATTATAGTTATAAAATGCGCTAAATAAAATTTATTAACACTTAAAAAAATTTTTTTTTGTTTTTTACTTTTATGTAATTGATAAAAAATTTCATATATATGAAATGTAATATATACATAACTTTAATAATTTAACTAAGTAATTTTAATGTTCTCCAAGAAATTTAAAACTATATATATATATATATATATATATATATATATATATATATATATATATATATATATATATATATATATATATATATATATATATATATATATATATATATATATATATATATATATATATATATACATAACTTTAACAATTTAAATAAGTAATTTTAATATTCTCCAAGAAATTTAAAACTATATATATATATATATATATATTTGACTGATATATTAAAAGTACTTAAACACTTTATGTTTAAGTCATGAGGAAATATTGACTGTCTGCATGGCTAAGTATAAATGATGTTTCTAATCTGGAAGAAAACAATATTTGAAAATTGTTATACATGAATTCAAGATAAATACTTATATTAATACTTAATAAATTATTTCCCATACTGCGAGATTTCAATGCAACTGTCATAATGCATGAAATGAAGGAAAAACCTTTATTCAAAATCTTTTATAAGCAATTTCTTGGATTAAGTTTTGAACGAGATACAATCCCTGATGTCAATTCCATGCAAGCTATAAGCTTTATTCCATTTTTAGTGATTCTATAGATAAAGACATTTGTCTTTTCAAATTTCAACAAATAATGCAATATAATAAGATAAAAAAGATATTTCGTTTACCAAACCAAGAAGAATGTATATTTGATAGGATGGAAAAATAATTTCTCTCTAATCCGAATTTTATAATATTTTAGATCTAATACTGGTAAATAGATTAAACGAATTCATAAATTTTATGATTTTTTAGCTGTTTATATCAAGTCTATTATTCAAAGTTTATTTTCTAAGCAATTTTACTGATTTATTTGTATATAACTACAATACTTAATACACAGGTTTTAAATATATGAATTCTATACTTAATATGCAAATCAAATAGACATTTATTTTTTTGTTTTTTTATATTAATTCATTTTACATGATATATTATTAAATAAATACTATAAAAAGGCACATAACGTTTAAGTAATATAATGTCACTAAAATTATTATAGCTCTATTAATGTATTAAAATATATATTTAGCTACTTCTATTTTCCATAAAAAATCTGAATTTTTTTCTTTCAAATATCAATGTTGCTTACATAGTTTTTGAGTCAATAGTAATTTTAAATAATGAAAGCAGAATGAAAGAAAAAGTACCATTATGAGAATTTATCAATCTCATATTTAAATTGAAGCAAAGCAAATAAATCAGAATAAATTATTTCAGAATATATCATGTCGTCATCTCAAAATAACTTTAATTTATTTTATAATTTAAGCACTAAGCAACCAGCAATATTTACTTTATTATTTAATTTTTTAAGTAAAGCTGTTAAAATTAGAGTAATATATACATTAACATAAGCTTCATTATATAATAATAAAGCCAAATTCATAGTAACAAAAGCATTTTAAATTTTCCGTTAAAGAAATGCTTTACTTAATGTTTCTTAATACAGAATTTCATCATGTACATGTATTTAAGATAGTATATCTTGTAATTTAAATCGTAACAATAGATTGACATTATAAATATTGTTCAGAAAATGTTTTTGAATATTTTTTCATAAATTGTTCAAATGAAAATAAGACGATAAGACTGTTACGAATAAGTCTATATTTACTGTTCATTGAGACTGTTGTAAATAGTAAATTGTGAATATTGAGAAATAAAAAATATTAATATGTTTCCAGCATTTCAAGAGTACTCTTTGTGATCATTTCAACTTTACGTAATAAATCATTTCTAGATTCATATTTACTACATTTTACTTTACAATACTCATTTTGTTTCATACATTTATGAATTAAATCACATTTCATTAACAAATTTGAACTATATTATTGTGGGGACTTTTACATCGTAATATAACTTTAAAATCATATTTTAAACCATGAATGAATGATGTAGTAAATAGCTCATCTGACGTTTATGTTTTCCATTTTACGCAATATTATAATTTAGGAACTTCTTACCGTGACCAATTAACAGATTTGCGGTCTATCAATACTGAAATAATTGTTTTTATCATAACAAGTTTTGATACCAGGCATAAAATAAGTAAAGATTAGAAAGTTGTTAACATGTACTTTGCACATTCACAAAATACTATATAAGCGGAAAGAAAAATCGGTAGACATTTTTGTCTATTCCTTGAAAAAACAATGAAAAAAATAATAACTTCCCATATCTATGATTTACAATTGAAATAG
The DNA here is from genome assembly GCA_030067965.1 of Latrodectus elegans. Classification (NCBI taxonomy): domain Eukaryota; kingdom Metazoa; phylum Arthropoda; class Arachnida; order Araneae; family Theridiidae; genus Latrodectus; species Latrodectus elegans. Next base: position 92,016,149 of record CM057816.1, on the reverse strand, counting down.
AAGTCTAGAGGTTAATATTTCCCCTAAGATTCAAGCAAATATAAATTGCTTGAATCTTAGGGGAATTTTAAATTATTAATTAAAGAAATATTAAGTGATATACAACAAAGGTCAATTGCATAAGCATTGAAAAATGGGGATTATATGCTAATGCATTTATAACTCTATATTATAATTATATAACTAACAGTGTTAATAATAACCTTCAGTAGTTTGTGCAGAAAAACATATTAATTGAAAATATGATAGAACAAAAAGTGTAATTTCTTAATATTCCTGCTCTGCACTTTGAACTTGAATTTAAACCAATGCTCATCAAAAATTGGAAGAAAGAACCTCCTAATAAATGCTATGTATTTTATTGCAAGAATATAATGGAAGAAATAGATAAAAATGACCATTGTATGATAACAAATTTATGATATGTATATATATATATATATATATATATATATATATATATATATATATATATATATATATATATATATATATATATATATATATATATATATATATATATATACACACACAACATCTTAGAATAAACACAATGAAAGGAATGCAATAACTAGTAGCATTTTTATTGTTTTAACTGGGATTGATATTGAGACTTTCTAAGCGGGAAAAATAAATATATTCTTTCTAGAACTAACATGATAACAGACAGGGGTTAAAGTCCTGCATGAATAGTGATTGGAAATTATTATTGTATATGATCTTGTGAAACTATTCAAAATTGGAAAGTAATTTATTGGAAAATTCGTATTATGTTTGACTGACATCAGTTAAAGGATTCGAAGGTATTGCTTGAGTCATCTGTAATGTGTGATGGAATAGTTGTATAAATACTTTCCTTTGTGTGTATATGTTACTATGGTAACCAAAATTAGTAATTATAGCTGAATGGATGGGCTCATTTATTGTAGTTCTATTTTAACGCACAAATAGAAAAGGCATTTGAAATATATAGAATCAATTGAATGAAAAAGCTTGTGTGTTTGTGAATAAAGTAAAGGCAAAAAAGTTTATTTGATAAATAGTGCATATATATATTAAAACATGAGTTGATTTAAGTTTTGATCTATATCAGCTGTCATAAGGTAATCTACATTCGAAACATAAAAAATATAAGTTGGATAAAATTTCAGATCTTGTGATAAACTTTTGAATCGAAATTATTTTTATCACTGAGTGTGTGTCTCATTTAGGAAATGAAATTCATTAAAACCATTTTTTTTCAACGTATGTTTTTCGGATTGTTAGAATTTCATTCTCTCTAAGTTCTGAATTGCATTTTTAAATTGAAATCTGTACCCTTAAATCCTATTTTCTTAAAACATTAATTTAATTAACTTTCGTCGGCATAAAAAAACTTCATTTTTGTTAAATCATAAAGTTGTTGTTTCTTTTTGATAGTTTAGATCCTGAGTACGCCACTTTATTAAGATTCTCATTTGCTTAAAATATCTTTAACGTCAGATAACGTTTTACTTACGTCACATCGTATGAAGAAAGCGTTGTAAATCTGACTTGTCGACAAATTTGCTGCTTGCCTTCAAATCAATTTGTACGAGCGAGAGCAAACAAGGTGAAGTTCACCATCGAATGTCTGAGAATATTGCCGAAGTTCATTTAGTTAATAAAATGATTTATTATTTAAGAATCAAAGTCCTTTTCCATAGATTCAAACCATTAACACATGTACAATATACCAGCAGCACAAGCAAAATGAAAAAGACAAATCAAAATTTCCTTTTATGTTCAATTTCAATCGGCAAGTGTGATTTAATCTTTTTCAAAATTTCATTAATTGATGGAATTATAAATTAATAATATGAATAATTTTAAGCAATCTTTTTTGAATTTTAAGACTTTTGCCTTGTTTACTCCCACATTAAAAATTTTCTTTTTGTTAGTTTTTTAGCTATTTTATCTGATAAAATTTACTCTTCTTACATAAATTATAGATTTAAATTTAAGTAAGACATAATCATACATTTTGAATATAAAATTATTATATAAGTCTTAAAATAAAATTTCAGTCTAATCATTCTGACTTCAGATACTCAAGTCAGCCAGAGTGAGTACTGGTGATGAAACACATTGATATTCTGTATGTTTTAATGTCGTTAATCTAATGAATCATAAAGATAATACTGATGTCTGATAAGATACGTAATATCAGTTATGATCTTAATTACTTCACTTGATCATAATTCAAAAATTAGAACATATTTAAGTGTTTTTATCTGCTTAAGCCATCTGACATAGACAAATAAAATTTATCTAAATAAAAAACCTAGCTCACTTTTTTTTTAAGAAAGTGTGTACATATCATATACAAAGCATATATATGATATTTTATGCGAAGAAGCTGGGTAACTCAATGAAATATTTGGGTTGTACTTTCGTACTTTTTGTTGTGGTTTTTTGGTACGAGTTTGAATTCATAATAAGAAACAAATATTTATATTTCCTAAGATCATAAGCTTGTTATTAGATTATAATTGGTTTATATATTCAAGTATTATATAAAAATTATTGAGGGTTTTTGGGACAAAAAAAAAATTATTCAAGAGCAATATGAAATATTTTTAAAATTACATATATTCTTAATTTAACCAAATCAAACGCTTCACTGACAGTTTCATAATACAGTAATTAATACCATCTCAGCAATTCTATATTATAATACCAATAGGAATATTAAAACTTATAGTTTGTTCGTTATTATTAGATACATTAAAATTACATTTGTATTTGATGCAATTGGCATCAGTTGCAACAAAATACATTATATAGGCAAAATTGGAACAAAAGAACAAAATGTTTCCTATTAAAATATATGTGAAAGTATTTAGTCATAGATTCGAATTCTATTTTAATGAAGAATGCTTAGAGAAATTCAGAATTCACAGCATTACACTCAATAACCACATATCGCAAGCACTGCCATGCAACCAGGTAAATTAGTCCTTTGAATGAAAAAGTTGACGTTACACCGAAGAAATCTTGAATAACGTTGAAATTCAGAATGAAATTTCAGAAATGAGAAATAATTTCAGTTCTATGCTTGAAAACTTTGTTATCGCTCTCTATAATGAATTTTTGAAAAAGTTGCACTTAAATTTCTACGATCACCATTGTTGGAGCAGTGCTTGAATCGAGTTGAAGTTCGTTACACTTAAAATATGATAATCGTTCGCAAGTAATTTGCGTTTTCCATAATTCTGCAGCTGACTTAGTCACAACATTACTCTTTTCACAACCGTTTTTATCCAATAAAATCTATTAAGAATATGATTCCAAGTACCGTAATAAGATGCATTTCTTTGCGTTTTTAATCAATATTTGTTGGATTTTGTAAAATATTTCAAATTTCTGTATGTGCGCAAGTAGTTGTCGAATCACTAACATTAAATCTAAGAAGAATTCATGGTTTAGGTAAAGAAGAGATTTTAAATTTTCGTCAATAACTTTGATCGGAGATAATTTGTCTTTCTTGACTACTTATTTCAATATTTGAAAAACAAACAAGTATCTAAATAAAACAAATATTTTCAAGTACAAAAAAATTTCTTTCAACGACTTTAGAAAGTAAAACAATCACTTTTTTTAATCAAAGCGAAATTCGGTAAAAATAGAAGAAATTAAAGATGAAAGACGTCTATGAAACAGAAAATCACAGGTATTGTGAAATCTGTTCCTTATCAACAAATTACAGCTAAGCTTTCATCTAAATAATATATTGCTATGGTCGTTAAATAAAGAAATTCGGGGTTCGTTTCTCAACTCTAGCGCGGGTTAGCATGCTTTCTATGGTTTAATAGTTATGTGATAATAAATCTGAAGTCTTGATGGAGTTAGCCTTCAGGATTAGCTTAAAGAGAATAATAAACTAAGCCATCAATGAACTCATGTTAAAGACATTTTAGCAAATCTGTGAACTTCATAAACAAAATAATATATATATATATATACATACATACATACATACACACATACATACATATATATATATATATATATATATATATATATATATATATATATATATATATATATATATATATATATATATATATATATATATATATATATATATATATATATATATATATATATATATATATATATATATATATATATATATATATATATATATATATATATATATATAAATGCATAAATGCATACACACACACACATATACATATATATATATATATTCATTAAGAATTTTGCCATTAGATTTAAGACGTCTTTGTAAACGAGAGAAATTAAAATTTTTGTTTTTTGTAAAAACTTAAAAGAAAATATATATTTTCAAAAAGTTTAAAATAAATTATGTATTAATTGATGTCAATGATAAAATAAAGTAAAATTATTACTAAAAAATAAAAATAAGAGCCTGCAAATGTCTTATATCGTTTCTCATTTGATTTAACTGGAGAAGAAATGACTTTAACACAAAAAAACTCTTTCTGCAAATCTTTTCATGGAAATTTGGAAACGTTCTCTAAAACATCATTTAATCCAAGAAATGTAAACATTAAAATATTAGGAAACATTTCCCTACTTTTAATAAGCAGGATTCGTATAGCAAAATTTTAATTTCTAAGTAACAAAATGATGGAATAAACTCACGTCATATTAAATAAAAACAGTTTTGAAATTCAAAATTTTTAACCTTATATTAAAATATCATTTTTTAGTCGGTATAAAATAAATGTTTACGCTTTGATATGACACATATTAACCAGAGCAAACACTTATTAACTTTCATTTCTCAGGAAAATATACCGAGTTTCTTGATTCGTTAACAATTTTCAGTAGAAAAAATTCCTGACAACGCATTCTCATTTGTTAAGAAGTCACATTCAACTTTTAGATGTGATATGATAATAACTTACATGATATTTTCTCCTTTATTTGAAAGCATGTTTACAGAAGAAACTTATTTCACTATTTTTATAACAATACACTGTGACCACACCTTGTTGTATGTTTATTACACTCTGTTATTGAAAACAAAGTTTCTCTAAGATTATTCAAAAATTTTTCTTCTGAAGATACAAGATTTCTAAGTACTTGAAAGAATTATTCATTAGAATATTTTCCAGAACTATTTGTTTCCACGGAATGAAACATTTTTCCAGTTTCAAGATTATATATTACGTACTTTAAATTTAAATGTCAAGCTATAAAAATATTTGAATATTTATTTAGCTTGATATTATGACTCAAACAATATAAATACAAAAATACTTTTATGTTTTAAAATTAGGAAAATCTTTTTTGTTAAAAATTAAATTTAATTACAAATGAAGAACAAAAATTATATTCAAATGCCATTGAATTAGTTAAGAAACTTAATTTCAAATTAAATATGATTAGAACATAAGATTTAATATAATTTTTGATTATATATGTATATATATATATGTGTGTGTAAAAATAAACTTCATTACATTACTAATATTTATCAAATTTTTGTAAATCAGCAATGTGTTTCATAAATATAAATTTACGCGTTAATTATTCCATTCTCCCTCAAAAATGTTTTCGTAAACATCTCCCTTGCATTTAATAAGGTGAAGGTTAAAAACGAATCTATTGTTTAGTTCAAAATGACCTAAATATTTACAGAATAGTTTTTATTCTTGATTACTGAAGGAGAATGCTGATATATATTATATACTTAAAAAAATTTCCGATGTTTTTAAACTAATAAATCAGATTTCTTAATTAATTTTTTCCCTTTTATATGTATGAGAGATTAAACTTGTTACTTTAGCGTCTTAGGACGATTTGATTGCATTCATAACTCGCGCAAGGAAGGAAACCTGACAAATTCCCTACACGTGTCATAAAAAATGAGCTTGCTGCCTGCAAAAATGCAACATCCATATCTTCTCAACATAAGCTGGCATCGAACTCTGTAACTCTCTCAGAAACCCAAATCATCCAATTAAGCTTTGACTATGCATCTTTGACACTGCTATAGTAGCGGCCTAGCTATTTATCGCTATTGCATGGCTTTTTATTATCTTTTTGATATCATTAAGGTTTGAGGAGACTTTTCATATTACAAATTGTGACTATCTAGTGAGTGAAAACCTTGAAAAATTTTAAATACCCAGTTCAATAAATTTGCATGCAGAGATCCTAAATGAAATATATATCTCCTTTGCACAATAGTTCCTGGTATCGAACCTAAGACTTCCCATTCTGAAGAAAACATGATTACACCTAAACTACTGTAGTATTCGCTGCATCGAAACGGAGTAATAATGCTAGTAGCAAGTGCAGTTACTATGTCCTCCTTTCATCTTGTATCGATGGGACAAACATAAATTGAGTTTAAATGTTTCAAAGAATTTCTTACTGGCCCTTAAAGAAATTCCTATAAATCATTTTATATAGTTTTATTCATTCCCGAAGTATTAATCTACACCTATACGAAATCAAGACAGGATAGGTGATACTGAGATGTTCGGTGCTATTGAGACATCGTCAGCAATGGTGATTGGAATTTATTATACGATTGTCCATTCCTAAGTTCTATTACTATTAGAAAAGATTTATGAATGGAAATTAGAAGTATATCTATTTTTGAATTTCAGACATTAAAAAAATAATAACAACATATCAGTTTGCTCTTTTCAGAAACGCTTACAGTATTCAATAATATGCTTTAGAAAAAATAGTAAAAAATTCATCGCTAAAAATTAGATTTCATATATATATATATATATATATATATATATATATATATATATATATATATATATAAATATATATATATATATATATATATATATATATATATATATATGTATGTATGTATGTATGTATGTATGTATGTATGTATGTATGTATATAATATAATATTTTCATTTAACCTTTAATTTATAATCGAAAAACTTATTGCGAATATTTTTCCGGAGTATTTTCTACAAGAGAACAGTACAAAATGAATTAGAAACTTAGAAGTAATTGAAGAACAAAACATATAACTAGATAAGTGTCTCTAATTTTAATATCATACTTATATATATATATATATATATACTGAATAAAAGCATCATTATACCGTTATATTACATTTGTACGCGTAAATATTCTTCAAACAAATATAAAATATAAAATGCAATATTCTGTATTCCTCGTTTGCGTTTAGCAACATTAAGTAATTATGAACAATTAGCTCTAAAATGTCTTCTCTTCTAGAATACTTTTTCAGTAGGTAATTAGAAATTGCTTTTCATCTTATTTCTTTCTTTTCCTTTATAACGAAAAATAGCCCCTTTAATATTTTAATGAGCTACTTACATATAAAAACTATCTGTGGATTCGAAATCATATTATATAATAATTATATAATAATTTAATAATTATAAAATAATTAATAATACGAGGGTTACTATTTATATTTCTGGCCTAATAATGAAAAAACAAATATGTAGGATCAAAATTGGTTTTATTGTTTTTCAAAATATTCTCCATGATGATCAATACACTTTTGCATGCGTTTGAACCTATAATTTTCAAAGCACTTTTTCCAGTTCGATTGAGGCTAACCCTAAAACATGCGTTTTGAATGCATCAACCGCTTCTTTCGGGGTCGAAAATCATTTGTCCACGTAATTTATTTTGATGTGTGGAATAAGAAGAAGTCATTGGGTGCCAAATCAGGTCTGTACGGCGGATGACCCATCGGCAGTTCGATATTTCGCTCCGTCAGAAATGCCTTTGTTTGAGTCGATGTGTGAGAGCTCGCATTGTCATGATGAAGAATGATTCGCCTGTTCTTCTGCTTTTTCGAATTTCTCCGATGACTTCGGGCAAAAAAAAAACAAATGGTCGTACCATTCAGAATTGACCGTCCTGCGTGTCAGTTTCCTAACGCCACTGTTGCCCACATGACCGTTAATGCCGAAGAAACAGGCAATCATTTGTTTCAATGCTTCTTCCTCGAACAACTTTTTTTGTTGGTTTCCGGTGCCTCGTCTTGGAAGACCCGACAGTTAATTGCTGTTTTGTTTCCGGCTCATATGCATAGATCCATGATTCGTCACCTGTGCAGATGTTATACACAGCCTTTGATGTACCTTTGAATGTAGTTTTCCAACATTTCCTTGCACCAATCGACACGGTTTCTTTTTTGAGCGTTTGTCAGATTATGCGGATCCAACGCGAACAAATTATTTTTGCGCTCTCAAATGTTCAAATGCAATATTTTATTGATGCTAGTCATACTAATGTCCAAAGACGCCTCTATCTCACGGTATGTCAAGCCATGACGATCTTGCTTTATCAGTTCACGCTTTACAGCATTGAGTCTTTTCTGGCACAACAACGGGATTTTGGACGACCATAATGGGATTCGTCCTGGATCGAACATCGACCACGATTAAATTCGTTACCAATGTAATTTTTACAGTGCTGTAGGATGGCGCTTTATCGCTGTATAAAATTAAGTTCATCGAAGCACTTTGGTTCTGTGACAATCCACGTCGAAAGTTATGAAAATAATGGCACGAAAATGTTCACGATTCAATTCCATTTTTTTGACAGAGAAGAACTTTTCTAATTTACTGTCAACAACACAAATAAAGCTATAATGATAAATCGTCTGCTGAATTTATGTTTAAAAATATCAAACTTTCGATTAAAATCGTCTTCGGTCGCCTAGCAACACTTACTGTTGCCAAGGCCAGAAATATAAATAGCAACCCTCGTATAATAATTTATATATATATATATATACATGTATAGTTAATCAAACATTCGCCCACATAAGCATTTCAGTACTTTAAATGTATGAATATAATCCTGATATAATGGTAGGTATATATTGATTCAAGAAAAGAAATACTTTATTACTATGAAAGCCAGAGTGAAGAGTCTGAAATAATAATCATAATAAAGTTCCCCATTCATAAGCATATGAAATGCGTACAATATATTCTAATAATGCTATATTCTAAAAATGATCGTTTTAAAGTTTTAGATGCTTATGAAATTTATGAAATACATTCAAATGATGATGATAATAAAGTTTTAGATTCTTGTGTTTGAGAAATTAATGAAATGAATTCTAATAATGATCGTAATAAAGTTTTACATGCGGATATGAAATTTATGAAATATATTCTAATGATGATTACATGTCACAGTTTTATATTAGTAAGAATTTTGAAATGTTTGACATTAAAAAAAAGTTTATCATACTTTATTTGAATGACAAGTTTATTTCATTCACGGCATTCCAGCTTATTGCATATTATTTCAAAATGTGTTGCATATATTCAATATGAATTTGTGTGTATGATATTATCATTTTTATTAATTACGTGTAAAAGTTATATTTATGTAACATCATGAATGAGTTCCAGGAAATATATCACTGATAATATTAAGGCTTTAAAATATATGTGAACTATAACTGGAAAACGAATCTACATTCAAAATGTTTTTATTTATTTTTAACTATAGAAAATGAAGTTACTGCTAATAGAACAAGACTTCTCGTTATAATGTTCAAATTTTACGTATTTTCTAAATCGGAAAACGTTTTCGACATTTTTTAATGTTTAAATTTTGATTAAAAAATAAGGGAAAAATATAAATCATATTAGTGCAACCTCAAAGTATATATTATTAAATATAAGTCATGTGGTTAATCATAACTCTAATTGAAGTAAAATTCTCAAAACAAAATTCTATAAAAATTCATTTTCCTTTAATAGGAAGAGTATTTATTTGCCCAACTTTTTGTATAAGGTTAAAAATTGTTATTAGTAGGAACCTTGTTACTTTTTTAAAATATAATTCAGCAAAGTTATTATTAAATAGTTACATTTTTTAAGATATTATTAAACTATGTGATAATATCAATGTTTCAAATTTCCTATTACATTATTTCATAAGTTATTTTTTTTAAATGAAAGGCAATTCACCTTACTTTAAGCATGAGGAATTCATACATATATTTAAGTATCATGAGAAATTCATGTGTATCTCATTTCATAAGGTTGCACGAGGAATTCATGTGTCAGTCCTTATATAATGGAAATTCCCGCATCTACTCCTTTTAATGTATTTACTGTACACATAATTTCATCACCTTCTTAAATTTCAATCTTTGAATATAATCACAAAATCTCCTATTATTCGTTTTATATAAATTTAATTATATTCAAAAGCTATCTTCATATTTGAAGATAAAAAATATCGAAAATAAGAAACACATTTGCATAATAACAATAAATTCTTAAAATTAGAATTTTTATTTACTTAGAGAAATAATAATTCCTTTATGTCATTTTAAGTAAGATGGAAAAATAATAAAAGGTATTTCGATTCAAATATTTCGACATAATGTGCAATCGAAATAATTTTTTCCAAATAATATACTATTACTATACAAAGCCTTAAAATAATCATTAAAAGTAAAATGTAGGAATATTAAAAATCAGGGAAATTGTTTGGGAAAAAGAACATCGGGAAGATTTAATTGCGAAAACGTTGCTTACTTTGCTTGGCAGCAAAATTCTGGGTGAACTGCTGTTGGCTTTTTTTCTTAGTTGTTCTTTAGATTTGGCGGCGACTGGACTCAGAAATCATGAACCGGTGCTCATGCAAGTGAATCAGTGTCTCCATAACTGCTCCAGAAAAGTATTTTATCCCCGCTCTTTCTGGAATATGATTGGCTAGCAAAGAAAGCTCCCACAGCCAATAGGAGATCTCGACGTCACTGTGGGGGAGGAAACTGCCCTTTAGTGTTTCTTAAAATCAGTTATGTGGGCTAGCTTTTATTTTTGAGAACAAACTGATATTTTTTAAATCAATGCGGTCGACAAGTTCCTATTTCTTGGGAGAGAGGAGATAACACTTGTTAGAATAGTTTAAGGAAATATTGGCGCTCTTATCATGCTCTTTGGCATTTCTTTTACTTCAATAAATGAGTGTTATTTCTTTAAATTGAAATATTTGTCATGTTTAAGTCACTAAAAAAGTACCAAAAAACTTTCCTTGTAACTAGATCAGTGATTTTTGTTTGTTGGGTATTTGCATTACTGAATTTTTTTTAAATATAAATATACAAAAAGTGCATAGTAAAAATTCTTCTTCAGATAACATTGTCAAAAGAAATGTGTTGAAGTTAATATCTAAACTATACGTGCTCTAATAATCAAATGTGTTATGTAAGGACATTCATTTTTATAATTCAGTGGTCCAAATGACTACAGTAAGGAATAAAACTATTCACTTATGCGTTACATTTAATCTTTAAAGTTTACGCTATTTTAAAATACACAAGAGATTAATTTCTTGCGAATTCTAGACTAATTGAATACTATATATAAACTTATATCATCAGGTATTAAGTTATATTACTGATTAGAGATAAATTTTGAATGTCAATATGTACACCTGAATAAATTCTTCAAATAATTTTGAACAATGAATCTATTTCTATTGTTTTCTTATGAAAATTATTTTAATATGAATCTAATTTGACACTGTGTCGTGTAGTATTTTAACTTCTACCAAGTAATATCTTTCGAGAAGGTTTTCTATGGATAGTAGGCCGTATTTACGTATCACAAAGGAGGAAACTTGAAAAATTGTCAAGCTGTCTTCCCCATAGACGTCCATGCTTTAGGCAAAAGCACTACATCCATCTCCCGTTGTTGAACAATTTCTGGGTTTGAACTTAGGCCCTTATCCTCCAAAGAATGCTGTTTTACTAGTAAATCACGGTAAGATCTCAATTAGAATATGCTTAAAGTTATTAATAAATATATAATATGAGTGAAGTAAAATTTGATCTCATAACTTGTAGTATTCAGCCACGTAAAAGGTTTATGTGAAAGGATAGAGGAAGTTATTTTCAATAATTGTTCCATTATAATCAAAAAAGAAACTAGAAAAAATTCTTATCTCAATAACTTTGCTTAATTTGTTTCTACAATACCTACCTCTAAATCATTACAAGGAGAAATGTGTAAACTTATTAATATATTTTATGATTTCTCATATTAATAAAAATAATCATAAAATTTACTGAAAGAATTTGTATTCAAATCACAGGCTTCATTGATTAGTTAGGAAAGTTGTCCTTCTCGTTATTAAGAGGTAGCGAGCTCTATAGCCGACATAACCAATGATATCATTTTGGTTATTGTGGGACGTCAAATAGCTTGTAGTCGAAATGTTCTCCAAGTGAAGTAATACCTCTTGAGGCGGCAGGTCAAATTTGAGTATCTTCTGCTAGATCCCTACTTCTGAATTACGAAGACCCACGTATATGATGGTGGACACCCATTGGGTGCTCATAATGTACGATGAGACCAGTTTACCCCTTGCTTTGCCTAAAAATAAAATATTCCTGAAATACAAACATTGAAAATAATATATATATATATATATATATATATATATATATATATATATATATATATATATATATATATATCACTATATCATATATATATAATGAAGCTAGAAACATTGAGGCAATATATTAGTTTAATACATCGATTCAGTTGAACTGAAGTCCGGTGACATAGTGATCGCGTTTCACGCACCCATACCACAGATTCAAGGTTCGATCCTCGGGCTGGGATAGCTCGAATTAGCCTTTCATCCTTTCTGTGAGTCGATAAACAAAGTACCAAGCATGCTTGAGAACTAAATATTGGAGGTTTCGTATTAGGCTGACCACTTAATCGAGACATATGCTGCGCTCCCCAAAGCTTCTCAGTCACGAAAACAGAAATGGGCATTGTAGGCCCTGTTCCGCATGGGCTGTCATGCCACAGAGTTTAGAGTTTATTTGAACTGAAGCTAACTGAAAAATTTGTGAAATGGTAAGCTTGTAATAATCCCATACTCTTGTGACTGGACTATGTAATTTTGATTACAGTCATTTTACACAACATGAGATGGTAATTGCGTTTTTACATATACGTATGTGCGTGCACCTGAATACTTTCAAGCACCTAGCTTAAAGTTGGGTTCTATTAATTATATCGAACTTGTTGGGTTGAAGTCTACTTAATTAGAAGTATGGACCAAATGGAAGACTCATCAATGATTGTCCGACCTCTCCCAGCAGTATTATTTCACTTAGAGACATTATGATCATGACCTAATGAACATTTCTCAGCCATCTTTAGCGGACACGAGTTGTTTAAGTTCGGATTTAAAGCAATACCTTTGAGAACGATAATTTAATGACCACAGTGGTCTTTCCGTGCATGTGTACATATTGAAAGTAGAAAATTGTTGGGGGCTTAATAATTTTCCAGATTTTTCTCTGTTGTGATTGAGGAATATTATTCATGAGAATTGCAGCTGGATAACAATATCAGTCAGTAGCTGTTCAAATACCTTACCCTTAATTTCAGCTATTAAATTACCCACCAATTTAAAGCTGCATAACCGCTTGGCAAACGGATTCTACAAGAGAAGCAATGTTGCCTTAGAAAATCTTAGCAAAGTTTTGCAGAATGACTTTAATATAGTTTTTAATAAATTTTGTACAAGGTAACATATTGTTTCACACTTACAATATCTTTATGTAATAAATTTTAATTTTTATTTAAACACAATTAGAAATTGTGCCCAATTAACAAACAAGATACAAATTAAATTATTAATCGAAATTATTTCTGCAGCAACAGACAACTATTGGCCAAATTTTAAAAATAAATTAGCCTAAAAGGTCAACACACATTATTGAAGCAGGACAATTACTTTTATGCTCGATGAGACATCTAATTACAATGAAGCAATCTGTTTTGAGGAATTTAATAAAGAGTAAAACCCACAATTGAATTTTTATAATTTATCTTTTACACTGAATTTACATTCCATTCATAAATTTGATGCAAATGTTGTTGCCATTTATTACACTTGGACAAGTCAAGCTCAAATATACCGTTGGACATGCAAATTTAAGTCAGTAGAGTGAGTCTTTCGCTTAACCAGATCGCTACAATGGTGAAACTACGACTTTGCTCTTAGCTCTTCCGACAGATGGATTCAATTTTTCAATTTTGACATTAATCTGAAGGGAGAGGAAATTTTCATCAGACCATTACACCCATGGTAACTGCTCATAGATCAACCATATTATTTTTGATTGCACAGATTTCATGAGCACGAATATCACATGTAATCAGTGGGACATTGGTGGGATTGGGAATCGAACTCCAACCTTCCGAATGAAAGGCGGATTCCCTAATCACTAAGATACTACAGCCCTATTTAATCTAAATAAACTAGTCACCTTCACTACTTATGAAAATCCAGCTGTAATACGATGATTTTATTTAAAATCTATCTGGATGACCGAACAAAAATTTAAATAAACTGCAATTGCATATTAACAAAAATAATTATTTGCAAAATTTTGAAAACGTATCATGCAGTAGAAATATTAAATGATGCAATTACATCTGATTCTATTCATTACCTTAAGCCACAAACAATTTAAGAATATAATATATGTATCATTAGTTCATAAAAAAATTCTGTCCCACTGTAAAAAAAATCAAACAGAATATTAAAGCATATATTTGAAATGTAAATATAATCTCAATTGAAGTAACAATTGAATTGATCTATAAGTGATCTAAATAAAAAAATATGAAATTTCCAATGAGTTGCTTTATATTCAATGCATTCACTGCTCTTAAGCTAAAACATTATTGTCCCTAAAACAACCAAGTAGCTAGAATTTCGTCAATTTTCCTTATACGAGAAAACTCAAGAAAAGTATTCATATATATATATATATATATATATATATATATATATATATATATATATATATATATATATTCAAATTGAAAAATATTCTCAAAATAACTAAAAGCCTTGTAAAATTGAGTTAAAAAACTTTACTCTTCATAAATTTAGGCAATCATCAACTTTATAAAGTTGATTATATGCTGAAATTTTACATTTAAAATTAATGCCAAAAATATCGTATAATGTTACCTTACTTATAAATGTAAACATTTTCTTAATGAATGTACATAAATAAATAAACAAATAAGTAATTAAAAATAAAAAAGCGATAGAATCTCTAAGTTTTTGAATTAATTTTAAACCTCTTTTACCAAATATGGGCACGTAAGTGACGAACCCTATGCCGTAACAAGGCCAGAAAGTGCTACTCATTTGTCGTTACCCTGAGGGCACCTGCGAGACAAGTCACAAAGGTGAGTCGCGTTGGCCGCGCCATACCACCAAAAATACATTCATATGGTGGACCAAATTCATAAATTATCCCAGAAGAAAGTACACAGAAACACAGAGTGTACAGAGAAAGAAAGTAACAGCCACACCCGAGCCGTGATTCGAACCCGAGACCTACAGCTCAGTAATCAGGAGCTCTAACCACTCAGCCATTGTGGTCAGCAATTTAAATCCTTATATCTGTAAAATTCCTATTTTCAGATAAATTGATATTTATAATTTTGAAAACATTTTAAATAACCTGTAGTTAAATTTACTTCTGAAATTAATACCATAATTATTTTAATGTGAAAATAAAAACATTCATATTTACATAAGAAACGTTTGCAAAAATTATACAAATTTAAAATGATTTTATTTATAAAAATCAATTCTATTTCAGTATAAATGAATTTAAATTTAAAGAATTTGTTTAATTATGTAAATTTTAATCTGCAATGGTTTTAATACTGTAAAACAAAAAGTTATTTATATTCGTTTATTTCCGCATCTATTTGTAAAACAGCTGAAATTTTGGTGAAAGATTATGAGAGTAATTTTAAGTACTGATCACACACACACGTACGAGAAAAGTCTTAATTCGTTCGTGTTGGATGATAGAAAATTTGACAGTGGATTCCATTAAAAAATGGGTGTGATGAAAAGTTTTATGCAACTAAAATACTGTTTAAAACTCCAGTAATCCTCCACTGTTATGATTAGGGGTGTAAAGGTTGTTGTGGTAGCATGAGTTGATCTCTTAAATGATGCAAAATTACGAGAATGTTGGCTGTACTTAGTTATCAGAAGCTAAACATTATCGCAAAAACAAAACTTAAGCTAAACTAGAACTATGAAAAACACGAGGCTATGCAAATTTATCAAAATTTACTATGCATTTTGAAGATTTAAAAAAGAAACACTGAATTCAATATAAAACTAAAATATTCATCACTCGAGACAAAATTTAAAAAACGGAAAATTCTATAATCCAAATTTTACTTTCAAAATCATCTATTAAAAAGAAATATTTTGAGCATCAAATGCGTTCAATTTTTTGAGAATTGTTTTTGAATTAGTTTAAATTAAATTTCAAGAATTGCATTTTTTGAGATCATGACTATGGAACAACTTTGATAATATATATATATATATATATATATATATATAACATGACTATGGAACAACTTTGATAATATATATATATATATATATATATATATATATATATATATATATATATATTATCAAAGTTGTTTCATAGTCATATATATATATATAATTAAATAATAGACAACTGGCTCTCAAATGTTACTTGATAAAATTTCAGGTTTTATTATAACGTTGGCGAAAACTTTCTTGAATTTTGATAGTTTGCGATGGCAAGATCAAATAATTGTTACCTCTGTCACTTGGTCTTGAAACAGTTTTATCATATCAAAATTATATTTCATCTAATGTTATGGATAGTGATTACAAAAAAAATAAGACTATTTTAAAGTTTTCTGTAGACTAAGTTGTTGCTTATAAAATTATAAAATTCGGTATAAAATGCAATAAAAGGACAAAAAATGGTTTCAACAAATAAGACTATTTCAAATTTTTGCCCCAGCAGTGCTTTTTGATGAATAACACATTTAGAACTCTGCTTCCTTAATTAGTTTTCACTCGTTTAATTTTTAAACTAACTTCATGCTATAAATCTTATTCATGAAACTACACAATCTCTGAAATGAAATATAAACTTTAATAAAAACATTTAAAATCCTATTTAATACTATCTTTGACAGTAAGTACATCCGATTAGACTTCAACTCCTTGCTTATCGTCACAATCGGACATACTTCGACAGTTAACACGAGTAAGACAAACATTTAAACTTTAAAATCAAAGTAGGTACACAAATATCCTTTCGAAGTTTATCTTCGAATCTACAAGTAGTTGCAAAGAAAAAAAATAAAGCCAATTTTCACCTTTTTTATAAAAAAAAACAGCTATGAAACTAGAAATGTGCACGAATTAAACTAAATTTGAACAAAACAAAATTTATGGAAAAATAATTTGTTGTTAGTTCTGGAAGGAGAAGAAACATTGTTTTGGCAAAAGCAATAAGAAATGTTGCTCTTCAGATTGAAGAAGATAGACGGTATGTAAAGTCCATTTATTATTATCACAAACTTTAGATTGTAAAGAGGTTATTTTCTCGATATTTTAAGGCACAACACAAATATTTCCTATAGTTCCTTGCTCGATTTGAGATTGTTTCAAAATGATCATTAAATATCTTCTGGATATATGCAGAACATTTCCAATGGAAAACAAAGAGTTTAGTGAATACTTCCAATAGGGTTAAAATTAGGACTCTGAAAAACCACATAATCTTATAGGTTACAATCACCAAGTGTAACAATGTTGCTTAATTTAACTTGCATTATTTATTCTCATTTTGTATTTTGTCTAGAAATTAAGTGAAAGGTCCAGCAATATGCTCAATTATCAATCGGAATAAATTTTTGCTCAATTATCAATGATCGTTATCAATTATCAATCATTCCATGTATGTGCCTCCCATACCATAAATGGGATGCACGTGCACGTTAAATCTATGGAATTGAAAATCCTATGGTCGGTCATTGAGCGGTTACCATGAGTGTAATAGATTAGAGAAAATTTCTACCCTCTCCTTATCAATGTGGAAATTTAGGGAATGGATCCTCTGGTGGTGCCATCTATACATACATACTAAACTGTGTGAGGAGACTCCAGACTATACCTTAAGATTAACCGGTGCCACCTCTCCAACACCTAGTGTGCTCCACACCTCTACGAGGTCCGTGAGGGCACCACTATCGTAGCATTTAACAAAGCAAAGAAATTGTACTTACAAATTGGTAGCAAGATGTCACAAAACATTTTAATGGGCTTTAAGCCCTGTTGAGCATCAGGCAAAAGCATTAAATATTTTCTTTGAGCTAAAAATGAAATATAACATGATGACATATACAACAAACAATGGAGGAACAATTTACAATCAATGAAAGGACAGTTAACAATTTCTAGGGTAATTATGGCATTAAAAACATTATATATATTGTAAGCAATGTTATAAATAGTATAAACATTTAATTATGAAAAGGAAAAAAATGGCATGATACGAAAGTTGATAACTATATACAGGCAGGCAGTTTATACAAGTTTAATAAGCACCTTAGCTTTTAAAAAATATTTAAAAGGTTTCTAAGGTACTAAAAGGAAATAGGATTAAAACAGTTTTTAAAGTTCTAAACCGGGCTCATAATGTTCGAAAAGTTCAAACAATTCGGAACATATAGTTCATAAATTTCTTTAAGTTTATAAAAAAATTTATACACCATTACTAATTGTGGAAGAAAGTTAGCTTTAAGAATAGTTTTCTGACTCGTCTGTGGAGCCTTCTAGATCGTCTGTGGAAGCGTGGCCTAAATCCTGACAAAGTTCCAATCCTCATTTGTTGAGATGAATTATCAGCTTTGTGAGGAGTAATCTACGGTGACCATCTTTCATGGAAAATCTTAAGAACTCCGTATTGGTCTGTTGGGAGTTCTTTTTTAGGAGTATTTCTCAGTCTCTGGGCACTCCAAGACATAGTGAAAATTATCCCCTTGAGCTCTACAGATAGAGGGAGATGAAACTGCCTTTCCGAATCTTTGGAAGTACTGTGGAAATGGGCCGTGAAATGTTAAGATATGGATGAGGTATGGATTATCATACGTTAACTTGTTGGTGACTTCTGAGAGTAGATGTTTGGTCAATCGACCTGTTGCTGTACTGTTCCACAGTGACTACTATTTCTGAAATGTGAAGTGCTTCAGTTGTTTGATAAGTGAAGATCTTGGATATGAAATCACTAATGCTTCGGATTTATCAATTTTTGTGGATTCCTTTGCAGCGATGTCTACGCATTCATATCAAACATCACTTTGATGCGCTTTAATCCAGCTTAGATTGATGTGCGAAACTGCAGTCAATGAAAGGACAGTTTGCTAGTTTTTTCTGTATGGCAAGTATTATTGGTGATGTGTTAAGTAACGCTTACAAAGTTGATGAGATATCAGACCAAATGGTTACAGATCTGACGCCTTGTGCATTAATGATGTTGATAGCTTCAAAAATGGCTATGGCCTGAAAGACTGAGTTCTTATTCCTCAGCTTAAATTTGTATTCTTGAAGTTGTTTGTCTTCATGGTAAATTATTAGGGCCGCACCTGTTTTACCATCAATATGTGACACATTCGTATAGATATTGTAAGGTGTGATTAATTTGATTTGACCTTGTGCTGGGGAGGAGGGTTTGGTCTCCCAGCATAGTAGTTTCCTGCAGTTGCAGTACCCTAGTTTTGTGTGCTAGTTGGATGCAAGTAAGATGAAGTAGTGGCAGGCCTGCCAGTGTGTTGAGAGAAATTGTAGACGTGGTCCTGAATTTTCTCGTGATGAATATTGTAAAGTAGATATATAGTCTGTTTAATTTCCGCTGCTTTTTAACAGTCATGTGTAGAATCCACAAGGATGAGCCATAAGTAATCATTTTCTCCACGACAGAAAGGTAAATTGTTTTAGTTATTTTACTTTTAATGCCTCAATCTTAAGCGATCATGGAGCGGAAACGCTGAACTGTTGGTATCATCTTTGTCTTTAACTGCCTGATATGTTGTAAGAAGGACATTTTGCTATCGATTGTTACTCCGAGATATTTTAGTGTTTTAGTATGCTTTAGGATGTTGTTTTCTAAGTTTATTCTGGGATTTGATTTTAAGATTTTTTTTAAGAGTAAAGTTGTGTTTAACCTTTCTGGTGCTCCGGTTAAACGAAAGAAGCACACTACTAACTTAAATTCGCATAGACAACGTCATAGAGAGCTTAATTTGTCCAAATACCATAAGTAACATATCATGATATTTGTCCGAAGCATATAGTAATCAATTATTGTCTTTTTATATATTGTTGTAGCTATCATATGTTTTCAGATGAAATATGAAAATGAATTGCGTAATGTTAAACATATTTTGTTGCTACAAAATTTTTAAACGGCAGTAAATATAAACTCAATATTATAACATAAAAATAATTTTCATGCGGTGAAAATTTTAATAGTTTTTTTATTATCTCAAACAAATTTTCATCATTTCATATATGTCTTACATAAAAAGTCAAAGCTTTCGGAATAAAAATGTTGCAGTTTATTGAGGAATGTTGAATGATGAAATTAGTTTTATATGAATCTCCTTTAGTGATTAGAATACATTTCACACTTATTTAAATAGGACTGGATTAAAAAATAGCTTTACAGTAATTTTAAAGAATAATTTTGTGAAAACTATCATGAAGTTTGTTTTTGTGATATGATTGCGACATGGGAGCACAAGGACCAATCTGAAAGCTTAAACGATGATAGTGATAAATTAAATTTTCTAGATTAAGTTATGACAAAAAGAAAACGTTAATGTCATACAAATGCATACACTACAATTTTAAAATTGTCTATTTGTCTGAAAATAACTTTACAACCAGATTGCTTAAAAGTGGGGTCATTATTTCTATGTTCTTATAAAATACAAATATAGTTAAAAGTTAAATTTTTCTCCAAAAATAATCCGTCTAAAGTCAAAAAAGGTTTTAAAATTAAGAAATATAGCATAAAAATGTATTCAATGGAATTTCATATCAATCTATCTATATCTCTCTCTATATATATAGTATATGTGTGTGTGTATTTCTATGTTAAACCATTTGGTATGATTTCTGAAATATATTATAAATTCCATATAATAAATGGTATTCAAGTTGTAGAAGATTGTTATATATATATTATATATTATATATATATTATATATTATATATATATATATTAGAAATTATTCGCAAGCTATTAATATATTACACTTTCTGATAATACGTGCCGCATTTCCTTGAAAGGTTTTTTTGTATAAAATGCGGAATTCTTTCACGAATCAGAGAGAAAATGCAAATACTTTACTTGAAATGATTTCAGACAGACATTACTGAAATATTTGCTGCGCATTTTCTCATTCAAAATTAAGACTCGCTTGAAAGTACTTTATAAATATTGTGTAATTAATATTACTTTTCATTACTCCAAATGAGAAGCCATTGTAATATTGCATAAATAATATAATGTGAGAACCAAAATAATTCATAACATTTAATAAATCGGAATGCAAAAGCAATAATGACTTCATATTTTAAAGAGTAAACATTGAATGTTTACAAGATAAATTGAAGAATTTAAATAATACTAGAAATTTTAGTTTAAGTCTTCGAAAATTTAAGTTCTTAAAATAATATTTCTTTATACATAGTTAAAAATAACATTTCCCCCTCCTGTCTCAAAGATTTCACTTCGAATCTTTTCGAATATGTTCTTCTCAAGCTAGAAATAATTTCCTTTAATGAAAATAATGCTAGAATTAATGTAAATCATTTTTAGATTTAATTAAAAGACTGAATTACATACAAATTTAATTTTATCAAATTTTGTGTTTTGATGTTAAATTCAACATAATATTTGAAATTGCAATTCTCCTAAATTAAAAAGTATATTTTATGATAAAATTTATATTAATAAACATTAAAAATTATCACAAGTAATATAATTTCTTAAAATTATATTAATTTTGTTTAATAATTTTTACCTCTTTGTTTAAATTTTTTAAGGAAAAATTATATATTTCAGAATTGTGTTGAAATCTATATTTATATATAAAAATGCTTATGAAATATGTTATTTTCGCGATTAAACGCACATTGCTAAATACGCGGTGATCTTTTTTAAAGTGGCAGTGTTTGGGACGCCCTCTAATAGCCGAAATGTCACCAAATCCCATATCTTGATTTAGGCTAATCAAAATATGGGAAAAAAGATTCCGTAAAAAAAAAACTTTTTAGTTCCAGAAGTCAACGCTAGGGTATTTTGTGGGCGCTGCTTAAGTTTACAACAACCAGAATTAGCATAAAGCACGGGTATCGAGCTAGAATGCAAATGTTGTGCATTGACAAAGTCAGCAATAGTGGTTATAAAAGCAAATAGTAGACAGCTCCGACAAATAATCTCGGCTGAAGTCAATGAGCTCCAGTGGCACTACATGTCACGTTACCGGAACGTGTGTTTATGTTGGTGGAATGTCAAATTTGGCTATTCTAAAGGAAAATACAACGAAGACAGAGCGGAATACTCCTCGTGATATGTTACGTACGGCTGTGGAGATCGTTGTGCACAGAAGGCACAGTGTTATTTCTGAGAACGGTGTTCACACTGAATATGGTCTAATTCTTCACCGGGAAAGTTAATGTATAGTAAATAAACATTAATAATTTAGCTGCACGATTGTATGTGTTAGTATTTTCCTTTTCTCCCATTTTATACATTATAAAGCACCACAAAATGCTCTAATGGCAATTTTTGGAACTAAACTTTTTTTTTTTACAAAATCGTTGTTTTTGTGTTTTGATTAGTCTAAATACCAAGTTTGTCGCCATTTCGTCTATTCGATCGTTCTACTGGGCGCTCCAAACACTGTCAATTTAAAAAAGATCACTCTGTATTTCTTTTCCCAATAAATGATGAATAAATTAAATTTTTATCCATTTTAAGGAAAGCAAGATTTATTTATGGAAAAAGTATAAAAGCGTGTATACATTTTTAAATGTATAGAAAGTTATATATTCAACCGTAATTTAGATTTATTCAAACGAATTCACAATTTATTCACCCTGTATGTACATTAAAATATAATAATCAGAAACCAATATTTTCAGATAATTTGTCATTTTAACAGCTACACCAACGCAATTTTGCTCGTTAAACTGAAAAGGGAATCAGAAAAAACATTAAAACAAATAGGAGAAATATGTATTATATGATGCACCATTATTTTCAAAAGAAATGTCAAGCCATTTATGTACTTAAAAGTTAAAGTTTTTGTTGAATTGAATTAACACAGATACAATACTTACACGTTTGTCAAAAATTAAAAATATTCATGTAGTATCTAAATTATGTAATAACAATTACAATTCTCTTAGAATTATTTAAGGAAATAAACACATTTAAAAATCAACTTAAAAAACAAAATATTGAAAAAGCTCTTAAAAATGAGGACGTTTCATTAGTTACAAAGTGAAATATTTAGAATAAAACAGAAGTACTCTCAGACGAATGTGAAAACAAAATATAAATACTGAGATTAAAAATAAAAAAATTGAGAATAGAATTATAGAAATCAAAATTCATAAAAGGAAAGATATTTCGAATTAATCTGCATACATATTCTAAATAATGAACAAATGATTTTTCCAACACCTTTGCATTGATAAAAGAGAAAAAATCGACAAAATAATTTAAAGGAAGAACACATGAAAATGAAAAAGTTTTAGGTAAATATGCTTAGAGATGAAGAATCTGTAGTAAAGTATACAGTAAAATATATAAAAGGAAAACTAGTTAATAAATATACATATTTGGAATGAATACCACAATTAAAGCAGTTTAAAAAAATAGAAAGAATTTATATTGAAAATTAATTGATTCACAGACATTGTGATCGCACAAGAACGCAGCAAATTTGATGCTTAGCCCCAGGAATAGAAAAATTTATTTATAAATTATTCCCCATGAACTTTAGAAAACAGTATTTTATAAGGGAAATAACAGTTAAAAGTAAATAAGCAGGATATATATATATATATATATATATATATATATATATATATATATATATATATATATATATATATATATATATATATATATATATATATATATATATATATATATATATATATATAGATATATATATATATATATAAATATATATATATATATATATAATTATTGAAATAAAATTATTAATATAGGCGTATGTATATCTGTACATATATCTATAATATGTACATTAATATTTCGATACATTAGGAATACTTTAACTTGTGTAAGGCACATGCTTACATATCATTATTATGTCAGCATGTACAATAACATAGCCTTGGGCACCTTAGAACTCAGACTGTCATTCAAATAACGATTCATCTGCCATGGACGATTCAGAGTTATTTTGCTCAGCTGCCTACAGAGCTCAAACAGAAGGTTTCAAATCTTCCCCTGATCATAGGGTATTGTATTTGCAAATACATATCCTGAAAGCCCTGCACTCAGAAGGGGGAGTTACTGTCGCTGTACTGAATGGCACGGATATCCAATATGCGTTGAGGTTACCAGTCATAAAGGTTTGTACTTATAGTAGAATACTAATAGACTGACGAACAATCATTTTCCCAGAATTAAGGACCGTATGGCAAGAAGTGAAATTTTGACGTATAAATTCTTTGTGTATTATATATATATATATATATATATACACATAAATATATATATATATATATATATATATATGTATATATATATATATATATATATATATATATATATATATATATATATATATATATATATATATATATATATATATATATATATATATATATATATATATATATATATATATATGTATATATATATATATATATATATATATATGTATATATATATATATATATATATATACACATAAATATATATATATATGTATGTATGTATGTGTGAGTGTGTGTATTCCAATTGAAATGTAAATTGTAAATTAGTCTATATTTCTGAAATATATTACTTTCACTTTTGGTTTTACTAAATTATTTATTTAATAATAATTCAGTGAGAAGCATTTGTTAAATAATAATGGATGAAGATATAACAATATATTAAAAAGTACTATCATTTTTAATAAATGATACACACAGACATATATTTATATATATATACTTTGTGCGGTTACCATGGATGTAATGGTCTGGAGAAAATTTCGTCTGTCTCCATTTCAATGTGAAAACTGAGCCAGTGGATCCTTTGATGGTGCTATCTATCGGAGGTATACAGAGCAAAGTCATACTCATACCTTCTTGGTACCCTGATTAAAGGAAAGACGCTCCCTGCTGACTTAAATTCGCAAAGTCAACTGCATAGTGAGTTTATCTTTTAACAAGTGTGTCATTTAAATTGTATTTCACACTTTCTTTTTTATAAATTAGAAATGTAATAATAATTCCTACAGGATAATTCCCACAAAATTTCAATTTTGGTTTCACTAAATTATTCATTTAATAATAAAGGGAAAATTATTTATTAGATAGTAATTTATGAAGAAAAATACATGCATATAATGAAAAGTACTCAGTAAATAATGAAATATGTAACAAATAATAATGCTACAGGTTAATCATTATATTTTCAATAAGATAATAACTTTATTGATATTACATTTATTCTTAGTAACAGTTATGATTTCTTTACAAGAATTTAAGTATTTATTGAGGAATTACGTGATCACTTAAATTAAAGAGAAGTGGCTAAAACATTATACGAGTAATTGATTTACCATTTACGAAGCCCTTCCGATATTCACAGATTTTGTTATCAACTTCAATAATAATGCTGTTATGGGGCTCCAACACACATTTATGATTTTTCTACCATACAATTAACTAGCTGGTTTTAGATTTTAATAAAAAATTCTTGTGTGTTGTGGCTTATCCCTTCTGTTTGACAGCAACATCAAACCGGATCAATAAATGACAATAGACAACAATGGAGCGCTGCCTCAGATCTCGAGAATAGATGACATTTCTTTAAACCGATGTGGGCCAAAATGTTGGCAGGAGCAGCTTGAGTCGCATTGCATTTTGACACAGGGAATAAACTTTGAGACGGTTCACATGAGGTTATACGCGATATATACGAGTGTGTTTTTTTGAAATCTCGTGAGAGTTGTCTGTTATCGCCTGTTGCCAACCTCAATCAGAACTGCACAAGATCGATTTTCATCGTACTATTCATGCACAAGGGTTGTCTTCCAAGGATAGCAGACATTTTGCCTAATCTATGTGGTAATCTCTGAAAAAGTAAGGCAGATATCATGAGTAGTATCCTTGAGGCTACCCTCCCTGGCCAGACCATCAGCAGTTTCATTACCGTACACATCCACATGGTACGATAACTCGCTGAAATATGATCTTAAATTGAAAATGAAGCGATTCGAAGTTCCCATGCCTCCACCATTCAGATAAAGGCTAAACAGAGTTGTGATTATCACTTAAAACCCAAATGTCAGTGCAAACACTCTCAATTATGCAAAATTTCAAAGCCTCCTCAATAGTTATTATTTCTGCTACAATTGTCGAGGTTCCTTACACAGAAAAAATATCAAGTCTGCTTAAGTTCTCAACTTGCTTTAATATATTCTTTGTCTTCCTTTTGTTCTAAAAATGAGAATGCTTTCTTATAATAAAATTTCACGTTGTTCTAATTAATTATATTTTAACATGACGTAGACATTTGATTTTTCTCCTCTTTATTTTAAATCATGTATACACAAGTTTTGTCTGAGATTCACTGATAATCTATTCTATGTCCAGAAACATGTCAAACTAATTTTTAACCGCAAATATTGGCGGAGATCGGCCCAACGTTACTTCCAGCAACTCTCCACCAAGAAATTCAATTACACAGGGCTAATATATTGAAGACTTACTCTACATTCAAGAGAATATAACAACTGTGTGTGACACAATCAAGTTCATCACTGCAGTTCTCTCAATCACAATAACTGCAGCTGCCAGAAGTTGTCTGTACTGAATAAATTTTGTCTTTTCATTCTTAACTCCTCCCCTTTTCCTGATACGTTATCACAGTTAATATTAAGCCCAATCAATGTTTTTGATTTAGCGAATTTTATATGCAGCTTCGTTAATTCATAGAAACTGCTTTTATTAGCTAAATGTTGAGAAAAAGAAACGAAAATAGAATGTTACTTAAAATCTCTATTACACTTAGAATATTTGCGATAAATCTAAAAGTAATAATAAAAAGGAAATTAATGTTAAGGTATATGGATAAAGAGACAGCTTTTAACATTAGAATTCATACATTAAAAGTGTGGTTCCGCTGTACTGCATTTTGTAATTTTTACGTCAATGATAATACACAGTTTCATAATTTGTTTCTGATACATTTGTTCCAATCTTTCTAGCCATTGTCAATCATTTGTCATACTTAAAGACAAATTAACAATCGAGTGGTCAGTGCTCTTGTATACTAGTCAACTGTTGACTTGTTCGATTATTAATTCGAAATGTACTTTAAAGTCTTGATTTAATTAGACTTAGGGTGCAATAAGGAACCGTAAAGTGTAGCAAACCAAAATTATATTTTTGAAAAAACATATTACGTCAGACAGATTTTGAGAATAAGTTTAAAAATGTTTTTCAAGTAAACACTCACAACATTTCAGACGGTTTAAGACAAAAGCAACCTCATTATAAAACTTTACTTTCACATTCACACTGTGTTAAAGTTACACATTGTAGATGATAGACGTCACAAAATATACTTTAAATAATTCAAAATCAGCACTCATCTTTCATAACACTATAAAAGAAAAATTTACTAAGAGAAATAATTCGATTAAACCAATTATCAAAATTGTCTTAATAAATAAAATATAAATTTTTGAGTGAAACTGCAGCGAGTTTACTTCTAAGTATCATTCTCACTCCTATAACCTTTCATAGATAAGTATCACCGATATTCTTGAGTTTCATCGAATAATGTATTTAATATAATTTTCTACATTATGATTTAAAATCTCGTATTTAACATCATTAATTCGACGTTTTCATACAAAGGAAATGTCTCTCATTATTTTATTTCAATTTAACTACTTAAGCACGATTCACAGGAATAAAATATTTAAGTTATGAAGCATTGAAAATTAAGGATTCTAATTTAAAGATACATTTTGCATAAAAAGCATTGTAAATTATGCATTCATTTTTTATTAATAGATAAGATAATCATAACTTGTAATGTAAAACACTAATTAAGTAATTACAATATGATACTTTTAATGCATTCTTTTTCATAATTTTTACCTTTCTTTGATTAGCTAAGAAGATTTTTAATTATTAAGAGCTTCTTAGCATGTTTTTTACGTGAAGTAATATGAGCAGAAAATAAAAAATTTCATTTTAAAAGAAAATAAGTATTATATTCTGTAAAACATTTTACTATATGTATATACATAATACACAAATATTTATTAATACTTTTAACTATATACGAAGGCTAGATTTATATAATACAAGATCATCCATTCAAAATTATCCTATATAATTATTTTATTTTTCTGTAAAGGGATTTCAAAGATGTAATTATGGATGAACTTTTGCTGTCGCATTAAGATGTTTTCACTAACATTTGCTTTTCTTTTTGCAATACATGACATAAAAAATAATTTACAATAAAATTGACAAGTTAAAGTCTTATATGTTTATGACTTCATTACGTAAATTTTTATATAAATGAATACAAGCAGTTAACCGTAATTTTTTTTGCCCTATTAGGGTAAACATTCCCTAAAATAACTCATCCCTAAAACTTTCCCTAAACTTATCCCTACAATAAAACTCAACGAAGTAAATTAGTTGATAATATTTCACTTATCTAATCTGTTGAGATTAAATTTTAAATAATTTCAGTGGGTTTAAAATATTTCTAAAAAGCCTAATCAATCAATGTCCTGGTTATGGATTAAATTCACTGAATTGACTTAAAATCATAAAAGATTTTTAAACATTGTTGTCTTTAAATAGAATGATTCTCTGAATCCTCATTATGCAAATATAATGACAGCATGTGTATTCCTTTATACAGAACATTGGCTTATTTTGCTAATCAATATGTGTCTTTATAGTAATCAAAAGGCATATTTCCCTTTGGATACACGAGTATATATGTACAAGTCTTCACTCAATAAATACATTCAAATAGAATAACTTGCATAATAGTTCGGGGGCGCGTCTTTGTGAATGATTCTAATTAAAAGATCATATATAATAATGAAATAATATATGAAATAAGAGTTTCAATTTTTGAAATCTTAATATACACTTACAATTACAGCTAAATAATTACTATGAATATTGTAATAGTCCCAAATGATTAATAAATCAATTTAATTTGTTGTATTATTAATGTTATTGTAATTATTATAAAAATAATTCTCAAAAATGAACTCAAAATTTTAATGTATTTTATAACATTTTGTATCATTTTCCTATGATTTACTTCATTGCAAATAAACAACATATTTTTATTTAAATGTTTAAGATAAAGAAAAACATTTTAATAAAAAGATATTTTTATATGAAAATATGTTTCTGATTTCTTATTTCATTGTATAGAATATTCTTAAGTAGTATCATATATTTTTGGACGTGATGAAGTTTCAAGAACGATATGTGAGAATCTATAACCATTCCTCATACAGTTCAGATACAGCTCCTAATGATAACATTTGATTTTTACGTTTAAAATAAAATTTTCTTCTATTGGAAAGCTTAAGTGAAGTAGACTTTACTAAACAACTAAAACAATTCAAATTCTGACGTAAATTAACTTATGATGAGATGTTTCACAGTTCGTATTACCATATCTCTGTAGAAAAGACAAGGAAATTTTCCAATTATTCTCTCCAAAAAAAGTGCATTTACAAAAAAAGAAATTCATCACTTATTTCTTGACAGTATATACACAGTTGTTGTCAGTGAACCCATGTACTTTCCACTGAAATTGATTTACACTCATGTCCATAAATTAAGGATGATTCAGAATCACACAGAAATTGAAATCTTAAATAAAAATTTCACATGTAAAATCGTCACACACATCTTGAAAAATAATATGCAAAGTACACGAAACCACCAAATGGCGCCGATAGTACGTCACAATGAGGATAGTGTAAGAGTTGTAAAGAAGTAAAACCGTTCACACGAGCGCTTTAAAAGCCTTCCATTGCCATAACCACATAATTATGGTACAAAGGAAGCATTTCGATGATAATTTATATGGTAGAATTATCGTCCGTTTGGAATGTGGACGTATCCAGCAGGAAGTATCCGAGGAACTTGGAATCACCCAGAATGTCCTCTCCAGACTTTGGCAACGGCTCCAAGATGATGGTAATAGCACAGGTTATCCACGAATTACAACGCCGAATGAGGACCGGTATTTGGCAGTTACTGTCAAAAGAAGTAGACAGAGCACAGCATCAGACCTGTGTCGTCTGCTCTCTTCAGCGACCGGTACGCCAGTTTCAAGGCAGACCGTGTATAGGCGCTTAGGGCACATTGGTTTACATGATCGTAGACTTGTCAGATGAGTTCCACTTACCACAACTCACTGTCGCCTGCGGTTAACCTGGAGTAGAGAGTATGCATTGTGGACACCGCAACACTGGTCTTGTGTGATGTTTTTCAACCAGTACAGGTTTTATATGGAGAGGGCCGGCTACACGCTACAACTAAGTCAACACCATTGAACGACACTGTTACGGTGGTGCAGGATTTCTCGTTTGGGGAGTCATTATTCTGGTTTCCAAGACTAACATACATATTCAGAATATAGGCATGACAGGCCACATCTATTAGGGTGTCATTCTGAAACAACATGTACGTTTGTTTCGGGGCATCATGAGTGCAGAATTACTGTTTATAGATGAAAAAGCGCGTTCTCACAATGCAAAAACTGTAGAAAAATGCCTTTAATCAGAGGATATCACCCGTATGGACTGGCCAGCATACTCATCGTACTTGAAGGAATCCAATAAAGCATATATGGGATATGCTTGGCCAATAAATTGCTGCCTGTCAACCGGTTCCCACATTTCTACCGGAACTTCGGAGAGCATTGCTTGATGAGTGATGTCATATTCCCGAATATAAAATCAATATTTTGATACTCAGCATGCCTAGGCGTTGTACGGCCTGTATTGCATCTTCTGGGGGGCATACTATGTGTTAACCATCAAACCAAGCATATTATATTGATTGTAAACAGGTTCTTTTTAAAATTTGCTCCAGGGAGTAAAAATCGCAATTTTTATTGATAATGTCAAACATATAGCATTTTTTTTTTGTTTTTGCTCTTTGCCTTTTTTTAATAAACTTTACAAGTAAGTCATATTAGTTTTGATTCTGTCTCTTTCTTTGCCAGAACTTGCATTATCCTTAATTTATGGACACAAGTGTATTTGTATTTCATTTATCTCCCTATGAAAATTTGTAAGCAATAATTTTAGTCATGGACAATGAACATATGTTTCATTTTAACAAATAACATTTAATATACTTACATGACATTCTCATAAATGCAGTAATATAATTGGTAATTTCGGGAGAAATGAGGTTTTCTAAATATGATTTTTTCTTCTTTTTTTTATTTGAAGTTTGTAGCTTATAAATAATTTCTTCTTGTAAGTTACATTTTCTAAGTCTCTAATCCTTGATTTTTATTACCCAATAAGTTTGCCATTTTTTAAAAAGCAAAGTGAGATGAACTGCTCACTTCAAAAATTCTACAAATATAAATAAATGACCTAAAATATATATTTCACTTTATACTGATTTTTATCTGAATATAAAACACTTGTTTTGTCAAGAAATTCATCAAAATTTCATTTTCTATTCCTTTGTAATGTATCGTTAAAATACTCACTTATTAAAAAATCATCACAACTCACATAAATTTTTAAACTTCCCTGAAAGGAAAGCTGACCCTTCTGATATTTATCATAAATGAAAAAGGTTTTACTCTCTAATTTTAAAATCAAACTTAACTTTGCTTAGAAACCTTTTACTTGTTGTCTTCAAAATTTATAGATTATACAGCTCCAATTAGATCGGGTAATTCTTGTCAATTTTATATCCAACCCATATGAAAATAACATAGTATAGAAATTATATATCTTTGATAAAGACATGAGGAAATAAAAGAAATAGGCAAAATTTGATAGCATAACTCAGTATTTCTCATTGTATAGCTAAAAATTATGATTTTAAGACATGTAGTTTCGTTCTATAGAGTATCACTTCACTGGAACAAATCTTGAGATACCACGCACGAAAGAAATATATTACAGATTTATGGTATATTTACACTTATCAAAGTGGAAACAGACAATTATTTGAATTCTAATGAGTATTAAATAACGTGTAGATGGAAACTTACAAATTTCAAAGAACCTTCAACAGGAAAAGATTCAAAGAAAAAAGTTTAACTGGACTGAAAGTAAAAATGAATACAATTCGATTTTAAATGGCACAGATGCAGCATGATTCAATACGTAAAATTCTGAATTTGGTGATTTTGATGTACCTGACAATATGGTTTTTATTACGTCATAGATATGGAAACCAATAAGAATTACGCAGAAAATTTTAATTTGACAAACCTAGTATTTATGTAATCTTGCACGTCATAATACGTCATCTTGGCAACATTTCTTCATCACCAAAAAATTCAGAATTTAGCATACTGAATTATATCATATCTGTGTCATCAGAATAATATATTCCAATGGGAATACTTTCGATCTTCTGAGCCGCTGTTTGGTAATAGCCTTATGTACTGAAATAATTACGATCATCAAAAATAGAAATGTCAGTACTAATCTTGTTAAATATACCACTATATCACAACACTAAATCAGAAATAAAATTCAATCAAAAATCAAAAATAACATTAAATTGAATAGAATAATGAAAAGAACACAATATTTTAGTAAATTACTTCATGAGAGCGTGACTCATTATCAATTTTCCTTACTGATATCCAACCGCAAATGAATTCATAATGCCACGAAATTCATTAAAATACTTCTAGTTAATTTATTGTTCTATTATTATATTATACAATTTATTATATAATACTACTAAAGCTTCAGGATGGTTTTAAAACTTCATGTAATATTATTATTATTCTTTTGTCTTCTGCCAACTTAGGCTAACAATATGGGGTGCGCTGCTCTACTTTTCCATACTGAACCATATTTGCTGTTGAGTCCGATTGCTTCAGTACACACAAGCCATAGGGACCCGTTTATAGGGTAGGCAACCATTCCCACCTCATTCATACACAGAAAGGACAAAGACAGGATAGATAGAGAAAATACATCCATGACAGTACCGGTATTCGAACCCAGGACCTCCCTATCCACAGTCAGGTACTCTGACCACTATACAGGACGGCCGGTAATATTATTCTAAATCTGTTATATAGATTTAAAAAATTTGAAGCTGTTTTATCACATTGTTAATGTTACTTTTCTAGTTCAATTAATATATAACTTCTCTTACTTTTTGGAAAAATCTTAAATATATAATATATATATATATATATATAAGACAGAGCAAATTTGCCTGTAATACTGTACCACTTTTCATTACTGTGAAAATCCCCACGATTTACATAATATTTTTTGAGAAATATGTAATTAATTAAAACAAAACGTTTCATATTATAATAAAAAAATAAAACGACATTTACTATTTATAAAATTTTTTAAGAGTGATTTCAAAGATTTTTTTTAACTGCATAGTTTTGAATTCAAAGTTTAAAATATTAAAACTTTCCTTTAATTCAATTTTTAATTTAAAACATTAAAATAGAATTAAAGTATTAGTATGTATTTATTATTAATTAATAATATTTAAATATAGGAAATACAGAGCAAATAATCTAATCTCAAAAAAAAAAAAAATTGAAACCGAACACATAATTAATAATTTTAAATTTGATGCATATTCATTAAGCATATTTTGTTTTAAATTCATTAAACATATTTGTATTTTGTCCTAAATATTTTAATTTTAGAAATGCTTCCCTGCTTCCTGGCATATTTTAAAAAATGTTATATTTTAAGGGAAGCAATAAGCATACTTCATTCTTGAAAAATGAAATCAATGGAAAATAAGAAAAGCGCACGTGTTTCCTTTTCATGTAAATATAAATATTTCATCATTTTCAGATATACATATCCAATTGGCAGAGATTTTATTTCTTTATGTCCGTATATAAAATATTCTTAAAGTTTATTTAAGTGAATCCAAAATACAAACATTCCTTTAGAAATTTTATTTTGTTTTAATTATAATTTGTAATATTTATTTTCGTTTCTTAATTGAAATATTTATCTAAGTAAATTATTAACAAAATTATTACATACATATATATATAACTTAGTTGTATTAATATTTATAAAACATATTAATGTATTTTATATGTTACACATCTGCAAATTTCATAACATATATTCTGTCGCAAATAAAGAATATATGTAAATGGAAAATAGAAAATAATAGTAAAAATGCAAATATTTGTAAATAACTGTGATAATGACTTGTTCTATAAAAATCATGAATGGTTCTTGGCAATCATGAATATTTGGTACATACTTGAAGATTTTCCTGGTTTTCTCCCTTTTTCCTTCTGCATCACTTAAATACGGATTGTTGTTAATAAAGAGTTACATTAGAAATGCATAAGTGGTACATTTTTAGAAGACCTGCAACTGTCATCTATTCCGCCGCGTGGTTTGGAAATTTGCATCTGGCGTTGTACAACATTGGCAAGAGTTTAAGTTATCCCACTGCAATCCATTTAATACGTTATCCTCCCTCAAAAAGAAATAGATCATGATAATATTAAAATATAGGTTTTACCATTATATTTTCAAGTGTTTTTCACATTTTCAAACTCACTTCTAATGTTATTAAAGAACTCTTTTGCTAATATAAATCTTTTTTTCAATTTTCTGAGTAACTTAGCTATGGAAATGCTATTTCCGTAATGAAATCGATATATATATATACATATATATATATATATATACATATATATATACATACATATATCTATCTATATATATATATATATATATATATACAGGGTGACACACAGCAGACGAATGGAAATCAAAAGTCAATAAAACACAAAATATTAAACAACAACAATGTTACTAATTTTTTTTCATTATACACTGACAAGGGAAATTAGAGTTTACAGAGTTTTGAATAAAATATAGCCCAAATTGTGGCTCTCACACTCCTCACATGGTCTAAGCATTTTCCTGAAATTTTCATGGACTCTTTCCAGCATTTCTACAGGAATCTGTTGGATGCTGGCCTGAATGTTGCCTTTAAAGGCTTCCAGGGTCCTAGGGCGGTCGTTGCAGACGAGTGATTTTAGGTAGCTCCACAAGAAAAAAATCACAGCTGGCCAAATCTGGAGACCGCACTGGCCAGTGCAAATCGCCTCACTTGGAGATGAGGCGCCCAGAGAATTGGTCACGCAAAATATCCATACAAGCTCTTGCCGTATGGGTCGTGGCCCCATCCTGCTGAAATCATATGTCATTTAGGTTCATCTGCTTCAGTTCAGGCAAGAAAAATGTCTGGATCATATTGAGGTAACGTACATAAGTCACAGTTGCCGCTTGATCATTTTCTTCAAAAAAGTAGGGATCCCCTCCCTCGACAAAGCACACTAAACTGTGACTCTGTCAGAGTGTAGTAGCCTCTGGTGGAACTCCCTATGGTTTGTCCCATTCCAATAGCGCACGTTCTGTTTA
This sequence comes from Latrodectus elegans, assembly GCA_030067965.1. Classification (NCBI taxonomy): domain Eukaryota; kingdom Metazoa; phylum Arthropoda; class Arachnida; order Araneae; family Theridiidae; genus Latrodectus; species Latrodectus elegans. Next base: position 91,980,321 of record CM057816.1, on the reverse strand, counting down.
TTTACACAACCGCTGAGGTGAAAATGTGCCTCGTCAGAGAAGAAAACAACAGAGCCTGGATTCAACGCAGTAAGCATGTTTTCGCTACTGAGTCGACGTTCTTCATAATTCAGTGGTTTTAACTCTTGAGCAACAACCATCTTATAGGGGTGTAAATGGAGGTGTACTTTGACGATTCTTTGAAGGGAACGTCTTGAAATTCCAAGGGCGCCAACTTGTTTACGAAGGGAACGCCTAGGAGACTGCTCAACCGCAGCTCGAACTATCTCGTTGTTTTCCGGGGTTGAGACAGCTCTTCTAGGGCCTCTCCTTACTGAGAACACATTTTCTGTGCTCTTAAAGGCCTTAACCCACACAAGAATTCTGTTCCGATTGGGAACTCGACCGCGAAGTGCGATGTGGAATTCCGAATGGAAAGCACGCTGTACGCGGACAATCGAACGGCCGTTTGGAAAATATGCTTCCACACATTAACAAAAGGTCCTTAATGTTTGAGATTTCAGTTACATTTTGAATGCAGTTTTATAAATACATTCTAAAATTACCATAAGTATTTCATTACTGGCATACTGTTAAAGGTGTGAAACATTTTCACTATATGTGCTATGCTTTTCCATTCATTCATAAGTTATTTTCCTTGTAATCATTTTATACAATATTAAATTTACGAAATAAGTTTTCCTTATGAAAAATTTGATTAAATATAGAGTTGAAATTTTGTATTACATCTTTCATTTGCAAATAAAACTGTTGCATATAATACCAAATCAAAATTATGCTCTCAGTTTATAGATTGTAGATTAATGTTACTTTCAAATAGTATTTATATTTTTAATTTTAACGTAGGATATTTATTGTGCAAGTAATGTGATTTTCAAAAAAAAATTAACCAAATTATTTTCTGTTGGTGGTAAAAATGTCGCGTATTATGTCTAACAGTTGATTTAATTAATACCATAAAAATAGTTTGTACCGAAGTTAAATAATGAATTAATATATAAAAAAATATAAAATTTGAATGTCAATAAAGTCAGTTCATGTCGCAAAGTTTTCCAATTGATAATTTAGGAAATTAAAAACAAGCTGCAGTATTCTAAAAATAAAATAATGTGAAAAAAATTTTTCTCACTTATAATTGCATCCTATTTGTCCTTCCTAAGAATACCAGAAACATAACACTGATGTAATGAATTGAATAATTTCAAAAAAGATACAAGGATTATTTAAAAAAATGCACAACGATACCTTAAAGTTAAAAATATGTGGTTTCAATACATTTCAATTTTTATTTGTAATAGAAAACATTTAATACTTTGGGATTATTTAAAAATTAGTAATTTGTTCAATCTTTAATAATATAATTCCTGAGTGTGTTCAATAAATGAAATATATTAAATTATCAACCTATTGTGTTTGTTTAAATGGAAAAATGTGTAAAACTTACTTAAAGTATACTATTTTTTAAATATCAAAGCTTATATACATAAAAGTTTTTCCATAACTTTGTGATTAAAACACTGGTAGTTATGAAACATGGTAAAAAATATCTAATTAATGTAAGCAAATATTGAATTTTTTAGCGTGTTAAATGTAAAATCTAAAAAATGTGTCTATTTGATAAAAGAATACATTAATTGGTTAAGTAAATGACAATTACAAGTACAAACATTAATAAAGAGTTAATTTTGTTAAATATTAGTTTTTTCTGTGAAATAAGAAGTATCATTTAAAGTAGTTTAAAAAGTATGTTTCTGCTGAATAGGACATTTAGAATAATATATATATATATATATATACGTACATAAATCTACACGCACACACACATATATATATAGATAAGAAAATATTTTTTTCTAAAAAAGCAAAAGACTGAAAAGTTGCTTTATATAATATAATGTAAATATATTATTATTCTATTGAATAAAGAGTAATAGTTAAAATTTTATTTAATGTCAAATTAGGAGAATTTTTTGTTTTTATTTAATTAACAGAAGGAAAATTTGGCAAAATTATATCAGATGGTTTGCAGTCATATGTTATCTTTGAAATATAAGCTTTCTTTACTCAATTTTTTTGTACAAAAGTTATGAATGCTAATTTTCTGTAGAAAAGTTTTGAATGCTTAAATAATTATATCTGCATTGGATTTGACGCATTTTATGCAACTATATATAATGTGATAACAATATTAAAAGAGAGTTGAAGTTTTACCTTTCAAGATGAAATATATTACTGCAGAACTCCAATTATACGAGTCACTTGGGACCAAGCCCCATTTGGATAACCGAAAATTCATGCAGTTAATGGGATATTTTTGAAGAAAAGACTCTATTTAAATTTATTTTTGTACTTTGAAAAGGGGAGAAAAACTACATATTTTTAAAGAATTTTTAATCATTTAAATGAAAAGGCAACTTTTTTACATGTTAGGTTACTTACAAGAGCTGTAAATTGATACAGTATGCATATATAGTGCTGTAAATGAAAGTCATTGCTTGCTGAACATCACAGTCAGAGGGAGCTGTTACTGCCTTCATACATTTCCGGGTAGCCAAGTCACGCATCCGCTTGACAAAGATAATTTATATGCGGTCACACTCGGGTTTATGCTCTATCCACTTCAAAACAGTTTTAAAGCCAGCAATTTCTTCACCAGTTGATGGTCCCGTGTCTGCTTGAACATAGATACTAAAGGAATCTTCTTCATTAAGATAAGTTTACCATCATTTTCAATGTGAAATTCAGTGTCTGACTCATAACCCATTCTCCTATATCTTCAGCATTAATTCCTGAAGATACAGGAATTTTCAAAAGAATGTTTCTGAACTACTCACATGACATTCCTCATTTTCACTTCTCTCTTTTCTTACCATTTCTTTTCTTGAACTTTTTTCCTTTTTCCTTCTCTTATTCAGTTTAATTTATTTTTTCTGAAATTCTGAAAGATGCTAGTTCAGTTCACCCCACACATTAATCTGCTTAGTCATTTCGATAATCATCAATGAAGTCGTTATTTGGTTAAATTCAATTAAATTGGTAAGTATTGGGACGTGGTCACAATCTTTAATATATCCCCAAACAAAAAAGTCACATGGTGAAAGGTCGGGTAACCTGGACTACCTTGAATACAATGTCTTATCATCCTGGCCAGAACTACTACATTGTTGTGGGAGTGGACGATTAAGGCAGTCATGAAACCCTTTGTGCCCTTGTGGAAAAGCTCCATTCTGTTGGTAAATAACACCGTTGATATCACATTCCAGCTGCAGAAACAATAATAACTGAAGCATGCCCAAGTAGGAAGTACTCGTCACACTGTCCGAAAAAAAACCCAAAAGGTTCATACACTTTGTTACGAGAAACTGCAAAAACCATTGGTTTTTGTGGAATCACATTCAAACTGTGCAATTTCATGGGAACTTTTCGTGCCCTATGCGTACATTGTACCGGTTGATCTTGCCACGAAGAGGAAAATTAGCTTCGTTGCTGAAAACCAGCTTTATTTTAAAGTCATCGTCCTCTCAGGCTTGTTTCATATTCTCACAAAAAGGTTTTCTTTTGACATAATCACTCGGTATTAATGCTTGCAGCAGCTGCTTATGAATGGCTTATGTATGCAAAATTTTGCACACAGTTGGCTGTGTAATGGAAAGTTCGAGGCAAGCATGGTTTATTGATTTCTTAGGATTATATATATACGAATGATCTCTCTAACTCTGTTCACTGTATGTTCAGGCTTTAGTAGCTTAGTGATTAGGGTATTGACCTTCTGTCTATAAGTTAGGGGTTCGATTCCCAATGCATTCAAAGGCCCATCGATTACATGCAATATAGTATTCGTTAAATCTGTGAAAATGAAAGTTTTGTGGTCGGTCATTGAGGAGTTCACATGAATGTAATGGTCTGGGGAAAACTATGTTTCCTTTCAGATCAATGTCAAAATTGAGGGACTGGTTTCCTTGGTGGTGCCATCTAACAGGGAGTCTTGGAGTAAAGGTGTCATCTATCTGGGATTCTTGGAGCAAAGTCGTACTTTCACCTTTGTAATGCTCTAATTAAATGAGTTATACGCAGTAAATTCTATTGACATAAATTCGTATATCCAACGGCATAGCGAGCTTGGCTTGTCCAATGTAATAACAACAACACTCTTTCTTCAATAGCACTTAGTTGGCTAGAACTCTTAATTTTACATAAAAATCTGGTTTCTTTGAATTGTCTATTCTAGTGTAGAATGTTTTGTTGGACTTTCATGTGTATAGTAGCAATGGCGTTTTCTGAAAGATTATGAGCAATTTACACCTTGATAATTCTGGTACACAAAGTGCTTTCTATGGTCCTGTCGCCATTTTGAATATTACGCAGCAACCATGGCAACCACTCGCACATTGCACATACACAACATGAAACCTAGTTAATGCCCTTTAGTTTGCGTTGTCATGGAAACATATTAGTTTCCAAGCTCCGACGTAGTAATGTATCAAAACCCGATGATTCATTTGTAATAACTTAATATTTAGTTTTATAGTTTTAAATATAAATATCAGTTGAAATTCTAATAATATTCAGGAGAAATATATCGTAAATATCACTTATTTCTTACCCAGATGCAAAACATATTATGCAAGGAAATTCTTAAAGTTGAATAATTAAATTATGCATTAATAATTGACAATGCAGTCTTTCACTTGCTATCTTTCTTGAACTAAATATTTAAAATTAGCAAACTCTTTAAGGCTTTTTCTTTCTAAATTAAGAATTATCTTATAGAAAGTAATTACAATTTTATAATATTTAGCAATTATATATAGGATGAAAATCTAATTTTGTTATAAATATATTGTATGGTATATTAAAATTGTTGATCGGTTTTAGTAAATGAAATATTATTTATCTTTCCAATGAAAGTAGTTGTAATTTTTTTGGTAAAGCAATCTTTTAATAATTTCAATATTAAATTTACATTTCAGCAAAAAATTCTTTAGTATTAAAATGTAGTCTATTTTTTATTATAACAAATAAAATCTGTTGCATCTTATTTTAAAAACATACTGAAGTTGTACTTATTGTGATTTTTAAGTGATATCTACTACCATTATATATATATATATATATATATATATATATATATATATATATATAAATATATATATATATATATATATATATATATATATATATATATATATATATATACATATATATATATATATATATATATATAAATTATGCATTAAATTCATGTTATTATCTTATAATAAATGGCCTCTTAATTCAAAACAAAATTAGCTGGCATTCAGCGTTTCAGATTTTCTAAATTTTCTTTGCACTATTAAGGATATTTTCAGTTTACAAAAAATGCATGGATTTTAATCATTTTTGTAAGATTTTTTTTTCAGACAACCCATTATGAACCGCAACAATCTCGGAACACAGGCATCAGCGTTTAACCAATTCCAAAATTTCAATATTTAAGATCTACCTCCTTTCCATTCACTCACCTATGTGGCAATCTGTCCCCAGATCATTTTCTTTTAAGTACTATATCCTAACTTTTAAAAAATCAAATTGATATTACAGAATTAAATTCATTCGAATTAATGATTACATTCCTAGCTACTGCTGAGCAACGCGAGAATTTAGTATACACATTTTTTTCGGCAGGTGTTTGGGAATTTTCCAGGTTACCTCCTTTGAGACACATGAATATGGACCACTATTCATGGAAGGCAATATGAAATGACTATAGAAATGTTTCCTAGAAAACTTCATCCGTTAACCAGTCTAATATGCGGTGTCAAATTAATGATACGATCACACCACTTATCTTGAATTCTAGATGTCCTCATTACTTGGGCTACACTAGCAACATTTAGTGTCTCATATATTTCGAAATTGTAATGGTTTATTCTGCATAACAAGCTCAAATTGGTCCGAAGTTTTTTCTCAATACTTTTCTTTTAAAAGTTAATGGCTTATCTTCAGTACTTTTTGGTAGGATCTGGAATTCAATTCAGTATTGTCGAAATAAAGGGAATAAAGTTGTGATATATTTTGTTTTCTTTCAAAGATTACTTACATTGGCCTCCAAAAATTAAGAAACAACCGGTTTTTTTTTTTTTTTTTTTTTTGCCTAATTTCCAAAGGAATGAATCTCAAGCGCCAAATTTGGATGATAGATGCACAAAACACATATATATTCACTGTAACACAGAATTTTGTATATGAAAAATACATAAATGATTTAAAACAGAAAAGCAATCTCGCAAGAAAAATCCATTCTTGGAAAAAAATCAAATCACATTTTTATGTGGTAAAATATTTTTTTTTCATTACGCCCGCCATCATCTTTTCAGACATGAGGTGTCTTGCAGTCCAGTACAATTTTGAAGTAGCTCCAGAAGACGAGAGAGGTTGAAAGTCATCACTTGAATGAAAGTGAGAAAGATAGGAGCAACTAAAGAGGTGTTTCCAAGTCATAGCTGAAGTGTCACAGAGCACACAAATAAGTGAATTGGGAAGATTGATTTTATATAGATGAGCCTGCAAATAGTTATATCCGGTAATAGATCTAAAACAAGCAATATCCTCATCCCTAAGTAATGTGGTAAAATGTCATAAAAACATAACAAAAATGTGTTTTAATAGGGGATAAGCCCCTTAACTTTAACACGTTGACAACATCGACTTTTCTTGCTGTGAATTAAGTTCTCGGTTACCAAAATGGGATGCGAAGACGAGACACGAAATAAGATGCCTTTCAGTTCTCCGGCAGATATTAGAGGAGGAATTAAAGCACAGTCTGTCTATCAATATAGGTGCCCTATGGATTCAGGTCTTCACATCGAGCAGACCATTACATTCGCTTCAAACCCCACAAGACCCTCAAGATATTCCTCAATAACTATAGCTCTGTGAGATCATGCATTATCATTCCTCAGAATGAAATCATTACCGATTTTTTCAGCATTTGGGTGGACATATAGATCAAGGATCTCATCCAGATATCTGACACCAATTACATTTCCACCTTGGGGCACATGCAGATCAGCTTGACTACGGAATGAGATCCTTGCACAAACCATTAATCGATCTCCACAATAACTGTGTCTTTTCACAGTGCTGAATTCATAGTATCTAATGCTTTGTTACCTCCACATCAACTGAAGTCCTGAATTTCTCTCCCGTGTGAATCTGGACTCATTACAGAAGCTCATGGTTGTTTGGTCTAGAAAACATGTTTTCTTACCCAAGATAAACGAGCCTTCCTCTGTCGTTCAATGAGAAGAACACACACAACTAGTCATCTTGCATAAAGATTTACAACGCCTTTGTAACGAACTAAAGTACATTTTTCTCTCTGATGCTCCAGAGTGGTCAGCAACAAGTTGCTGTTCAGAAATTTTTTTCTCTTTGTCGAAAGAACGACAAAAAGGTTTTCTGTATGTAATATAGAAGTGTTCCGCCTGGAAATATGTCTTCTGGTTATAGAAGCTTTGGTTGGATATTGAATCCAAAGTCAGTGCACCACACTGCAAGACACATTCACTCGCTTTACAGCATCAGCCTGTTACATCTTCATTCCCAACCATCCTGTCACCCGCAACTTTAACGAATTAAACAAACTGTTTCTTCCAGACATTTCGGATCCCCACTGAACGAATCTGCAAACAAAAGTTGAAAGCCGGATGTTTACTTATTTTTCTCTCACTCATATATACACCTGTTCTTTCCGTAAAAAGTGTTAACGATAAAAGCAAACTTATGTAAATTTAAGCAAAAAGTTTTTTTTGCCTAAATTTACATAAATTTGCTTTTATCATTTATATAAACTATACTTTTTTGTTAGTATCTTTTTTTATGGTTAGCTCCGAAAAACATGTTGTTCCTTAACTTTCGGCAGTCAGTGTATATTTTATATAATTTTTTCAGTAGAAAAGCTCTATGTATGTTTTATATAAATTTTTATAAGGAATTAGAAAACGATATTTTTTTTCTTTAAAAATATATAAATATAGATTGACATTTTTAAATTTCATAATGAATTTTTTGCTTACTACATCATATAAACGGTGTATTGTGACACTTTTTCTTATATCGACTTGTTTAATTAACAAAATAATAAAGAAATGTTTGCTGTGTATATTTATTCACTTTTTGAATTTGCATTTTAATAAATTGTTAATCAAAAATATTCAACATAAAAAGGATATTTTTAGTTAGGGATATGATATAAAATTCTGCTTGCTACCATACAAAATAGTTGCTATTATAAATGTACAACTGTTAAAAATGTTGGTTATATAAAGTGCTAATACTTCAAAAATTTAATTAAAATGAAAATAACAAGTTTGATGTAAAATAAATCTTGTAATACAAATGACACATAATATCAGGAAAGTAAATATTTTTTGAATATTTCCACCCTCCTATCACATCCCTAGAGATTTCAAGGTTTATATGTACATAAAATAACGCAATATAATCAATTTCAATACTATAAATCAAAAATGAACATGAACAAAATCCTCTTCAGATTCTCGACTATAAACTAAATGTAGTGGAAAAATTCTAAAGGTTTCTGTGTGTATTCGGATAGTATTACAAATGCTAACATAAAGCATAACATATCAGAGTTTTCTCATTCGACATCATTGTTCAATAGCATCAGGTTTATTACTATCTAAGATTTCATATGTGTGAATGAGAAATATAATAATTATATAATAAATATTAGTTGATAAAAAAAAAGACATTCACAAGAGCATAATGAACATAAATTATCTTTTATCATTAATAATTTTGCCTGTATAGAGTGACATTTTTACGATTTTTGAGCAATCATAAATTTAAATCTCTGCCATTATGAACGCATATTATTTAGAAAATCTTGTAAATAAAGTATAATATTTTTTAATAATTGCTCTAGTACAAAGAATACAAATTAATCAATTTGTAAGCCTAATTTCCGTACAACACATAATAGACATTTTACGTCATTGACTCGATCTGATTTGAGCATCATATTCTTATGAACATTTTTTTTTCTTAATATGTCGAAAATATCTGAATAAGTGTATTTAATAATTACACTAGTACCGTCAGCACAGTTTTTTAATCCCTCATATATTTGCTATAGCACGGTATAAGATCCTACTGTAATAGAGGTTAATGCTTAATGCTATGCGTTTAAGAAAAGATACTTTCTAGCCAGTTTTCTTAAAATTAATACTCTGAAAAATCCATAATCGATAATCGCATGCTGTGTGATTAATTGAAAATGTTGTCCATAACGATGGAAAACAATGGAAACAGTATCTTAAAAAATTTAATTAGATTAATAGTATTTGAGAAGATTTAAATTTGAAGCAAACACTTTCTATATTCAATTGTTATAATGTTGAATTCTAGTAAAGGTTGTAAGAAATAAGTGTTATGTTTCAAAACATTAAGTGATAATTGTTTTATAATACGCTATTTTATTTTTATTTGTTTGATTATGTAATTCTTGTCATTATAATTTATAAGTTGCATTCAAAGGTGTAGCTATTGTGGGGAATTTTCATTGTATTTTGTTACTTTATTTAAGATTATAAGATTCCTGGATGCGATCCAATAAATCACATGTTTGAATCACAATCTAAATTTCAGTATATTCGGAATATTCTTTAAATTATTGATCTTGTTAAACTGGTTTTCACTTGCGTAATATGAACATTGGGGTTTAATTAACAAGTTTCATTTTTAAGATTTGCTTTAACATTTCCTCATAACAACTCACAAATGAAATCTTACAACAGATTTTAAAATGTAAATTCATATTATTTATTTATTTGTAAATAAATGTTTTGGTTTTTGTTATTTTTACACTCCTTTGATTCTAAGAGATATTGTATCGTGAAATAAAACAAAACACTTAAATTTTTTAATAGAAGTAGAAGAAAACACAGGAACATCTAATATATATATATATATATCGAGAGAGAAAGAATATTGAGAGAATCAAAGATTATATTATTCTTAGAAATGTTTTTTTAAAATCTATTAGATATCATTTTAAGGATATGAGGATATGTCTAGTAAATAATTCTGCAAAGTTATCGATTTTAAATTTTATAAGATCTATCTAAAGTTAAACTTTTATATACGTAAAAATTTTAATAGAAATATAAAGTATATATGTATTTACGAATGCATTATAAATCTCTTTTAAGAAGAAATTTCATAAGAGTACATCCATTTTTGTCTCATGCTGGAAAAAAATAAAAGGTTCAATGGGCACATGTAGTTATTGTATTACATACAGATTGTTTTTATGTTAAAAAGAAACTATGTTCAAAAAATCAATCTTTGTTTACATATTCTAAGATATTTAGTCTCTTACCGTAAGGTTGCTTATATTCTCTTTGACTGATATAAAATAACTTCTACAAATCTTTTAGACTTTATTATATTCGATGAAAAGGATCTAAGAAGTTAAGAATGATTTAAAAGTAGGAAGTATTTTACTTGGCTTTGAGCAAATATGGAATTAATACATTTCAAATATTGGTAATTTTTTATAATAGATTTCTCCTTTATTAAAACCACTATTCAAGTACAGTGGAATTCAAGTTTATAAAGGAAATAGAGCTTTTAATCATCTAAATGAAAGGAAACACTTTTAGTGTTAAAGTACTTAGAATTGATGTATATTAATTTATGTATGTACATTGCCGTAAACGACAATCATGACTTGTTCAACATCTCATTCAGAGTAGGCCGCTTTACAATCTTCATAATCACGCTTTCGGACAGCCAAGTCGCGCATTCACTTGACAGTGAGAATTTGCAAGTGGTCACACTCGGACTGACACTCCATCCACTTCAAAGCAGTTTCAAAGCCGGCAAATGCTTCACTAGCTGATGGTCACGTGTCTGCCTCAACTTTAACATGAAGGCCATCTTCTTCCGCTGCACTTTAAATAAATTCACCATTATTTGCTATTTGAAAACTAGGGACTCACCCACAATCCATTCTCCTATATCTTCTGTACAAACTTCTGAATATCAAAGAATTTTTAAAAGAATGTTTTATATTTTCTCAAGTGGCATGACGTTCTCCTATTCCAGTTTGTCTTACATTTCCTTTTCTTGAGATTTTCCCTTTTTCTCATGTTTCTTTTCTTCTTCGGTCTCATTTGTTTTACTGAAACTCTGGAAGCGATTTGGGTAATCAGAAAATTCATTAGACGGAGTCTGGATAATGGAGTTTTACACTGTACTGCATTTCATCTCAAATATAAACGTACGTAAATATATTGATTAAAGTGAAAATGTTTTACACTGTACTAAAATAAAAATGATGAATAACATTAATAATACATTAAGATCCTAAATCCTAATTTTGCTTATGCCCGATCTAAACCATAATATTTGAAAATTTTTGCCATTTAATTATTAGAAAAGAATTTAATAAAAAAAATTCCAATTTGGTTATCGATTATTAAAAAATAATCTGTAAGCACATTTTCATTATTTAAACAAATTTAGGGCACAAAATTTATTAGACTAAATGAAGAAAGATTAATGAGTAAATGACCGAGTATATTTTGAGCTCATCATTTTAATGAATTAATTATATCATTTTTGTATAAATACACTGAAGTCAATGCAGTAAAAAAATGTGATCTAATTTTATAAAAAAATTGTTAAAAATACTCTATAAGTATAAAAACATTTTCTGAAGTATTTTTTACGGATGTATCACGATAATTCTGTGTTTATAATAAAATTAAATATTTTCAGTAATATATTACTTCTCAAAACAAAACTGTCATAAATTGCAAAATTAGTTTTATATAAGTAATTACGAATGAAAATAAAAAACCAAGTGTAATTCCAAGATGATATAAAAAAGAATGTTAAAACTAAAAATAATGATACAATTGAAAAAATGTAAAAATCAAAATTTTTTTCCTATTATATTTTCAAATAAAAATTTTTTGTTAAAAATTTAAGTTTTGTTTTATCTTCTTCTTCATATATGTGAATGAAATATTAAAATTTTTAGATAAAATTCTTCACTTTTCATTAGATGATATGAAACAAGATAGTATTTAACTGAAAATATGATAATAAATGATTTTCCCATTGAAACACGGAAAATGCTTTCTAGAACCATTAACGAAACTTTAATTACAGGTCTTGGAAGTATAAGGCTTCTGTATTGTTTTTTACATTGACAATGTACAACAGAAACAAATTTATAATGCGTTCTCATGTATTGTCCGAGCCAAAAAGAAAGACTCTTGGCGCAATAATTCTGAAAGGCGCCGACGTGATTCTTTGGACGCAATCCAAGTTTTGACGATGCTTTTTCTGTCGTCGCCCTTCGATTTTAGAAAGACATCAAATAAAGTTATAAATATCTAACGTCAGAGAAATAAACTGTAATAAATATGTTACTTTATAGAGTAATAATTCACCTTCATATTTTAAATAATTTAATTATTGTAAATAATTTATTTAATGAGTGCTTTCCATAAAACAGTTCAATTTATATATGATATAAACATATAATATTCTACTGTAAAATGACACATATATACATAAATACATACATACACACCCGCACACCCACACACACACACACACACACACACACACACACACACACACACAGATATATATATATATATATATATATATATATATATATATATATATATATATATATATATATATATATAAGTATTAAATAAAAAATACTTAATTTTTCCGCGATAATTACTTAAAATTAAAAAAAGAAATAAAATATTTTAAAATAAATTAAAAATTAAACAATATATATTGCTCATTGAATACAGAGATTGAGAATATATATATGGAAGTTACATTGCATATACTTTGATTTATATATATATATATATATATATATATATATATATATATATATATATATATATATATATATATATATATCTGTGTGTGTGTATGAATGTATGTATGTAACTTCTATATATCTATTCTCTCAATTTCTTACTTTAATAAGCAATATATATGCTTTAATTTTAATTTATTTTAAAGTATTTATTTTTTTTAATTTTAGGTAATTATCGAAAAAAAATTCAGTATTTCTTATTTAATATTTAAATTTCCACACAATTAGTATTTTTATATGACCTAACTACCTATATATTTATATAGTATTTCGATAATACCTACCTTATAATTTCAAGATGAATACTTAATTAAATTAGGTTGCATCTGGTATTTTTAAGCGAAATAAAAATAAATTTTATTAGTTAAATAATTATGTTTAATGTAGTTAAAATCAGTTTAAACAAATTTAATAACATTGAACTTAATATAAACAAACGAAGAAATTTATACACATTTTTTAAAAATGAAAATTAAGAAATATTTTGTGAATGATACACTTTTTACTTTTTTTCTAAAAATTAAGCTCCTATTAAAAAAATCATAAGTCAAATATTTTTATAATGATAAAAAAACAATTTCCTTCCATTCTGTTTTTGTTAATATTTTAAAGAAACTCTTTCTATCATATTATTATATCGTTATGTTCATTGCTTATAACACATTAATATTAAAATGTTTGAAAAATGTATTTTTAATTCGAATTAAGTTCTTATCCCTTACATTATTTTATTAATTAATACACATTTATAATAATTTATAAAATGTTAAACACTATTTAATCTTTTCATTGGCTTGGAGTTAGAGAGCCTAGACAAGAGATTTACATATATTTATCATACTGTTAAGCTTCCGATCAGCTCGTTGTTGATATCACGTATTAACGTTTCTCCCTACTGAAAACTTACCTTGCAGGTCTATTCAAGTGGCGGCCATATTTGGACACATTGTGGTTAAAAGATTTTATTGATTTTATATACATACATATATTTATATCTATCTATTTATATGGAAGTTTATATACATATATATATATGTAATATATGTATATAAATATATATAAATATATCTATTATATATATATATATGTATATGAACATATTTCATAGATTATGTTAGATCATAATATTTTAAAAATAAATATTTATTAATATTCTTTATATTTTCAAGATGGTATTTGAACACTTCAAATAATAAATGTATACTTAAAATATCATGCATATATTTAAATCCAATAACAATACTGTTTTACCTTAATTTATAAATTTATAATAAATTTAAAAACATTTGTGACTAAAGATATAGTGTAATTATTCTCACTTAAAAATTGTAAATAAAAATACAAAAAAAGTATATAAAATTAGACATAAAATTATAAATAATGAACAATGATATCTTCTTTTTGATTTCTTATTTCTCTGTCTTCTTTTTGTTAATGATTTGTTTAATGATTTAGTAAATGTGTAAATTTTCTACTAGAAGTAGCTTGAAATATATATCCATGTTGCTTTTAGAAAATAAAAAAATATGATATTAACAGTGAGACACATAGTTTTTCCTTTATATAATATTTTTACAAATTATCCATAGTAGAATAAATAATAATGTGTTTCTAAACCATACAAATAACAATAATTTTTGTTATTTGCATTAAATAATTAGAGGTTCTTAACATATGCAATGTCACTGCATTCACAATAATTTGATTTATGACTAATATCTATACTTTATCTTTTAATTCATTTAAAATGTTTTCTTTTTCGTGAACTTTTAGTAATTACTGATGAAAAATACAGTATTTCTTATTCGCTGCTTATTGTAAATTTCAGTACAAATGGGGTTGCGAACATCATATCCATTTCACAATGTTCGTCATCGAGTAATATCTTGAATAATGCTGCGGTTTCCTGTGGCTCTGTATTTCAGATTAGGGTGCGGATAGCGGTTTCAAATGCTAAGCCTTACAAATGCTTCTGCGAATACATATGTCGCCCTCTCAATTTATTCAAGAAGGCGCCGCTAATCCATGATGATGCAATACAGCTGTTAATTAAAGAGAACAGAGCGCTCAGAATTCACCCTTATATAATTCACCCAGTGAAATATTCTCTGGAAGATATGCTAATACAATCTATATCTTGGGATTCAAAATAGACAATTAAAATAATTTTCGCGCACTAATGAAATGAAATTTGCCCCATTCATTATAACAAAAATAACTTATCGCTTTTATATATATATATATATAATAAGTATACGTAAATTATTCTGGAGGAAATGATAGATATAGGCTGGGATTTATAAAATGGATAACGGAAAAGATTTTTGTGATAAGGAAATATAATTTTACTATTTATTTCTATGAAAATTGCTTAAGTTATTTACCTCAAATGCTATAAATATTCTTATATTTTAAATAGTCAGCTTAAAATTATTTTCATTATAATGAAATTTAGTTTTTACTGTAATTAAAAAATTATTTTAATTATCACCCCAGTATAATACAAGCGACTTTATTCTGGGAATATAATATACTCAATATAGAGCGACTAAACAATTAATAACTAAATGATGAATATGACTAAATAAATGATTAATAATCTAAATATAAATAAATAATAAACTAAATAAATGATTAATTAATAACTAAACAGTTAAAATGGTTTCTTAATAATGAAATAAAATCCTCTATGTTCATTATTCTAAAAACAGTTTCTGCTTATCTTTTTTCAACTACTCTAAATAGAAGTATAATTGCATATTCTTTGTGAAAGATATACATTCTACATAGTATACATATATTCTGCTATATATTCTACAGAAGGTATAACAATTAACTAATCTGTAAAGTGGATGATTAAATAGATAAGCACGAAATAAAATTATCTTTTTATGTTTTTATGAGAACAGATTCAACCATCTTTTTTAACTACTATAACCGCTGTAATAATTAGCTGGAATAATGAAATACATTTTTCGCAATTAAGTCTTACGAATATTGTTTTAAATATTTTTTAGGTATTATAAAACACAAGTGAAATATTTTGTACAGCAGTCGTCAAGAAATGTATGAATCTTCTGAAGTTCATCCTATAATTTAAAACCTTATTATAAGCTACCAACTAAAAAACCTGTTAATTTTTTAAACAGAAAACTATGTTTGTTTCTGGCCTATAAACGTAAAGTTTCTACTAAATATAATGTACATTTTTAATACATTTAACAAAATAATGAAGTTGAATGTTATCTAGGAAAGAAATTAAGGTTTAGTTGAAAAAAATATAAAAATAATGAATAAAAATACAATAGTTGAAATAAGGAAAATGTTTTTCTTAGCAAAAAAGTACCTATATGTGTGTATTTATATATAAAGCTATTCTTGTAGTAATTTAAAGCAAAGATTTTTGTAATTTATAAATAAAATTTTTAGTCAAAACGTAGGAAAATTAAAAAGTTTTAAATGCGATAACTTTAAATGTAATAATATTTAAATTTTGAATATTTCCTAATTTTATAAACGTCACAGTATAGGACAAATAATGTCTCTCAATAGTAAATTAGTAATTCAGAAATTGTTCAGTCTCCATTGAAGCACGCTTCTCATAGTTTTGAAGTTTATGATTGATTAAATGTCATAAATCTTTATATTTTGAATGTTACGAATTGGGAGATCCATCATATTTGATATTTACGAATAATTTTAATGTTCAAATGCTACAGTATATTTAATATTTAAATACTAGTACATAATCATTCAAAAACTGAAAACATATTTTAGTAATAATTATTTATTTTCTGAAAACATATTTAGAGTAAACAAATATTTCAAATGCATTATTATCAAAATATTTTTATTTCTTCTATACTTTAAATATCAAGAAGAATTTACAATATTTATTTAAATATATGAAATTTTTGCGAATCACAAATTTTCTTCACAATTTCAAAAATATTTTGTTTTGTATTAATCATAGAATATAAATTTCTGCGAATAATTTTAGTTAACAATATTGTCAAAAATATTTTGTTATAGATTTGTAAAAAAAAGTTAAGTAGCTTCAAATATATTATTAAAATAATATACAGAAATTTTATCTGTCATCAAAAAATAAAAAAACATTAATGAGAAAAATTAAAATTATGAGAAATTTAAACATAACAAAATTGAAAAATCTTTACATTCATATAATTTCTCATTGCTGATTTTGAAATTTCCTATTTATAACTCCATACTTTGTATGCAAAATACAAGAGTTTCTTGAACCTGGTTTTAAAGCTAGTAGTCCAATCTTTAGAAAGATTTTCATTTATCGTATTTGCTTCATTTTTAATTAAACTTCTGTAAAATAGATTTAAAATTATCTCCTCTCAATCATTTATGAACCAAATATTATTTTTTAATTAAAATGCATCATAGTAACTCTTAATCTTATTTCTGCAACAAGCTTTATGATGAGATAAAGTACATTTATCAAAAAAACTTACTGAGAACATTAAAAAAATTTTAAGCATAATGAACTATAATTTGATAATATTTCATGGAAAATTGAAATCACGATTTAATTGTGACCCATAAGATTTTAATTAGCTTTGATATGAACGATTATGTAAATGTTAATGCGTAATTTATGTATTTGATAAGTTTATTATCTATAATTCTCTTTAAGATACATTTGATTAGTTTATAATTCATAATATTTTACTCCTTTATTCGTTTTTTTATCATTCATTGATGTTAATATACGCATTTAGATGCTTAGAATCCTTTTTCTTATAACTTAACTTATTTGTATATATCTTTATGCCGAGGTAGCAGCCGAATGGTTAGCGCTATTGCTTTAGGTTCAACAGTTCGTGGGTTCGGATCCCAACCCGGGCATGGCTGTTTCTAGTGATTCGAAATCCACTTTAAACCGTAGGTCACGGTCTAAAGTGAGCCCTCATGTGCAAAAAATGACCGTTGAGTGACAAATAAACTTATATATATGACCGAAACTTTTGCTATATATTTTCTCAAGTCCAATGGATTTTGATTTTTCTTTTCTATATTTTATATTTTATTAACATTTTTATTATAAATGGGTATTAATTAATTTTGTTAAGCTTTCATAATCTTTTATGAAAGTATTTATTACGAATGATTAAGAAATGTGGGTGGTATTATTTTGTCACTAAAGAAAAAACCCGAAAACTAACATTTATGTCGTATGAATATATAACTAGTAATTAATTAATTAAAATATGTAAGCAAAATAAATAAATATAATGGTTAAGGGCACACTCACTTAATTACTAGTTAAATGTTTTCATTAAAAAATTAACTATTGAAATGCTTATGATTGTTTAATCTGCAACAACATTTTTATGTTAGAACTAGTATAATGATATTTTTTTCAGACTGAAATTTTTAATATTGCTTAACTAATTTTCTAAACTGCAAGACTAAAAATATTCTTCGTAAGAAATTTTAAAGTCCCAATATCCGGAATACAAATATTTATGAAAACAAAATCTTAAAATTCACATGAATTTAAAATTTTTAACTGCAGTTAAACACTTTTTGAGAGCTTATTTATATATTTTAATCTCAATTGTCCTTTAGGACTTTAATTTAATAAATAATAAGATATGTATTTGAGATGAGAAATTAAGAGCCTTTATAAATAGAAGTTTTAAAGTTATTTTACTATTTAATACTGTTGTGTATATCTTTTACTTCATACGAGTTTAGATAATTCTCCAAAATATATAATCTACATCATTTTTAAAAGAAATTATGTTTTTATAAAAATCCAGTTCATAAAATTTGGACTGAAATACTCTCTTTTAATTAATTTATCAAATTTATAAAAATATGATAGCATCTTATTTACAGTTCGAATCAATCATAGTAATTTTTTGTCAGGGAAAATTAAAATTTTGCTTTCAAGGAAGTATTTTTATGTTTAATTACAAGTTATAATTTATTTAAAAACACAATTTCTATATTGTTTTAAGCTCTATGTATTATTAATTTCTGATTAACAAAACTGCACATAATTAATGTCAACACATTTCTAGAAGAAATGTTGGAGAATATAACAAGCATAAGCAATACTTATTCTTGTTAATGAAATTTTAACATATTCTTCTGTATATTTATTCAGCGTAATCGCTTTCTTATAAGCGAATTAAGTTCATCAAAATTAGTAAATATTAGATTTATACAAATATATAGATAGACCTTTTGACCTTTTGTATATATATATACATATGCATATCTATATATCTATCTATATATATATATATATATGTATATATATATATATATATATATAAAAGAAATATACAATATAAATATATATTAAAGAACTGTAATTTATAATATATAATATATAAATTACAGTTCTTTAATATTCTTCAAACATTTCTTAAATGATGAATCTTCATGATTAATAAATTTATGAGCCTATAAACTTTGTTGATCTGTTGAAGTAACACACACACACATAGCATTAATATAACTAAACATTAAAGATTAATACCTGTCTACAACACCGTTGAACTGTTAAAATTTACGTATTTTAACATGTTTATTATGGTTTATTAATTCACGTTGCAAAAATATTATTTCAATGTGAATTATGTTATAAGATTAGTGAATCTGAAATACTAAATTATATTGTTAATGTTTCTGTAATTAAAAGTGAAATAAATCATCTTTATCACACTATAAATATTAAGGGCGTGAAATGTGATATTACATATGCTGAATGTCATTCTTCGATTACCTATAAGTTTTAAACAGTTTAACAAAGAAAAAATGCTATTTTCTTTTGAAAAAGCTCACAAGAATAAAAAATGTTGAAATCTGCATGAAAAACCTTCATTAGAACGTATGTGATTGTACAACTTTGGTATTATAAAGTCAATGCCTCATTAAAATAAATTCCTTTCTATATTTTGAGCAAGCTCATTATTACTTAAATATTTAAGCTACTTTTAACCGAAATGCCAAGTCTGTCTATTATAAAAATTTAAAACACCCGCGAATTTCAATTCATTTTGTATTATTTATGCATCATAAATTTTCAAGTGATATAACAATATGAGTCTAGATATTCCCTTTAATAATCGATATATTGCTTTAAATGGCAAAAAAGATAATAACTTTCACTTCAAAACAAAATAGGTTAATTCAAATCTTTAAAATGTATCTATATTATTATTTGGAGATTCTGTTTTAACTAAGAAATGGCGCATGTTAAGTTTTTTTTTAAATTTTGTTTTGTGTGTAATAATATTCAAACTACAAATTTCAGCATATGCAAAATAAGTGCATATATTTGATTTAATTGTATTCCTAAGTTTTGTATACCATGGCTAATTTAAAGGGGTGTATATTTTCAAGTGGATTCACAATATTGCATTTTATTATTTGTTCATCTGTTCATCATCCTCAGTATGTACGTTATAATATACACTTAGAGAAAATTAATTAACAAACATTTGTAACATGAAACCAATTTCGGGAAGCAGGCATCTGAAAAATTCTTTAATTTTTAGCTAAAGCTTTGAAGATTAATTTTTAATTAATTAATAGCCGTATTTAATACACAGTAATCAAATAATTTTTTAAAGATGTACTTAATCTTTTGCAGCTGAACTGGAAAAGAAATGATAAACACTGTGGTTTCTGGTTCATTAGTTCATAAGTTCGAGTCCTAGCTTGAGCATGAATGTTCGCGCGCGCGTATGGAGTTTTGGAAACCCTTTAATCTGTAAATTTCCTTTAACTGGATCTCCTGTTTAAAAAAGGGAATTTAAGTGACAAACAAATGGAATCGTATTAAAGTGGAAATATATATATATATATATATATATATAAATTGTTAAAGCCTACTATTGTGTTTATTACTATTAAAAAATCACTATTCTTTATTTGAAAACAAAATTTTCTTCAATTATTTATGCTTTTAGCAAATTAAAAATGATTTCCTTTAAAAATTTTAATATTTAAATTTTGCTTAAAAGTCACATTCATTTCTTTTTTACGATGATTTTTCTGAATCCCGACTGGGAAAGATTATATCAATTAAATGCCTTTGATATTCCTTTGAATTTTAGCTTGAAAAATATATTGATAAACAATTTCAAATTATTTTTCTTAATATTTTTATATATTTATATATTATACTACCCTGTTAATAGACACACAATATTTTCATGACATTTTTAATCTATTTTTTGCTTAGGTAATATGTTTTCATTTTGACTAATGATTCTTAATTCTTTCTTTGTATTACAATTAAAAACTCATCTGCTTGTATATCTTCAGATACATATATGGAAAGAATTTCCTTTCTCAGATCAATAGCAAAATTGAGGGATTGATTCATCTTGTGATGTCATCTATCAGAGACGTCTTACAGCAAAGTCGTATTTTCAGCCTTTCTTGTTAAATGAAAGCATGGTGCTCTATTTAAACGGAAGACGCACTCTACTGATTTAAATTCTTACGTATTAACTGAAATGTTTTACGATTATACTAATATACCTTTATTTAATACGTTAAGATAATATATCTAATACATTTATAGAAACAGTTTTATAATATTGACTATTAATTGTGTATTAATATATCTAATGAAATTAATATACTGTATTAAAGTGAGTTTATCCCATAATGTTCCATCTACGTTTTATTTATGATTTATAAATTTACAACTGCAGGTCATTAATTTTTACTCACGGGAAAAATTGTATATCATATGTAACTATGTCATGTCAATAATATTCATGTCACTGTAATTTAAATTACAGTTGCTTCTTGTCTCATTTCAAGAATTTTTACTTGATTCTTATCTGAGAGAACGTATTTTATTATTAAAAAAACTTGAAGCGAATGCGCGTAGATGAAAAAATTAAAATGCCAACTTAAGCAAAATTGTCCAATACTTCATAAACAGAATTTCTCTCTCTACACCTTAAGAATATGAATTATTAATAAATATGTAAGTTCAATGTTACAAATGAATAGTATATGCTCAGATTAAAGCTTCGACAATTATAGGAGAATAAGTATAACTTTCCATCACAAAATTTAATTTTTAAATATAAATAGAAAATATTATGAACTACGATTTAATTTTGTTGCTGATAATAAGTTAACACTTATTTCTCAATAATATTAAACAAAAGAATTATTTAAGTTGAATTAATTATATTCTCTATATTTACAAATATTTAATAATATTCAATGTTGTATACATTAATTTTAATTTCAAATTTAATTTCAATTCAATTGGAAATGTGACATGCAAAGTTTATTAATTTAATTCGTCAATGGAATAAAAATGTAACAGTGTATTATTAATTTCTTTTTGCATTTGTTACTTTATTAAAAATATTTAAAATATTTTACGATGGAAAATATTTTATTGTGTGAAATAAAAATTAAGTGATAAAAAATATAAGCAATTATAAATTTATGGCTTATTAATAATGAAATATTATGAAGGGACGTGAGAGTTAACTATTTCCACTCATAATTTAAATCATAAATTAAATTATATTGAAACTAAGCAACGAATTTTGAAATATTTCTTTTATAAATAGAACTTTAAAACCAGCATTATATTAAATATTCCTTTATATATAAAATAAATAATTTTTTTGAAGACAAATTTTTTAAATTTAAAATACATATATGTGATAATTATTTATCAATAGTTTTACTGTTCACTATATAAGCCAGATTCAAAATTAAATGCATGTATAAAATAGAATAGTTGTTTATTTGAATATTATTTGCATCCCCAAGAACTAATGGATTTCAATGAAAACTACATTGATGTTCTAGCACCTACAGTATGTGGGTTTGATTCTCATTTCAAAAGTGAAAGTTCTAAAGACTGTATACCAGTTGAATTGCCAGGTCAAAAATTTAAACATCTGCCTTATTATTGTTTTTCTGGGTGATCTTCACTTTACTTAGCACTGCACAGCATTGCAATGGAGGAAACCTGGAAAATGATTGAACGCCTATCCTTGCTAAAGTTTTTAGTAAAAAGCAAAAACACATCTTGGGTTACTGAATTATATTCGAAGCCAAAGCCATGACTTCTGTAAAGATAGTGAGCTTGGCATACTTTCTTGCACCAAGCACTGAGTTGATTAATACCAGTTAATTAAGAAGCTTCTGGGTAGGAATCTGTAATGTAGAAGAAGATTTCACAAAACTTGACCTACCACCCCTAGAGGTATCATTTTACTTGGAAGACATTGCCATTATGTGCCCAAGCCCTCTTGAGTGAACAGAATGGATCTGCGGTTTAATTCGGATATTATCTCAAAACTTTTTATCAGTGAGAACGCCAAGCCACATCGGTCTTAACTTCGAAGAGTTCTGTCCTGTTGTTAAGCCATAAATTAGATGTCTGGCCAAACATTTAGTGAACACAAAGTTATTGTAAAGCATGTAAAAAACATAAGCTACGTTTGCATTATGTAAGGAGTTTTCATGTACAGTGAGTGGAATTCGTCTGTCGCAAAAAAAAAAAAGTAATTCGGTAAATTTCCAAGCATCCAGAGATGAGACAACCCATTTTCTATTGTTTGTTAATAGCTGAATCTAAACTCAGCAACTTCTTCAATGAGCGTCGTCCCACTTTGAGGTCATATTGAATAGTATTTTAAATGTTTAATGGCAGGCTTTTGATTGTTGTGGCACGCTTTTGATTTTTCCATGTTTTAGTTGTACTTACGCACTGCAAAAAAAAAGAAATTCAGGAAAACTAACAAGTATCCACCAAACTGAGTTTTAAAGTCATCATAGTGGACAGAAGGCTTTGACTCAGAGTGTTTGAGTTTGTAACTAAATATTTTGACTCCGTATCGTAAACACAATCAAAAAGTCAGGAATTGTTGCAAAAATACTTTTAATATATTTATTTTACAGAAAAAACTTTTTCTTTGTTTCTCGCATAATTTGAAACCTGTAGAACTGCCAATCACCTAGTTTTATAATTTTGCATGATGAAATATGAAGTGCGATATACGTCTACAGTTATTTAACAGTGGCCGGAAGCAAGCTAATGACCTTTCAATTAGAAAAACATGGATTTATCACCACATGAGGAAACAGCCAAATAACCTATGGATTTTGCAAAGGATTTTAATATTCAATTCGTAAATTTCCTTTTTTAAACTTTTCTTATTAAATGGACCGTATTCATCTATTTCAAAGGAGGGGACCAGGAAATCTCCTAGGATCCCCTGAGAAAGATGTGCAGCCATCTCTCTTTATTCAAAATTAGTGTTCTATCACTTGGCTTCAAATAGCTTAGAGATAAGTATATGCAGGGTTTCAAAATCCATTATGAAAAATATGTTCCTATCAAATTAGTTCTCACATGCAAATTGTGAACACACAGAGCGAAGCAAATTCACAAATTAGCTATCACCTTTTGGGTTAAGGTGTTTGAAATTTGCAAGGGATAGGAGTAAAATGTATGCATGTAATACTGAATTTTAAAGGCATTTGTATATGATTTGACAAAAACAAATAATTCTCTTTACTTAAAAATCATTCAGAAATCATTGTTTTATTTTTTGTATTTGATACTTACCATAGAAATGTCTAAGAAGAAAACTAACGAAGATATTCAGTGAATTTTTTAAATTAGAAAAGGCTAAAAAGATGAATTCATTTAATAATTAAAATCTTAGTATTTACCTAAATAGAAACTTCTAATTTTATCCATTTTGAAAACATATTTCATTCTTTGTTGTGTAATCGACAACTGTTTTTAACACAACTGTGGAATATTTAATAAACTTTTCTGATAACAAATTTATTGAATTTTTGAATTCCATTTAAAATAATGACATTAGATTGGAACTCAAAATCAGTGTTTTATATCAACTCTTTACCGAAGACTTCACACAGTCCATCTGTGAAAAAGTACAAGTGAATTTAGTTTGAGTATTGACTTCTGTAATATTAAAGAGAAAGATAAAACACTCACATGCACACAAATTTAATCTTCCTTAAATCCCTTATTCTATTGAAGCATTCTTTACAAGTTTAAGAGGATAAAATCACTACTGAAATTTACATATCCAACTTGATTGAGAGACATTTCATTAATTTTGCAGGTCTCTTGAGGAATTAGTCTCAAGGACTGGACCCTTAACTGATTCTTTTTTCTTAATTTTCTAATAAAGTTGAAACTAAAATCTTTTTAATTCAAATTATCTAGTTTTACTACAAATTTATATTATTACAAGTTCGCTGTATTATTAATTTATAGCAAAACTGAACAATCTTAGTTTTGTTTCTATTTGATTAATTTGAAAAATTACAAAACGACGTTGCAAGGCATCAGTTCTGTGGGGTACTTCGAAAAAATATGGCGTCTACCTCAGCTTAATCCTGACCGTGATATCACCTCTACCATCAGCAGAATGCGGACGGGCAAATGAGATGTATCTATATTAAAATCATTGTAGGCGGATCTAAAACTTACGTAGAATAAATGCACTGCACAAGAGTTTCACTGGATCCGAGGGATCTCTTCAACTGCATCTCTGTTGCTTCTACCCTCTTCAACATCGACACCAACTGCTGCCATGACACCCTGAAAAATCTGAAGATGTGGCCCGGGCAATGCTCCATGCCTTTAAACCCATATGAATTTTCTCCTTTTTTTATCTCCCCCCCCCCTTTTTTTTTCATTTTGCATTTATTACACGACAATAACAGCTACAAATCACAAAATATGAACTTTTACATCTATACATTTTGTAATCCTAATAAATTTATACTTTTGGAAAGATCATAAAAAATATTCATTTATTTATTTATCTATTAAAAAATATCGATAAATAAATGGGAACGTTGGTTTAACAGTGAGTATTTAAATATATTCAAATTTCTTACTAAGATCACATTTTTTATTTTATTGCCTTCTTGAGAAACCAAGCTATTAACACCTTGAGAAATACTTTTATATATTAAAAGTTTAAAACAACTTAAATAATTTTATACTTTTTTATACTAACTTTAGTCAGTTGCAGATATCTGATTCCTTTAATTTTTTAAATACAGAAATATTTTCCATTTTTAAATCTTTTCAAAAAATAAATAAAGACAAATAAAATTACACATATATACTAACAGCAGACAATTGCGGCTGGTTTCATTTTATTTTTTAAATGAAGAAGGATTATTCATTTGTAATATTTTAAGTAAATAAGTAAAGGTAAATATATAAAAAAGAGTAAACCGTATTATACATAGGAAAAAAAGGGTCATAAATTGTTATTTTTCTGCCGATATAGTTTGGGATATGGGTCTTACGATTATCCTTATGTTCTTTTAAATAAAAATGTAGATATTTTTTTAATGATTTACAGTCATCGAATAAAAATATGATCATACTACTTAAAATTCAGAAGAGTGTTTGAAAATTTGTCAATCGAATGAATCAAGATAATGATTTAATTCGTTATTTTATAGACGTACGTATAGTATCTCATACCATTTGTTGATTCAGAATGTTTTAATTTGCTCTTGAATTTAATTACTTGTTCATTCTGTCGCTGTAGATAGCTGTAGTTGTATAATATTTACTACCATTAATGAAATGGAGCAAAGTTTTGAGTTTATAAAGTTTCGTATCCACCCTGATAATTCCCTGAGCTCTTTCCTCATAATTGATAGAAAGCTTAATATCCTTTGAACTTTAATTTCACTTGATATGATACGATATCTAAATGACTTGCAATTATATGCTTTGTCTATTCTAAAAGCTAATGTATGTTAAGGTAGCTTAGACTTCGTATCAAAGTTTAGTGATATGTTTCATTTGAGATTGATTCTTAATGGAATCGGCAATCCAGGCAGTTCTTTTGTTATTAAAAATAAAAGTATTTCATTGTGTATATTAAGTAAAATAATCAACCCCTAATAATAATAACATACATTTATTAATTTCTGGATTCTTCATTTCGCCGTGCAGTAGATATTTAACTGACTGAAAAGGTTTCACAAATATAAGAATTATTTACAACAAAATTGTAAGTGTCTTTGTAGCAATCACACATTT
The DNA here is from genome assembly GCA_030067965.1 of Latrodectus elegans. Taxonomy (NCBI): domain Eukaryota; kingdom Metazoa; phylum Arthropoda; class Arachnida; order Araneae; family Theridiidae; genus Latrodectus; species Latrodectus elegans. Next base: position 91,953,310 of record CM057816.1, on the reverse strand, counting down.
ACTTTAATATTAGCAAAATCTCCCCATCCTTTTTTTTAAAAAATGATCCTTCAATTAAGTTCTCAATTCAATATCATGCTATATATTCTATCCATTCTTTAAAATCTCTAACGCCAAATCTGAATTATATAACGTGAAAATATAATCATTTTTGAATACTTGTGTAAATTGCTTTTCAACAAAAATTGGTGAAAATGTCGCCAAATTAACAAAAAAATTTTTCATATTGTAGTTCAGCGCATTTATAAAGAAAACTAAACAGAAAGTTGAGAATATCAACATAAAATAAAAAATCTTGTACTTTTTACTTCCACAGTTTGCAACGGAAAAATGAGGGGTTATGTTCTTGAATCCTAAGATGTTGGTTCCCTGTTTGAATTCCGGTTCGGGAATAAAGGTTTCTTTTTCTCTCTCTGTCTTTCCTTGTCCTTTCTACTGAGATGATGAATGAATTAATGTGGCCCATCCCATAAGCTGGTTTGTAATGGTATGACATGAGTAATGCTTGTCATATATCTGACTTAGTTCACATGTGCCTACCGGGTAAGAATAAATATGAAGTAGTTTCTGACCTTGTTTGGCTAAGGGTTAGTCACTTAATGTCCGCATCATAAAAAAAAATCGAATACACACATATATACTACTGGCCATTAAAATTGCTACACCAAGAAGGCGATATGCTACAGACGTGAAATTTACACGAAAGGAAGAATGTGCTATGATATGTAAATGAGTAGCTTTACAGCGCATTCAAACAAAGCAGGCGCCAGTAGTGACACCTACATTGTGTTTAAATGAGGAAATTGTTCAGCCGGTTCCTCATACACAAATTGAATTTGAACGTTGTTGCCTGGTGAAAAGTTGTTGTGATGCCTAGTGTAAGAAGAAGAAATGCGTACCAGCACGTTTCTGACTTTGATAAAGGTCGAATTGTAGCGTACCGGGATTGCGGTTTATCATATCGCAGTATTGCTGCTCGCGTCGGTCGATATCCAATGAATGTTAGCAGAATATGGAATCGATGGGTTCAGGACGGTAATACGGAACGCCATGCGGGATCTCAACGGCCACCTATCACTAGCAGCCGAGAAGACAGACATATTATCCGCTTGGCCGTAATGGGTCGTGCAACCACGTCACGAGCCGTGAGTCAAGAAACGGGGTCGTTAGGAAGACAACAAGTGTCTGCACGAACAGTTCGACGACGTTTGCTGCAGCATGGACTCTCAGCTCAGAGACCATGGCTGCGGCTTCCCTTGACGCTGCGTCATAGACAAGAGTGCCTTCAATGGTGTGATCAATGACGAACCTGGGCGCACGAATGGCGAGACGTCATCTTTTCAGATGAATCCAGGTTTTGTGTACAGCATCATGATGGTCGCATCCGTGTTTGGCGGCATCGTGGTGAACGCACACTGGCAGCGTGCATTCGTCATCGTCATACTGGCCCATCACCTGGCGTGATGGTATGGGGGGGCCATTGGATACACGTCTCGGTCACCTCTTGTTCGCATCGACGGTGCTTTGAACAGTGCACGTTGCATTTCTGGTGAGTTACAACACGTGGTTCTACCCTTTATTTGAGCCCTGCGAAACCCTACGTTTCAGCAGGATAATGCCCGACCACATGTTGCCGGTATTGTACGAACCTTCCTTGATACGGAATATGTTCGGCTGTTGCCCTGGCCAGCACGTTCTCCAGATCTTTTACCAATAGAAAACGTCTGGTCAATGGTTGCCGAGCGACTAGCTCGTCACCAAACGCCAGTCACTACGGTTGATGAACTGTGTAGAAGCTGCATAGGCATCTGTACCTGTACATGCAATCCAATATCTGTTTGACTCAATCCCCAGGCGTATAACTGCTGTTATTACTGCTAGAGATGGTTGTTCTGGGTACTGATTTCTCAGGATCTATCCAGCCAAATGTTTTGAAAATTTAATCACTTGTTATTTTTAGTATAATATGTTTGTCCAATAAATATCATTTTATTATCTGTATTTCTTCCTGGTGTAGCAATTTTAATGGCCAGTAGTGTATATGTGTGTGTGTGAGAGAAAGAATATAAATGAATAATATTTTTGTCTCTCGGAGCGTCTTTGCTTATCGTTTATCAAAGTAAGACAGGTTTGCCATATGAACTAGAATTCACGATCAGATGCTTGGAAGTTTTTCAGGTTTTCTCCTTAGTGGCCATGTACACTGCACTAACTCCATGAAAAGCTTTCTTGGATGCTTGTTATGTGATAGACATTGAAATATGGCTTACAACAAACTTAGAATTTGAGGCTACTCACAACGTAGTATCAAAAAACTTTTTAACTCTGATTCACAATGACATAGTTGTTGGTTAATACTCTTCAGATTGCACAGTTTCTGATTTGATTTCAGACACTGCTGTATAACGTAAAATCAGTTCTACTTTTATAATATTTAAATGTCATATACATCAAATTGAATGCTCTACAGTTTTCCTTGGAATACTTGAATATGGTCTACTTTTTATGAGGAGCCTTCCCGAATCCCTAAATTGTGAAGATTGCTCAAATGACTAAAAAATACCCTTTAGCTGTTGAACTGTATATAATGCTAAGTTAAAAACCTCCTAGGTTTTGGGTGTATTTTAACTATTCAAAAATATGCTATTATAAAATAATAGCGCTCCTTTTGATGATAAAAATAGATAACACAAAATTAAACAGATGTTTTGATAATTTCTTTATTTTTTAAATGATTAACCTAGCTTCGAAAAAATTCCTTAATTTCACAAAGATTAATAAAGTGAACTGGCTACGCAGCAAAAGGTTTTGCTGCGAGTTATGTTCTTAAAACTATTATATTCCCGTTTTAGTAACAAAATGAAGGAAAAAAATTAAAGGAATCTTACATCCAGTTTTTAAGCTCTAAAGAAAAGCTGTAAATTCTATTCATATTATTCGATTATAATTATTACGTAAGCTAAATAATTAAATTTCGTCTTCAGATCGGATACACTTTTCCCTCGCAGCAGTTATTACTAGTAATATATTCTCATTTCTGAGATGATTATTTCGAATGCGTTAATAATTATATGCAGGAAAAATAACTATGTGGGAAAAAATATAACTTTGAACAATGAAACTAAAAATTTCTGTCAAAAAAATTCTCTTTAGCAAAAAACATACAAAACACAAAATACGAGAAAGGCTACATAAAAATGAGGAATTTGAAAATTTTTAAAACAAATTGGAATGTAAAATTACATCCGTTTTGAATGTACGAATATAATTAGTTTTAATTATCTTAATCAGCTATGGTAATTAAATTATCTCTATGTACATAAACAAAACATTTATGTTTGCCTAAAAACATTTTCTTGATAAAATTGGATTGAGAACAATTTTTATGGAATGGAAATAAGTTTAAAATAGGTTATCAGTATCTATCTGATTTGAATCACGGTGGCATATATCTAGTGTTTTAAGAAATTTTGATTCAAATGTTTATTATTAAATTAAGCTGTAATAAAAACTGATCAGAACTTATTGGTTAAAATATTAACTTCCATTCTGAAACTTTACTCGTTTCAAGCCTGTAGTACTGTTAGCCCGTTGTCAAAGTTTATTTCGTTTCAAGCCCGTTGCCAATGTAATTGTTAATAACTGTATTTAAATTGTTGTCAGTTTAAAACCTTTAAGAGTTGGTAAAAAATACGTACAGAGAGAGAGAGAGAGTTCGAAATCTTCCTTTTACTCCATATTTTCACAATGAATGTTTTTTTTTCTAAAAAAAGAAATACAATATTTAGTATTATTTTCCATTTTTTCCTACTGCAGTAAACATAATTGTGATTTTTATAATATATCGCCAATAAGAATTACATATCGTGGAACGAAGTGCTGATTCTATATTTAATGATATTGAAACTAAACTTCAAGCATTCTTTAGAGTTTTTAGGTTAAAAAATACACTACTCAGCACTGAAAATGTAACATTAAGGGCAAAAAATGTATATAAATTTCAAAATAGACGCACCTTATCGAGTTATCCAAATGATGTGAAATGTGCAGTTCTCCAGCTCAACAAAATAAGATATAAGGTAAGAAGCCATCAGAGCGAATAATATTCATTCGTGCTGTTATACTGCTTGTAAAATAATCGTTGAGAGCTTGTTCCTGTCGTAAATGATGCCTATTATTTCAGAGAATGTCAAACCATCGTCGACGGAGTCAGTTCCAGCCGACAGACGAGTTTTACGAGGGGCAAGGTGATCAAACCGAGAAGGGCAGGCTGGTTCTTTCGGGAAATCGCAGCTAGATGATTTTACTCCATTTGCAGATCCTGCCACTGCCTCTTTCACAACAGGTATTTTGGCAAATGGTTGTCTGGGAATGGAGAGACATTCCTCAGGATGCTATCCGTTCTCTCATAAACTCTGTACCTAGACATGTCTTAGTGTATCGCCGTCCACTGTAGTCCTACAGCCTACTGACCTAACTGAAGTGTGATGCAGACACCTACTGCGCTAGGTTGTCTGCAGGTTTTCAAGCCACACCAATGTGAATATAATTTTAAATAAACTCAAGGCTGGGTCGTAAGTGGGCCCTCGTAAATGTTACGGAAGGCTCTAGGAGATGATGCTGTACCACGCGATAACAAGTTGGTAAAGTCCGGGACCCTGCCGCTTCACTATGTTAATCTACTGGCCGTATCCTGTTTTCGCTCTGTATTATGCATATCATTTGGAAGAAATATCACTTATTATTAGTTGTTATCTCTCTCTGGTTGCAGAATTTCCTCTTGGAGTTGCATTTTCATTGTCAGGCAGTACATCATAAAAAGAAAGTAACGTTGTTTTTCGAATCGTATTTTTGCTTGAATGCTAAATAAAGTGTTACCATGGTTTGCCAGTTCAATGATCCGTAATACAAACTTATGTATATTTGTACCCAATACACATTCCATTTTCCTATTTTACTGAAACATTATGCAAAATATTCAGTATAGAAGATAATAAATCAGACAAAAGCTTTTGTAAGGCATTTAAAAATATTCATTTAACATTTAAAGTGTGAGAAATTTTTATAGACAGTACGCAATATTCACATGTCATAAGCGATGAAATATCAAAACAAAATCTCAAAAATTCATCCTAAAAGGTAAATATGTAGACTATATAATAACATCAAGTGGTGTTGTTTAGATATCTGAATTGCCTAAAGGTGAAACGGCATAGATTCTCGGTATTGGAATATTTAATTCTCATCGTGATTATAATGACCATGTTCTTGGAAGCTCAAAGACCAGAATAAGTCCCCAATGATTGTTGTACAGATGAAGATGGGTGTTGGAGCAGCTTTTACTAGAAGGTATGTCTATGATTATATGTTTTTTGAATTTTCACTATTTTAGTACTTGAATGGAGCTCACTTTCCCTGATAAATCCTTCTACAGTACAAGACATGGCAAAAGTTAAAAAATATCGTACCAACTTTCTCTTAGATTGTCCACTATAACACCCATCTTCATTTAGTTTCATTGTTCTTTGATTCGATCTCGTTGTCTGGTATCAAATCTTAATTGTCTATTTCACATGACGCTCTCACCAAGGAACAGATATTTATTGTCAGTAGTGGCAACGGTTGTTATCTCAACCGTGGATTCGAGATGAAATTTCTTTACATTTATTTTGCTGACTTAGAACTATTTGAGTGTTACAAATTTATATTTGAATGAGTTGAATGAAAAATATTATACATTTTTCAGTGAAGCCTAATATTTTCAACAAATATAACGTCTTTTTTTATTTATGTTGGGAAATATTGCGATTTATTATTAACTATGAGAGATGATTCGAGAATTTATTTTACAGTAAATAAAATTAAATATTATTTTATTATTTTAAAAATAAGAGCAACTATATTAAATTGACTTTAAATTAAAATTCCCTGTTTCATCTAAGTTTTACACAGTAACATTTCGTGTAGATAATTTAAATATATCCCTTTCATTTACTTTATAGTTATACACTTTTATTTAACTTATATCTTAAAAGAAGTAAAATAAAAAACCAACAGGAGAAAATTTTCATTTGTATTAACTATGAAAAATCTTATCTTAAGAATTTTTTGATACATACTTACTCGTTAATTTTAATTCAAATCTCTAGTATTTCCCCTTTTTTATTTCTGAAGATGAATCATTTTAAATAAATTCTTAAATGAACATTAAATGGATTCCAAAAAAGAGAGCAGTTCTTATAGGTAAATCTAAAAATATTAGTGGAGAATTTCTTTGCAGTAAAGTTTAACCATTAAATAAATACACATTTAGTGATTAAACTTTTATTATTTTAAAGCGTCTTTGTTTGCTAAAAGTATTAGGATTCAGTTTATGTTTGTAAATAAACTGTGCCCAATTATTCAAATACTTCCAAAAGTGAAAAATCCTGATAAAGCCTAATTTAATAATCCTTGTTAAATATGCAGTTTAATTTTATGCTTTGAATTATAATGAAAAATTTATTTTTTAAAAATAACCTTGGTTACATCACTCTTCCGTTTAATAAAAGACTGCTGAACTTGAAATAGAACATGTTCATATACATGTTCGAACACGTCTTCCAAATTATTTAAGAAATTAGAAAAACTAATTAGGAATAAAAAAATATTAAGCTTAAAATTTTCAAATATTTTAATCTTTATTATAGTGAATATAGTTTAACATTGTTTAATTCTGATCATATCAAATATTATTCGATATATATTAAAGAGTTTAATTTACAAAAATCTATAAGGTTGGCCTTTTTTATGGCTGAAGTCACATGACCATTTGATTCCCTTTTCTGTGTCACTGCTCAGGGAATTATAGCTTAAAGTGAATTCAAAACAACTATGTTTATGGATACCCGAGTGGTGATTGAGTCTATAAACAGTTTAACTATAAAAATGAAATTTTTAAGCATTTAGTAACAGTTTAAAATCCTAATATATATATATTTTGGCATCGCATTCGCAGATATCTGTTGGAGAAAGTTTTATCTATATTTTACCAAACACTTAACTTATATTTTTAATGAAACAGAATTAAACTAGTTGATGAGTTCGCATTTACAAATATAATTTCAAACTTTTTTTATTAAAATTTCCTACTACATTATGTTGACTGAAAACTTAAAATTTTAGAGTGTTTTTAACGATTAGAATATTTGCTACATTTTATTAAATTATCATGGAAATACATGATTTAACAAAATAACCTTAAATAGGCATAGTTAATGATAACAGTTATAGGTGATATAGGCTCTTATCTGTGGGCTTTTGAGATCTTTGTCCTATTCTTATGAAAAAAAGTGTTTCCAGTTTGTTTGAAGTATGCTGGTCATCAGGCCACCCCTAATCATATTCCAGATTGATTGTCTGGGAATTCCCAGAATTGATCGTTTCGCCAGTCTAATTTTAGTGTTAGATTTTTCTGAGAGTGACAAATTCAAAAGATATGATTTACTATCGCTAAATACTGAATATAAACAATCAACAGTAAAATAGTTAAATGAAACTGCTTTTGAACACTTTATTTTAATAAGAAATACTAACTATGTGAATATATGAAAAATTAGATAATGATAAATTGGAAACATCTCTTAAAATAGATTTCATAAGCAGTGTAAATACTATTAAATAACTAAAGTATTAAAAAATAATGACAAATGCATATTTAAGTTATGTATAAGAAGCAAATTCCATGTAGAGTAATCAGCATTAAAAAAGAATGAACAAATCAAATTTATTTTTCTTTTTTAAGAGTTTATACTAAATTTGTTTTCAGATAAATGATTATTATTTGATAAAATATCAATATGTAATGATGAAATATTACGCAATACATGAAAATTAAATAAATACTAAATTCCTATGATGCCAATAAATAAAAAAATAATGTATTTTAATTAAAATTACATAAATATAATTTTAAATAAAAGTATAATTACCAAAAATTTATATTCTTAGTTTGAAATTTCTTTTTACGAAATCTAATTATCAACTTACCTTTTTATTTTTATAATTTAATAATTAATTGATATTAATTAACAAATAAATTAAAATGATGAAAATAAAAAGCATAAAGATCCTTTTATTTCTAAGTGTATTTTGCTTATAGGAATTATACATAAAATTTAAATTAGCTTCTGAAAGAAATGCGGTTATGATACAATAAAGCTCTAGTGATTTTCTGCATTCCCATTTATTAAGCTCCATATGTGATAAACGAATGGATTCATTCAAAAGCACGAATTGTACTCTTTCCATGAAACCCGACCCGCGGCCACTCACGAAACCCTTTAATTAAGTGAAGAACTCTGCAGAGTTTGCAATTAAATTTTAGAATTCGTTGCTTTTATAAATTTAGACCTTCCTTATCTCTGGTTTCTGTCCATACAATATTTTACCTCAAAGGTAGAACCTACATTAAACAAATCTCTTTTCAAGAATTCAGTCATATGATCTTCAATTTAGAATTAAGTTATTTATCTGAATACGGTACAATTAATTCATGAACATTTCGTTCTGAATTTCAATTTTTTAAATATGTCTCTTTAAGTCATTGTAAACAATTTTTTATAAAAATAGATTTAAAGTAACCATTTTTCTAATTTTATTTACTATATAATTGGAAAAATGCTCTTTAGTAAAATTTTATAAGTCTAATAGATGATTTCATTAATTGCAATATAATAAGAATTTATTATTTAGAATTTGATTGCATTCTGAAATCATTTAATTTATTTTATATGAGATATCAAATATTCAATGCATAATTATCAAATTCCCAAGTTTATTTAATAAATATCATGCATTTAAAATCTGTTTATTAATAAAATATTAATCAACTATAATTTTGTATAAAAGTAATGGAATTAAATGCATGCATTTTGAAAAAAATACCCACTATATATACTAATTTTATGGTATTTTAGAATAACTGTAACTGGTATAACCATTCAGCACATTTTTTAAATATGTTGACAAATAAAATTATAACCTTCATATATGATACCCTGATGTATTATTATGCCTGACTAATAAACATAAAGAGTATTGTGATGTTTCCATACATCAAAGTAACTTTATTTTTTTGTAATACTAAATAAAGGTAATATAGAATATTTTTTGTATATGTCACATGATTCGGATTATCACCAAAACAAACCTCGTTTTCTTTCTAGGTTCGTTTGAACTCAATATCTTTTCTAAGACAGATTTTTCAGTTATTAACAATTTCTGACAGAGATAGAAATGAGTCTATTATCAATTTCATCTTCTGTAAATCTAATTCACTGTAATGATAAATTGGTAACATCAATACCTTATTTCATTCCAATCATGTGACTTGATTATTGCTCGAGTGCAAAAATAGGCCGTACTGTGACAAACAAAGCAAGATTTGAATTGCAAATAACAAAAGCATAATATATTACATGAATCACCATATCTCCACAGAAGTAAACCCAACATCTTTATTGGAATCAGTAATTAAAAATTGAAGAAGATAATCTTAACTAATTTTATACATATTAATATAATTAGAATAATACTTTGGAAGTATTATATGCTTATATCTTTTTTTAAAATATGCTTCGATGAAATATACATTTTTGCGATTCTTAGAAAACTTTATAGTTTTCATTTATTAACAAAAGTTTGCCTTAATCAAAGTAAAAAGTAATATATTTGTATCAATTAATTTTAAAAATAAATATAATGATTAAGATAATAATACAAATTATCAAAGTTCTTCCTAATGGAATTTTAAAATTTTCTCCTGCACTTAAATGTTCTTATTGATTGCATATTTTGATGACAAAATAACTGAAAAGAAAATTTTATTTTATTAATTGCTTTATATTATTTTATCAAAAAGATTTCTTTTGTTTAAAAAAATTAGTATAATAAAAAAATGATCATTAAAAAAACTTAAAAATATACTTGAATATTTTTTGTGTTTTATTTATAATATATTTCATATTTTCAAAGTAAAGAATTACCAATTAAAAGATTTTAAAATTTGCCTAATTATTTGCTTTAACTTTTTTGTAAAAACCTTATGTATAGCCTAATGGTATAATATTTCTCTTGATCATAACATTCTTATAAACTTTATTTTTAGCGTCAATTATTTTATAAAAAAAATTTATAATAAAATTCGCAAGTTTTAATTATTTTTTTATGTTTTTATCAAATTTTTATGAGAAATAATATTATAGATAAAACAAATGTAGCATAAAAGTATTTTTTACCTAATTTGTACAATTTTTTTAAGCTGTTATCTTTGTGTTCGAAATTTTTTTATTTTAAACATTTTATACAGAAAAAGATGAAGTTTTTGCTTTTAATTTTAACTATAACGTATTAATTATTCTTTTTCTGCACTAACTATGCCACAGCCTAAAACATACTATTTTAAATATTATAGTGAACTAATGAAATTATGATTAGTAAGCTTTTAAAAAATAAATTATATTTAATAATTAAATAGTAAAAAAATTCTTAATTTATATAGTAAGTATGCAAAATCATTACATATATATATATATATATATATATATATATATATATATATATATATATATATATATATATATATATATATATTTATATATATATATATATATATATATATATATATATATATATATATATATATATATATATATATATATATATATATATATATGAGTGTGTGTATGTATAATGACACCAAACTTGGTATTTAGACTAATCAAAATATGGGGGGGGGTGATTCCATCGCAAAAAAATATTTAGTTCCGAAATTCCCAGCTAGGAAATTTCGTGGCGTTGCTGTAGCTTGAATAGTATAAAACACGGATATCAAAGAAAAATGCAAATGTGCAATGACAGCGCCAGAAATAGAGGCGCGTTATTGGATTTTACCCTTACAAAACCAGCTGTTTCCACGAACTGAAGACAAGTGATTATCTTAAGCAATAGACATTCGCCCCATCCTTTCTTGCCAGGGTAGAAATTGATGCTTTCCCGTGGCATATTCTGTGGAGAGCTGGTGCCATTTTTATCTCATAAACATACAAAACAGTCAAATTTTTGCTTCTGAGCAGTACCACACCGTGCACGAAATCCCATTAAATTCTTGAAAAATTACTATTTAGTATGGTTTCACAACCTAATTCGTAGGTGCTTCGCCGCACATTATAATAGGATAAAGCAGTTGTTGTGCCAAAACTTTACTGATGATAGAGTCTTAAGTCGCAGTTTTCCAGTTGCAGCTTTCCAGCTTCGTTTCCCTGACCTCACACCATGAGATTTTTGGCTCTGGGGTTATTTGAAATCTCAATTTTATGTTGGTGGAGTATCAAATTCGTGTGTCGGTTCTAAAGAAAAACATAACAAGGAAGTGCGGAATATTCTTCGTGATATGTTACGTACAGCTCTGGAGAACGTTGTGCACAGAATGTATGGTGTTATGGTGTTATTTCTAAGAATATATACATATATATATATATATATATATATATATATATATATACTAATTTGTCCGTATTTATTCTTTTACAATTCTTGATAAAATGTGCTATTATTTTTTTTATTTATTTGATGAAGTTGAGAAACTATAGTAGTCACACCATTTTTTTCATAATTGTATACATTGCCTTGTTCCTATGAATGAAAGGAACAAGGCAATTTAAATATGATGCTCAACTTTTAAAATTATAAATATCAATTTTCACCGAGATGTGCAAATGAAAGGAATTAAACTCTGTAAGTAATAATGTATGATTCTTCTTAGTATGCATCTCATTGTGAAAGTTTATGAAACTGAAACTGTGCACAAATAACTTTTTATTTCACACTTTGAGTCCATTTCTTTTCTATGAATGCACATTTGACTAAGACATATTGCTTAACGTAGTCTTTTTGCTGTCGCGTTTATTAGTGCGGATATTTGGCATGAATAAATTCAAGATTTAATCATATATCATAGAAAAATCATACTTTATTAGAACTCCTACTTTATTGTATTAGATAAATAACTTAAGAAAATTTTAAAGTTTTAGCTGCCAAAACCACGAACTATTTAAATGAAAGGCCAACCTGCCTATTATGAGCTTGAAGGATCCGTGAACAAATAGTTGAAAAACCAAATTAAGAGCAGTTATTAGCAACTACTATAAATTTTCAACAGCCATCAAAATTTTTTAAATTATATCAGTCAAACCAAGAATTATTGAGTTGAATATTAAAGGATCAGCCTTCCTACTATCAGATTGAAGGACCGGTGAAAAAATAATTGAAAAACCAAATTAAGAGCAATTATTAGCAACCATGATAACTGTGAGCTTGAAAATTTCTTAAACGAAAAGAGTTGAAAAGAAAAATTAAAAAAAAAACCGTAGACAATAAACATCAATATTTTTCACAACAAATATAAAAAAATCACAGAAGCTCCTCTGCGCTTTCCTAACACTCATATGGTCATAGAAACATAAATTACAATATTAGAGAATCTCTTCTGAAAGATATTGTTTGCTTACTGTAATGGGGAATCCTAATATTCGAAAGCTTTTGTAAAGCGTTTGAGCATCTGGAGAATATTGTCTTCCAGATGAACGTTTCATATATTGTATACATTGTATGTTCAATTTATTGTTGTACAACACAGAAAACGCTGAAACTTCTACAAGCAGGGAGAAAAAAATTCTAGAGTTAAATTAGCAACACAGTGATTAGAATTAAATCAACGACCCTTAAATCAGAAGAGCCCCCTCATGACCAGTGCCTCCTGGTGAACTCACAAGTGGAATTACAAGTGATCGTTTGCATATAACTTTTATCTGAACATAGAAGATACTCGCAATCCCGAAGACCTTCGACTTACCTTGGTGATTACGATCTTCAGAAAAAAAGATTCATAGATCAATTCCAATTACTATTGATGACTTCCTGGATTTGCATGTACATTCTAAAACAATAATTGAGAGTTTTCTTACATTTTTCTTTTATCATCCTTAAATATAACCCACTGTGAAAAGTCTTCTTGTGGGACAAAGATTCAGTAAATACTCAAATATTTTTCAGAGGCCTTTAGTTGTTATGATATTTGTAACACGGTGTCAAATTCTGTTGTGTAAATAACGATAATGATTTCTGTTTTCTCTAGTCTTCTTCAAAATTTACCAATTATTTAATATAAATGCCGAAAATAGGGACAATGAGCCGAATCAGAGTATTGGCTCTAAATATATCTCCATTAGGAAGTACAGTTATACATTTACATTGGGGAACCAGGAACTCACAATACTATTTCCGCTTTTGAAGAATAAACTTGTGTGTATTTAAAATGTAATATATTTTAAAATGTTGATAGTTGTTCTCATAATAAATAAAATAAATTATAAATAAATATAAATAATAGAAATTTTATTCATCATTTAAGAATAGAGTTTATATTGGTTACAATTTTATGAATGACTAAACTAATTTCTTGAATGATGTGCATGATTACCAGCTGAAGGGTTAATATCTACTCCCATTGGGTATTTACCATCCATAAAATAATAACTATCTGATCACGTTGGTTAAAATAAAAGAAAGAGCATCATCATTAAAATAAAAATGCTTAGGATTTAAAAACAGATATCTGAAAGTTTCATTATTTTATATTACAATTAAACATTCAGAAATTGAAATTCTAATCGTATTTATGGTTAAACATCAGATGTAATTGCTCATTGCAATTACATTTTAGTACGTTCTCCACTTGCAAAATTTGAATAACTTGAAGATATTATAATTCAACTTATTTTCTGTCTGCTTGTACCCCTCCTTTCTTACAAAATAACTCATTTTTTAATTTTCATTGGTATTTAGATTTCATTTAGCATCAGATTTTTCTAAACTAATACGATTTACAAATCATTATTTATTGTTGTTCTATTCTCATAAGTAAGGAAATTACTTATGCCATATCAATAAAAGCAAATAACTAATTTTATTGATTTTATTAAATAATATTGTCTGCAATGATCAAAATTTATAAGTCTATAAATTTAATCTAAAATTTATATCGGAAATAAAGCAGAAATTTTTTAAAATATATGTATAATAATTTGCACATGTATGATAAATAATTGAATTTATATAATAAAACACCATAATGTAATGTTTTATTCATAACTGATAGATTTTTCTCATATAAAATATCTTATAAAGCATATTTAAAAAAAGCATACTTTTACAATTTATTATACATTTTACATACAAGAAGAGTCCGAATGAATATTCCATAATTTTTGAAAAAATATTCTTATACATTTTCTTGATTTTAGGATATTATGCATTTTATAATATTTTAGGTCATTTAAATCATAATTTCTCCTGACTTAATATTATATAATCAAAATTATTCAAAACATTCCCAACAATATCTATATATTCTCCAATTCCCACACATAAAATATTATTTCTGCTATCTTTCACGCAGGAAATCATTTCCTATAGTCTTGTCGACAAGACTCAAAATTTAGAAACTACTTAGGCAATCAATCTCGTGAAAAAAATTCATTTTAAATTAATATAGAAAATTAGAAAAATCAAAAACAAAATAACCTCTGTATATAAGCATGTTTTTTATGTAAAATACTTAGGGATAACAGGAGACACGCTAACACCTTTAAGGAATAGAATGCTGATTAATGTTCTTAAGAGCAAATATTTCATTTGATTTTGAATGTTTTTTTAATAATTAAAAATGTCGAGCAAGAAAATAAAATTTTTAATGTATCAGAACTGTATTAGACAAATGTTTTCTTATATCAATGCGTAATTCATGAAAAGTTGATAAACTTATCTATAATATGTGCAACAACTGATTTCAACAAATTTGAATATATTGAATATTTGATAATTATTAAGACAAAGTTTTATTAATGTTAGTTTAAGTTGAGTGAGAAAATTTTAATGATGAAATTTTTGGAATTAAATGATTTTTAATAATTTAATAATTTTACTAATTGAATATCCTTGTGATACTGAATTAGTTCATAATTTATAAACATAAGTGCCCATCCCAGAGAACGTGAATTAAATCATATTATTGATGTTTTCTGTTTATTTCATTTTTCTGTATATTGTGATTTTTTACATTCCAATACACTAACAAAATCTTTACATTGTAATAAATTCATAATCTTAATTACATTATAAATTAAATATGAATTTAAAATTTTTGACTATATGCAATGGTATTTAAGTGACAAGATTATTAAAAAGTCAAAATGCATTTATTGTGTAGAATTTAGTAGAAACTACTACATTTTAAATTACATATAAGGTTTTACTATATTAAATAAACTAAGCATCACATTCTCTTTTTACATAATAATGTAAATTATTGCGTAACATATAAGCATTTAAATTCAATTTCAAATTATATAATTCATTTTACAGTTTTGAATTATATTATGCAAAACCATGATCATAAGAATTCGTATCATAATACCAGTTTCGACAATATGAAGATTTAGAAATGTAGGGATTATAATTCATCATGATTCACACACAAACACAAACACACACACACATACGTGTGTGTGTGTGTGTGTTGATCAAGGGAAAAAGTAACAACAACAATATGTATCACTGTTTAAAATGCTTTTTAAAAAATATTTTAAATATTTTGATAAAATGTAACTATGCGTGATAAATAACATTCTAAAATATTATAGACAATGAATAAAATGTATATAGACCATTAATATTTTTTTCATTGAATTAATTTAGTTTGGATAAGAACAGCTAAATCTTAGCTATTATTGAAGCTTATATCATTAACTTAAAAATCATTAAACTATTCGATAAAATTCTTCGGAAGTTGATTTGACTAATATAAACTCAGGTATGGTAAATAATATTTCATTATTAGTAACTCAAAATTTATCAAAAGATTGTTAGACTATAAGTAATTGAAAACAGAAAACCGGAATTCATACTTTCCATATTAAAATAGAATAAAAAAATTTATTTCAAGAAAAATATAAATTTATTAAGTAAACTTACCTTGTTCTCCATTCATTAGTGTTCACATGTTATAGATTTAAGATATTGAAATGAAAGCAGATCAGAAATCAAAAGAAGGTAAAATTTTATATCAGCTTCAAAAAAACGTTTTAATAGAAATTTTTTTTATTCCAAGCATTCTATTACGTTTACTTTACATCATTAAATTTAAGCTTGTCTTGTACCTAAAGAGACAAATATTTTAAAATCTATCGATTCAAATAAATTCGTTCGATTTCAAGTTATCCATGTCTTGTTAGCCCTGTTTATAAATAATGTAAATAAGTTTCGATAATATGTATGAAAACATATTTACATTCTTCAAATATGTTGAATGAAGAGAGGTTAAATAAGTTTTTACCGCACTTCATTTTGTTTTACATTTTCAATAAATTTCAGAAATATTTTGCATTTGAAAATGAGATGTACACATTAATTTTAAATTTAGCTAGTACATTTGTTTGTAAAATGTGTATAAGATTTACAATTACTATTCTAAAGTATTTTTAGCGGAAGTATATTAAACATCAATTAAAAAATATAGTGTAGAATTTTAAAAGAATGTTGTTTTAATGTCAAATAAATCTTAAGGAAATAATAATTATATTTTATATTAAATTTAATAAAAATATAATTATTATATAAAAATAATAATTATATTTTTATTAAATTTATTATTATTTCATAAGTACATTGCTTCCTAAGTTTTGTTTTGGAAAAATTCCTTTCTAACGTTTTCGGAGAGGATCATAATTATTAGTGTCGATCATTGAATTTTTTGTCTGAAAGGCAATTGTAACTTTGTTTGATAAACAAGTTGCAATTGCTTATCAAACAATTGCAACTTGTTTGAATTTAAGATCCTATCTCAATTCCAATATGAAAATATAATATGGGAATTTTTGAAACTACGAAAAGCATTTAAATGAATAAGTGTAGGATAACCATCACCTAATAAATGGATAATTCTCCACAGATTGAAAAATCACGTTTTGATTTCAGCTATTTTTAAACAATGGGAAATGGATAATCCGTTTCTGCCTTCTGCATGCAGACAGGTCAGTGTGAGTAATAGGCAGTTTTCAGGGCTTTCGCTTTAGCGACATGGAAATATATTTCGCTATATATGAAAAGTCCTCCGATAAGATCATTTACGCGTTAGATGTTAAAATGCTTAATTGTTGTTTCTAAACTCCTATCTGTTCTGGTGGAATCAGACCAGAGCAATAAAACCGTTGACATTAATGAAGTCTGATTCACAAGAAGTGTACAATTGTCGATGTCTTCCCAGTCGACTTCAAAGTAGTTTAAAATGTGCTGAGGTGATGCCTGTTCCTGAAGTCTTTTGTGACAAAGAAGAGTGCTCTTGCTACCCCCAGAAAATGCGATACTTTTAAATATACACTGACTTGTAGGGACAGACAGGTGTTGTTCTGCCTTTCACAAGGAAAAAATGGAGAAAGTCCTGGATTTTGCTTTTGACTTTATTGCAAAGCGGAGGTATTCATTATTGTTCTTCATATTGGTCCTTTTGCCTCGATAATACCCTAAATACGTGAGTTCTTGCGTAAAAGAGACAGAATGTTCTTGTAAATCTTTTGCAAGAGTGTCGAATAATTCATTTCCGTAAATATTAACATGGGATGGGATCTATTGAAAGTATACTGTGCGCTGGTGACAGACGTGCTTTACTTTTCATAGGATACATAAAGTGGATTTTGCACCCAATTTTTGAGATATTGAATTAAGTTACGGCTGTCAGATAGAATTCAGTGGTCTCCGTAGTTGCTTTCTCTCATGGCTCTCTTTAGTCCAACGTTAATTGCAATTTTCTTACTTTAAAACTTACTTCGAAACACGGAATAGAAATCTGGATAATGTTATTTTATCGAGTATTTATCTAGGAATGCTTCACTTGTTTCTCGTAAATCTATTTTGCTGCTATCAGTATAAACTTTGATGTCGTTTGGAAAACATTTCGCTGATTATTCCCAAGGACAAAGAATGCCTATCAACTGGTTTAAGTTGTCAGGCACAATACAGTGTCAAAATATGTACACGTATAACCAGAGAAAATATTGTATATTAAATGAAGAAACCTTTACGTATGTAATAGAATTGCACTCTATTTTTAAATTATTTATTTTTCACTTTTTATAGCTAAGCTTACTTTATTTTTCGGTTGATTAGTTAATTGTCAAATTATTTCAAAACAGATAAGGAAGTATTATTAATCTTTGCAAATATCACGCAATGGTAAAGGTAAATTGCTTTAAATTAAACTGTTCATTTACTTCTTATTAGTTTCAATTATATGATGAATTATTGTAGAAACAAGCAAATCAGATAATTTTACTAAAGTACACAAATGTTCCTTTTCGCTTAGTTCGAAGGAAAATTGTAATCTTTGAGAAGGCTTATTTTTTATTTTTCATTTTTCGATAAAAATATATTTGAAGGTCCCCTTGACAAGATTGGTGCTTTTGTTTAAACATTAAAAAATATGGTTAAATCTAAACCAATCAGAAACGTGAATGAATTTTAGAATAACGTTTAATGTTGCCATAAATAGAACAACATCGCCCAGTTTGGCGAAAATTTTGGCGAGAATTCAAAAGGGGCACCCTCAAGTATAGTCTAACCCATTTTTATGTTGTAACTTTTGCGTGTTCAAGTTAAATAGACACCAAAAAACTGTAAATATTTTACAAAGTTCTGTCAAAATGAGCGAAAATTCTATAAGAGTATGACCACAAATTTTCGGAAGCATAAAACTTTTAAATGAATATAAAATATTTCTTTCACTAAGAAATAAGTAGAATTTGTAGTATTTTATGTGCTTTTTCCTTTTGCTTTCTTCGTTTCAATATATGATAAGATTAATGAATAAAATGATGCATATTAATAATAAATTGATTCACATTGATAAACTTAAGCATACAAATAGTAAAATAAAATTTATAGATTAGTTAGGTAACAATATAAAGAAATAAAAAATTATATTTTATATGTGTAAGAATTAAATTTATTTCCTCTTTACTTTATTCAGATATTTGATTTTGTATTTTCCTGAATAAGTAATGTGTTTTCTTAATTTCTTAGATTTTTTCAAGGAGGCGTAAAAGTAAATCTAATTATATTATCATAAATTATTTTTGTGGGAATGTACAAATTTTCATTTATAATGAATTACTTATTTGAAGCAAATTTGCAAAAATAATTAAAGACATTTTGTTAAAGTAACCTTTCTACAGCCTTTATTACTTTTGTTGTTGTTACTTTGTTTGTAAAGTAAAAAAAATGGACTATTGACTCTAAAAATCTATATATTTGCACACAGACAAAATTCTTAAGTCTAGAATGGATACAGCTTCTTAAAATAATTTTTTGAAAATTAAGAGCAAAGAAATTTTAACCCCTACAATTGCTGCAAGAAATTATTTTTTTATAATAATTATATTCTTTCATTTGTACAATATGTAAAGGTATGAATAAAAAATAATTATTTGACTAAATAATTACAAAGTTCCGAAAAGTATGTAAATAAAATACATTTACTCATGCACCAATGAAATAATTGAAATTGAATTATCAAAAAATTAGTAAACTATAACTTAATTATTAAAGCCAGATTGAGATTATTTTCACTATTAGCATGCAGAAAATTCAGTTATTTAAAATTATACAAATTTCCATTCCATGTCATATTTTGATATCATATTATGTATTTATTCTTAGAATTTCTACAGGAATTGATTTATAATACAAGTATTAGTATCATCAAATTTGCCTAACTGCACTTTATAAAGTATACAAAACACACTAGAAAAATATCTAAAAATTGTTTACATTAATTTAAAAAATAAGTCGGCTGTTGACAGCGAGTTTAGCACACCTAACTTCGAAACTGTAGGTCCCAGTCTGGTTCGGTCACGGATGTTTCTTTCTCTCTTTGTGTTTGTCTTTCTTTATCATTTGACTTTCGGGATGAAGATGGCACACGCATTTTATATACATTTTAGACTCCCCCATTACAGAGCAGAATAGGGCAAAGTGCTAGGGGCAGCCACGCATTAGAAAAATAAAATTTAAAAATAGATATCTTCCTCAATACTTTATTGCTTGTAATAGAATTAATAGAATTTCACAATTTCATTTGATGTGCTACAATAGTGATATATATATATATATCACAATCACAACATATATATCACAATTCATTAGATATATATTTATTAAAGTTACATTTCTTATTTGTATCGATTTTAAGAGACATTTTTTTCTTATCTTAATACTATTTTATAAAATAACAACATTGGGGAAAACAATTTTGTCAATAACCTAATAACTATTTTATGAAATATTTATTTTTTAACTGTAATAAATTTAAATATTCTCGTATTCAATTATATTTTTTCAGGAAATAAACTTGCAATAAGCTATAAAAATTCGATGAAAATAAATAGTATTTTTTATTAAAACGAGTTGTAGTTTAAGAAAATTTTAATACCATATAGAAAATTTTACACCATATCTTTTAGCAATGCAATTATTATATGACAGAAAATTATTTTATTTTTTCAGATTGAATATCAGTAAAATGCTGGCAAATGCTACAAATGTATTTATCACTACCTGAAAATTGAAAAATCTTTCATCAAATGTTATTTTATAATTGGCTGATTTGAATTAATCATATCTACGCTTCACCCTTATTTCACTAATAATGGCAGGCAATGCATGAAAATATGCTATTCTTGGTAATTCGTCACTTAATTAATATGCAAGGCACAAAATTAATGAGTTTGTAGTGTCAAATTGCTTTTTTATTCTAATTACCAGACTTTCTTTTATATTATGAAATATAATTCTGAGGAGACAATTATTCTAGGGTCCCATTGTGTGTAGGTAGAATTCAAGTGAGATACGAGGATAGATTTTATTGTGTTTGCTTTACTAATTAATTTTTGATATTTAACTGAAGAACGAGATTTCTGTCACTGTCACGGATACAAATGCTTTGAATGTGTGTACTTTGGAGGTATTTAATATTTGGAAACATTTTATCGGACTTATTGACTTAAATGTCTAAATTGTTAGTATGATTTCATTGCTCTCAAATTTTTTATAAATTAAACGAACTATTTTTTACATTTCTTACTTACACTTACTTTATTACATTTCCTTTCTTATATTTCTAATATCGCATTAAAATGGATAAATAAGTACTCAAGAAGTTGTTACACTGAGAGGATTTCATTGACATGTGAATACGTCTTTCATGACATATTATCATGACACTAAAGGTAAAACGCAAAACATTCTCAAGCATTCCAGTTGGCAAATGTGCGAACAGAAAGAAGAAATGCGATATCCCTTTGCTAAGGTCATCATATCCAAATGATCACACCATATTTTGGTGAATATAATCACCCGGACTCGAATATACGCGCTCGTTAAATCTATGGAATCATAAGTCCTGTGGTCGGTCGTTGAGTAGTTACCATGGGTATAATGGTCTGGAAAAAATTTCCTCCCACTCCAGATCATATTCAAATTGAGGGAGTGGGTGCTCTTGTGTTGCCATCTATCGGAGGAGTCTTAAAGCAAAGGCGTACTTTTACCTTCTTGGTGTTCTGGTTAAGCGAAAGACGCGCCTTTATAGTTTAATTTCGCATAGCTGTCTTCTAGCGAGTATGGTTTGTCCAAGTATCATAAGTAACAACAATAACCTAGATTCGATTGAACCACTTTTTAGAACGAACGTAAATGTTGCATTTCTAGTTATAGCTTGTACTTCTGTCGGTGTAATTGCTGCAGAATTTTCTGGTATATTTCTCCACCAAGCATGAAAACGACCTACTAATTAGGAAGTTCCTTTCTTAGACGATTTCCGACTTGTTATCAAAAACACCCGTCTTCAATTTTTAGGAAATAGAATAATTCAAGCCAGAGAGCTAGAAGCAGAGATTTTCTATTAAACTTTAGAGAGATTATTAGGAATGATTTAAATACAAATGGATAAAAGAATAATATATTTTGATGATATTTTATCTGTCCTATATTAAAATAATTTTCTTTTACAAATCTAACAATGAAGCTTTCTGAGAGACAATGTTTATTAAGCAATTCTTAAGTGAAAAATTCCTTAATTCCATAAATATTACATATTTTAAAATAATTTAACCCCAAACTTTTGTTTCAATATTTGTAAAATTTATTTGTAAATTATTTGGGATACGCTATCCCATTCATTAGAAGTTAAAATAATTAAAAGATAACTTCAATTTCAGAAAACATATCCATCATTGTGTGTGTGTAGAAGCATTTTAAAATACTAAAAAACAATTCATAAACTAAATTGCTACTTGTTGCTAAAATTACTCACCATTAAATATTGAGATGCCATAGAGTTTTTTAAAATTTGCATCAATATATATTATAATAAATAAAGTATACAATAAATATTTCGTAACTTATTAAAAAGGTTATTAAGATTACTATATATGATTCACCTTAATTGGTATTTTTGTGAAATGCATTTATACTAAATGATAGAGTATTTTTCATATCATCTGTAAACTCTGCAAAATATTACTTGGTAAGAGTTTTTCTTACGTTTTTCAGTAAATTAAGAGAATAAAGCTCATTCTAAAATCCAAACTCTAAGAAGTACATTTTTTATGAATGAAGTATGTAACTTTATTAAATAAAGAAATATATGTTTCAACAAGACAAATGGCAACAGTACCAATTTAAAAATGTGTAGAAAGGTTAAAATAGTCCCGAGCGTGTCTACATTGCTCATATCCTCTTATTGCTTTCCATATCTTATTTACTCAAAACTTAGAAAAATCTCTACCAAAAGAAAAGAAAATTACATTCTGCTTTCGAATTTCGAAATAAGTTATGTTTAAAGGTTAATAAACATTTTACTTACATCAAAAGCATAAAATTAACATTAAACAAACTTTTACAAAGATTTGGTTTTTATAATAAATTTAATGAATATATGAAATGTGTGATTATCATAATCTTTTATAAAAAAAATCCCTCTAAATTACTTCAAATTTGAGAAATTATTAAATAGATTTCAAAAGCTAAAAGAAAGGTATAAGAGAAAAGTGTATAATACACACAAATATATATATAATAAAATTTCTATACCTTTAATATTGTATACGCAATATTTCAATATGCAAGTGGAATAAATGTGCAAATTATGCAGATGTTTATCATACAAATGAAAACGATTATGAACTATATTCATTACATATAAATAATAGTTTCATAATAAGTTTATAACAAATGTGTTTTTGTCAAAAGATTTGATTTATTTCATGATAGCTTCATAGTTCTAAAATGTAACATAACAACACTGGCAAGCATATGAAATCGGCTAAATGAAATAAGTAATTTTACATTCATATTCCAAAAATGCGTAATTGTTATTATCTTAAACACATTCAATTGTGACTATTTTTATTTGAATTAAAAATCACAACAATAGTTGAGACAAGCACAGATATTCTGAATATTGAAAAATATTATTACCATTAAAATATATGCATATCAAAATGTCCGTTTAATTTTATTTGTCATCCGTAATATTTTACTTTAGGTACGTGAATTTTTCTATAACTAAATATTTTTTCTAAAGTGTTTTTAAAAATTTAAAATGCCTATAATATAAAACCTCAATCATATTAAAATATTTGTATTTATCTTGTAATTGCATTACCGTATACTGCATAGATATACATAAATAAAAATAATTAATATATATATATATATATATATATATATATATATATATATATATATATATATATATATATATATATATATATATATATATATATATATATATATATGTCTATATATATATGAGATTGTCTCAAAAAATTTCCCCTATCGTTAACTTTTGGACATTCCTCTTTCACTCATAATTAGTATAGATAACAGAAGTAAAAGCCGCTTAACTTTAAGAAGTGAAAAGTTTTGAAGGAAAAAAGCAGCTCTTTCACATTTAAAGATTTTATAGACTTCTTTACAGAAACATTCCTTTCATTCAAAAGTTCTTATGGCACATTGTGGATTTCCTAAAGGCCTGAGGCTGTTGTCAGATATTTTAACGTCTCCACATAATGGGCTTTCGGCAATGATTTTTTGTAGATAATAGATCTTATTCGACTTTGGAAACCAGGAAAACTCACAAGAACACAAAAACAGGTGTGTATGTAGAATAAAAATGTAACTTCCCTCTTTTGTTGTTTAACATTGGCCAGTATTGAACCCGAAGACCATTTACTTTTAAGAATGGTGCGCCACCCCTAAACCACGGTGAGTGTCTAATTTTAAAGATTTGTCATTCCTGATCACGAGCTTCATTACCATTGTTACGAGTGATATTACCAGTTATATTCTTCCGCCTTTAATCCAATTAGCTAATATGTATTTCATATCAAAAATAAATAAATAAAACACTGCGATATAACTAAATAATCATAGTAAGGCCAAAAAAAAGAAGGAGATGGCTTAACTGTTTTGGAAGGAAATCATTTTCGCCAAATTAGATTTTCTCACAAATTTTATTTTAAATAGATGCATGAGCTCAAGAACTGCTGGATCATTCCAAAAATGGAACATTTTAGATGCTGGATCATGAATCAAGCAGTTTTCATCTTGTATCTGAGCTGAAAGAATTTTTTTCTTTAGCGAGTGTTTTGGAAGTGATAAATAGTGTGAGAAATCATGCACACTTCTGTTATTGGACAGGTGGCAGAAAAATGTGGACGAAATGCATAGCAATTTCAATGCTCACTCAAGACCAAATGCGACAAATGTCTAAATGTAAGCGATGATTTTGCAAGGAAATGAAGGAAGCTTCCTGTATATAAGAATATGCAAGAGAATTGTTTTTTTTTATATATTTTATATTGCCTCTCATTTTTAATACCAAATCAGTTTTTACTTCTTAAAGAATCTCCCTATTGCGAACATTTAAGCAAGAGATTTGACTTGTTTGTGCCATTCTAATAACACTTCTTACACATGAGGGTTAAGTGAACTAAGATCTGCAATTAAATATGAGATTCGAACCAATGCAAATCTTAATCATACCCGGTATTAGAATCAATCCTGCAAACTGTTCAACTGAAGGTTAAACAATTAACCATATTCCCTTATAAGTTAGACTTAATTTGAAAGAAATTTTTAAAAAAATATAGATACAAAAAAGTTAAATGAGAAAATTCCAAACTTAAATATTCCTCTGGGAGCTGAGTTCATAGAGTAACATCATTTAAATTTTCTGTGTACATGTTCTTGTGGATTTAATGTCTTCTATCTACATTAAATATTATCATACTTCTGGATAATAATATTTAATGTAGATAGATGTAATAATGTAGATTTGTGCATTATATAAGTTATTTATCTTAAGAGTACAACATAAATGGTTAATTTGATGAAATTTGCTTACTTTTTATATTACGAGTTGATATTTCCATGATCAATTTATTTATTAAACTTATTTATAAGCATATTAATAAATAGAATAAAAATGTGTTTTTTCAATGAATTTTGGATACAAAAAATTGTAACAATGACAGGAATACATATATTAAGTATATTCTTTGAAGCTTCAAAACATCTAGATTATATTTAATAATTCAAAAAAAAAAAAAAAAAACAATTAACATAAAGGCAATTTATATTTAAAATATCAGAATGTTTTTTAAGTTACATAATATCAAAGAATAATATGGTTTTATTAAAATGATCGATGACGTCAAATAAAAACATCATAAATAGAATTACTTTTTGTCAAATGTGAAATATCTTTTTTAATGATAAAAAGTGAAGACTGGTTGAGAAAAATAAAAACATTTAGTACAGATATTTCCGAAAAATTATATTTTATTTGAATAATTTAATTTGCTTCAGCTACTTCAGATATGAAAATATTCTTAAGATCACTTCTGAAAATAAGTAAAAATATTTTTAAACTTTATATAACAATTAAGTTATTTAATGTCATAACTTGAAAAGCTTAAATTATTTTTGTTTGCTTTCAATAAGCTTATTCTTTTCAAATATAAAGACACTATATATAAGATTGTCAACTATTTTATAAGTTTGAACTCCAGCCAAATAGCGAGGTTGACTCCTGAACTGGCCACGTCTTTCTACACTACTCCACTCCATCTAAAAAACTTGCTAAAAAAGTTAATTTTACGTGCCACGTCTACATCAGTGATTAACTATGTATCATCATTTGAGTCACGTTTAGAATTCATTGCTTCAGTTTACGACAGCTACGTTTAAACAACTAGGCACACTGCAATATAAGCAGATATTCTTTTTCTAATGATAACGAAAAAATTTATGAAATTATGTCTATGTATTCATAAGCCTTATTTTTTTGTATGTTTTATAGGCATTTTTTTCATTGTAAAGCAAATTTCTATAATTTCGTGATAATTCAATTAACAACTATCATAAAAATATAATATTTAATATAAATAAAATGTTTCATGTAAATAAATATAAATAATATTAATATAATTATACGATGTTTCAATTAATAATCAAAATTCAAACATTGTTTTAAATGAAGAAAGCATTGAGACTTAGAAATAAGCTTTAAGTATTATATATATATATATATATATAACATTATAATAATTTACGTATTTCAAAACGTACATCTTTTCTTAAATGATATACGCAATATTATTTATTTTTGCTCGCTTTTATCTTTAATATTGCTTATTTAAG
The DNA here is from genome assembly GCA_030067965.1 of Latrodectus elegans. Lineage (NCBI taxonomy): Eukaryota > Metazoa > Arthropoda > Arachnida > Araneae > Theridiidae > Latrodectus > Latrodectus elegans. Next base: position 91,926,457 of record CM057816.1, on the reverse strand, counting down.
TTGCATTTAATCCTTGCGATATTTTTAATAGTCAGCAAAAATATAAATTTCTAACATAAAATATTTTTGATGCATACGGATATTATTATATTTAAGCATATTTTCATCACAATTTTTGTAAGAATGCATTTTTATCAAAATAAGAAAAAAATTCATGTATGGGAGAAAATGATCGTTATTTTTTGGGAACTTTTTGCCGATTGTTGCAAAAAATAATTTAAGTTGAAGAAAAATAAAAATGTATCAATTTTAACTTTTCGAAACACATATATTTAAGAAGAAAATATACTGTATGCAGAAAGTTTTTTATTTGGATGATTTTAAGAAAAGTATATACGAATAACTGATTATCGAATGGCCCTAGTGTGTTAACTCTATTTTTCCAATTTCAGCTTTTGAAGTAATTAAATCTGTGTAAACACGTTGATGGAAAAGGAGTAAGCAGGAGCATAATAGTAATCTTGAATATTTGAATTATCATCAAATCCGGAAAATAATATTCTTGTTTACTGAGAATTTCTACGACTATCTAAAAGATTTTAATCTTAATGGTATGAAAAGCGAAATTTTGTGACTTTTAAAATCCTTCAACTGTCCTTTATTACAGATTTTCTTAATGGGACTAATCTGCTTACATCAAGACATGACACTAAGTTCTTACTTATTAAAACATGACTCAACTGATTAAAAGATTTCAATATCAACTTATCTTAAGCAATGTTAAACAACTATCTATATATCATCTCCAGTTATCTTCTTCATCGTGTGTTACAAAAGTCTTAGGATGGAGTTCCTAAAGTGCCCGCCATAACATAATTATTTATATTTAAGAATTTTACATTCAAAAACTTCAATCAATGTGACTATGGTTTCACAATGTCTTATGGCTAGGAAAATTCCCTGCCAATTGTAAAGATCTGAATTCAGTTCCTGCACTCTTTCGCTGCAGTGTTTGAATACAAAAATTCTACAATAAATGCAGTTATACGTTCACCAGTGCTTAAATGTACGAAAGTATGCTATGAAGTTTAAAGTCATAAATTCACTTCAAGCACATTGCTTTCAACTTGTTAAATAATAGACATAAAGAAATGTTATATTGTTCTTTTTGTAAGCGTATCATATTAAAGTGTATACTTGGGAAACATCCATGTTTCCGACCTTGAAATATGGAAATTAAGACCACAATTTGTAAAAACTTCTTTGAGAGTGGATGTGATATTTCACATCAACCTTTAGTTGTTATTCTATGAGCTAAAACAATATATGACCGTCTGATCATGATAAGCACAATCGTATTATTTTAAAAAATTAATACCTTATAAATTTTATTTAGATCACATTTATACAGATTTAACTTGTGCATTATTGATCCACGGTCAAATCGCGAGTTTACATCTGAATTATAAGAAAAGAATTATGTAAATTAAAAGGACATTGGTGATAGGCAAGTTTTCGAAGACCTTGAACCTTGTAATGATTTCGACGACTAGAAATGGCGCTGTGGTGATATCAAAACTGAAGAGGAAAAGGTGGGCGGTTTGGCTGGATTATAAAAAGAAGGACGTAGAACAAGCCTATTGAGTATGTTATGGTGTACTTTCGTTTATAAAATGTTCTTGTAAATTTAATATTGTGTTATGTGCAATCATAGAAAATAATAAGTATTTGCTTTGTAACTTGTTACGTGATAAATTCTCGTCACAAATTTAATTCATCATCTTAGCAAGCTTAATGAGTAATCCATAAGTTACCTGCACATTTATGCATGTATGCATTGTTCATTATATTTGTGGTTTAATATACTAAACTAGTGATTCGCAATTTTTTTTACCAGAAAGTCAATTTGACATCGCATTCAGGATTGTATTTCAACTGAAGGTCAATTTGTGACATTCCTATATTTAACCCATTTTTGTTCCTAATGGACTTTTCATTAATAATTGATTATAATTATATAATTAAAGCGAAAACTCTAAAATTTCTCTCGATTACACTTTTGTGACTAATTACAAAAAAAAAAAAAAAAAAAAAAAAAAAAAAAAAAAAAATGATCACTTGCTTTTTTGCTTGATCAACAGTTGTTGAGTTCAAATCATCAGTTTTATTGAAATGTTTTGAAAAAATTGCTTACTCTACCTTTAACTTGAATTCCATTCCCACTCTATAAATACCTTTGGTATTTAAGAAAAAAATTTTGCAAATTTAAAATATATATGTGCTTTTTGTATTTAATTAATTTTAACAGCGCATTTTATGAACAAACGGAATCATCATATACAAAGTTAATCCTGTTTTTTTTTTTCTATCTTACTCTAAGTTCAAATATAAATAATTCATTACATATTAAGGAAAATTTAGAAAGATGTCAGAAAAAGATTTCAAAAATTAAGCAGAATTAAATGAATTGTAATGCATGTTCCCTAGCTTATAAATTGTATTAAATTTAAAATTGAATTGTAGTTATTAAGATAAGCCAACTAACTGATATAACACACCTTGGTTTTCTTGAACCAAGTTGAACATAAAAGGTTGAAAGATATTTAAAAATAAAAATTTTACATTGATTTATAATGCACGTATCCTTGTTTCTAAGAATTATTAAATTTAAAATAATAATATTGATAGTGAATGTTAATAATCAGATTTAAAATTAATTATATAATCATTTAATTTTTTCTACTATGTTAATATATAAATTATTTATAATAAAAAAAATCTTGTAAATTGAAAAGAAATATATATATCATGATATTTAATCACTTATAGATATAAAACTTTTTCCTTTCCTAAAATGTTATCGTATAGAATCTCACATAGATTTTGTTTCAGAATCATAAATCACAATAATAGAAACTTTTTCTTTTATAATGTCAATATTTGCATTAAGTATTGAAAAAATAATCTCATTCAAAACTAATTTTATTTCTCACTAAATTTTTAATTCAAAATTTTTCCATATAAAATTTAACAATAATAATAAAGGTTTTACTACAATGTGATTTATATTTTATTACCCGAATATTTCTCTTTAATTCATTAAAAGTGTATCAAATCTGGTTTATTGCTCATTAAGTGTATCAATTTTCTATTGTATGAGATAATTAAAACCATTTATTAGATGCTACTTTTTCACTGGCGTAATTAATTTTCCATTTTCCTTTAACTCTCATGTTCTCTAACCTTTATTTTCCAATAATTATTTCATTAAAGTTTTCTATAATGTATATCGTAAATTTAAAAAAAACGTTTTGTCAAAAAACCTTATTTATAAATTAAAGCATAATTTTCTTCTAACTTATACTGAGAATTAATCTCAAGATTTACTGTTTAACTTCGAGACTAATGAAAATTAAAATGATGTGAGAAACTGAAAATCTAATGAAAGTTTGATTTTTAAGTAAAGTATTTCAATTATTGTTGCATTCATTATAAATTTTATAACATATTTCCTGGGGATTAATGTGATTGTCAAATAACAGTCAGCCTCGAAGCAAAATGGTTAACCTAGGCATATATTTGAAAGTGAATTCCAAGCATCCAAAGACAAGGTAAGAATCGAACCCATAAATTATTGAATGGAAAACTATATTTTATCTTATTGTAAAAAAAATCAACGAACTTACTAAAAAATATTTTGTATATTTCATAATGAACAATATTTTAACAGTTTGGATAAAACTGTTATATTTCCTTAAACAAAAATTTTTTTATTGAAATCAGGATTATCTATGTAGAATAAAATTATTTTCTTACTGTGACACAACTGAAGCCTTGTCTCTTGCACTGTGGTCAATACTACGTTTTTTTTTTTTTTTTTTTTTTTGGTGAAGTTAAGTTTTTCTTTCCAGTAATAGTAAATTTTGAAATTTTATTTTTTTATTAAATTATTAATAAACGCATAATTTTTTCTTTGATTTATTCTGCTATGAATTTAATAACGTTTCAAAGGCTTTTAAGTGATAAAATATATGGTATTGTAATTTCAATGAAATTAGTGCATTAAAACTCTGATATTTCCAGTTTGAAAACATTTATAAATGCATCAAGTTTAAATATCCTGATGATTATTAATAATTTTCTTCCAGCAATCATTTCAGTAACATGTTATTTTTACATACAAGAAAAATGATAGAAGCATTTAAAATAGTTTAAACATAGTATTATTTTTTCAATGCATTCTCTTTATTAAGTGTATCATAAAGTATGGATTCCAAAAATGACTTCTCTAAATATAGTAAATATTTCTTCTAGTAAATGCAAATAGTTTGACAACAAAAGCTAAAGTAAGCAAACAAGAAGATCTATAAACAATGGCTAGAAAATGAATGCTAAGTATTAAAATGTATAATTTACAAAGGAAACATTAAATAACAAAATAGTAAGCTTTTTGACAAATAAACTCAATAGAACTTTATTTTTTTGTAATAAAGTAAAAAACTAAGAAGTATTTTCCATAAAATATTATCTCTCACTTATGATACAGAAATAATATCTTATGCAGAAAAATAATAATTTTATACTGAAATTACGTTAAATAATTTCATTTATTGCTCAATTTCATTATAAGAATTAATTTGTCAAATTTGATTAAATAATATTAAGAAAATTATTACAAAACTATCACTTTTCCTAAATTGCGTCAAGTAAATTAAGTTTTTTATTTTATTTAATTCAAGAAATTAACTTTGTTGAATTTCAGATGTCATAAAATTAAATTACTTACATCGAAAAACAAGCTGAAAGTTAAATAGTATCTACTTTTAATATTGAAAAAGTTTCCTTACGCACATTTTTCAAAAACGCAAAGGTGTAATTTTCTCTCAGGTATGAAAGTTACATAGTTCCTGAGAAGGAATTTAAGAAAAAAGTGTGGGATAGATATTTTAATTTATAAGTTTTATCAAATTATTTAATTGAATTTGAAAAAAATTTACTTTACTTTTGCAAAATAGCTTTATTGCTTATTAATATTCAAATATCAATTATTTTTTATTCACACAAAATTTTAATTAAGAAATCCGTTTTGTATGGTGGATATATATAATTAAAATTATCACGCTAAAAATTTAATTTATAATATTTTCTTTGCAAACAATATGTCATGCAATACTGTCAGCAAAATATTGAAATTGATTCGTTAAATTGTAAAATTTAAAAACATTAAAGATAAGAAAAAAATTAAAATTTTTATTTTAAATACAAAGTAATTCTTAAAATTTAAAAGGGACATTGTAATCTAAAATTTATATTGTTTTACTAAAGGTATAAAACACATAAATGTACTAAATAAGGAAATTAAAAATTTCAATTTTCTTTTTTATTTTAATTCTTAGAAACAACTAATCAGTAAATAAAATTAAAATGTTGCTTTCATATCTGCATTCTTTATTATAAGAACTGAGTTTTCTTCTGTAAAAGATACAAATGAAATATGAATAAATGTATTTATTGAGTAAATAATTGATTCAGTTTTTTTAACTAATAAATACGCTATTTAATTTATAAATTTCTTGTTACTAAGAATTCACGATCCAATGATTTGTAATATGCCTCTTAAAACTTTAATTGAGTCTGGAGGCACTCTGAATAAAGAAAATCTATGAATAGTATCCTTACAAAACAACAGCATTGAACTATTAAAAAATCTTGTAAAAAAGGAGACCATTTGGCCTAGCTATGAATTCCACTTGGTTGTGATAATTACTTTGGAAATTATTACAATTGCTTATTTGAAGGATGTAAACATCCTAAAAATTCTTCATGCCAGGTTCTACTCACATTTTGTCATGTCAGTCAATCTGTGTAATGGCATGAAAAAGACTTTGGTTCCCACAACAGCTTAAGATTAAAAGAAAATATTTGCCTCAATGCAAATCTTGCATTAGCATTTTCTTGCATACATACAGTTCTGTGTTAGTTTCAATTTTTCCTTTTGGTAAACAAATAGAGTTTTTGATTTCAAAATATTGTAATTTACTCCTCCCAGCAAACAATTATTGTTCCAAACAAGCTGAACTATAGATTTCACTTGTTGTTGTGCTTTATGTAATTGTGCTTAGTAAATAGTGTAAATCAGTCACATATTTAACTTGTTGTTGTACTTTACTTAACTGTGCTTAATGATTGGTAGATCCGAATTTGTAAGATATAATTATAATTGCTTCTTTAATTTTCAAAAATGTTGGTTGTAAAAGTGGTAAAATACTAACAATAAAAATAACAGAAAATTTATAAATGTATTCAAAATAAATTACAAAAATGCACTTAATAAATTCATAACTGTTGTTTCGCAGTCCTTATGCTTTCATTCCAGCATAACCTAAATATAATGTAATCTTATTAAATGAGCAAGTTCATTCTAGCGTAGTGCTCTATTTGTGAACATTAAAATTAGGCACAATTAATTATGTAAATAATTAGAGTTTATTCTCTAAAAAGCTTTATTTTCCACCCATTATGATGAATAAATAATGACACCCTAAAATGTTTTTCGTGTTAAATATTTTATTTATATGTACAGTAATGAACAATACCATGTTATATATAAAATTTCATTTAAACTATCTACATGCGTTTCTGAAACTAAAGATGAATTGTTAAAAGGTTTTAATGGAAAGGTTAAGGAAAAATCAAATATTGAGTAAAATTTTATAAATTAACTAGGCATAACACTAATTATAAAATTTGCTTGCAAAATTGCAAAAAATATTTTAAAAATTAACATAATAATTTTAAAAAAATATTTTAAAATTCAGATATATTTAAGAACACTGACTGTTAAGCATGATTTTATTGTTTTTTAACAAAATGGAGTCGGTCCAATTGCAATGTATTAATATTAAAATTTAAAGCGTTCAATTACAGATTTTGAAAATAAATTAATTATAATTTAATACACTACATATTAATGTATATTAATATAATATTGGAAGGTTAAAAAAATTAATCTTCAAATGAATTTGGCAAAACTTTTACATTTCATTAGTCTGTTTTAAATAAAGCCCATGTTAGTTATATTTTTACATATGAGATCTCGTTTCGCTCATGAGAAACAAATCAACCACAATTAACAATCGAAAGTTAATTACAAAAAATTACAACGCTTATGTAAAAATTACGAGTTTCACCAAAAAAATGAACTTAAGTTCAAAAGTTTGATTTAATTAATAAATCAAAAGATAGACCAGAAATAAACATTGGAATTAAAATTTAATATAATTTAAATATCTGTAGCTTTTGATCATCTTGATGCCAATTCTCTTAAACAAGATATCTTGCTTGCAAAATTAATTTAGAAAGAAATAAAAACTAAACATTAACATTTAAATGTTAATGTTTAGTTTTTATTTCTTTCTTATATTATATAGCTAATTATCATATAGTAACATTTGATGATAATAATTATAGCTAATTATCATATAGTAACATTTGATGTCATAATACTTCTCTAGATATTCGTCTCTACTTTATATAGTCCTCTTATCCCGTTATTTTTAAATAACTATGATGTGTAATATATTATAGAATTTCTTAATATATTCAATAGATTATATAATCAAATAATTTATATTATGCTTGGATTGATATGTTACGTGTATACTTTTATTTTAATTTCATCAGTTTTTATAAAAAAAATAGGATCAAAATGCTTCCAAAGGAAAATTGTTACTATGGAAATTAAATACAGAGATATTTTTTATGCCAAGATTTTGAAATATATATTAAAGTCTGTAAGGAATGAAAACCGCACATGCATTCTTAAAACAAAATAAGACAGAAATAAAAATAATTAAAAATTCCTTTAATGCATAATATCATAGAACATTTTATACTAAAGATAATGATTGAAATTTTAGATAAATAGAAATTTCTAATATTTTAAATATAAAAGGCTAAAAAGAAAATCTTTCGTTTTATACAATGCATATTTATGAATATATGCACTGAATTTTTGGAATGGAATTATAATTATTTTATTAATAATATTTTAAAGTGTTTTTTTTAACTTTTGTGTTAAATAATTTTATTCATTTATTTATTACAGAAATTGCCTAGATAATTCTCCTATAATATAGACAATTGTTTTCTATTTTTAAAGTGATATTTTCTCCAATATAAAACAGAAATATGAAGTCTTTGAAAAAAATAATAATCATGATGTATATTATTTTTACAAATTTCTGTAAGAAAATTTACAAAAAGAAATTCGTAAATTTTTCTGTATAAATTTACTTTTCTTATAAACTTTTCGTGGCATCATATTAAAAGCATTATTAAATTCTCTTGATACTGGAGTTTCGTGTCTGTTTTATGATACATTTTTTGGATGCAGAATCTGTAGAGATATTGTAAATATTTTTGATGTATCAATTCTTGTTAGCTTTTCATTATTTATTTTAACCTCCATAAGGACAATTGCAAAAATACAATTTGAATCAAACATTCATACATTTTAAATTATTTTTCAAACCACAGAGAATTTTCAAAATTTTAGAACTTCTCTTCAACGCAGGTGGAACTGGAATATGTGACTGCTATTCTCGTTGAATCTTCATTTTAACGTTGACATTAGAAGTTTGATAAAATAATTTTGTCGCAATATATTTCAAAGCATTAAAAGACACATATTGGGATGTATTATAATAAATAATTACACACACTTTTGTAAATCATATCAAAATGTAAATAATAAAACATTTGTAACGTTTTATTATATATGAATTACTTATAAAATTAGTAAATAAAATCACATTCTAATATATTTCAAATGAATTAGTGACTTTTTTAATATTATTAAGCACATTGAAGTACTAATTTTTATGTTTTATGTTGATTACAATATAGCAAGCAACAGAGAAACATATTACAATAAAAATACATTCCAATAAATGTTTTACAATATCATGTCAACTGTGGAAGAAAAGGGATTTTTATAGAGAGGAAATTAATATTAGAGATCTTCGTTTAAATGGCTTAAGCCCCCAAATTCCTTATGAAAAATATTTATCATAAAATCTCGAAAAAATGTATTTTCTAAAGAACGAAAATATTTATTATCGAACTTTAGAATAATTGCCATATATCTAACAAATAAAAATATAAGCAATCAATTTCTAAAAAAATTCATCTTTTAGACAGACTACAAAACATTTTTTTTATTTTACATTTTAAAACTTTATATAACTTACAGATTAGTAAAATGAGCTTTTCTTTAAAAAAAACTTTAAATCTAATGCATAACAACTAAAATGATTGATTGAGGTGTCTCAATTCCTAACATTTTTTGTGAATCATTTTACTGCCACTTAAATTTGAAATTCTCTACAAGCGTTTTTTGAAATCATATAAGGAAGATAACAAATGGACATTAATGTTCGTAAAAAATAAAAGGAGTGGAATAAAGAAAAATAGATCTGATTTTTTTTATTCAAAGTAGTATAAATTGATACCAACACATGTATAAACTGCATTTTGCAGATACTCCTCTAACTCAAATATTAAAGCATTTATTTGAAAATTAACTGCTGTTTTTATATGACGACGGAGAGTACACAAATTAAAAAGAAGGAAATTGTATAGTATGTTTTTCACATTTAAATTGGTATTTAAATTTTTTTGTATTCTATTATTTCACTTTTTACCTTATATATTTATCATGCAATCTTGAATATTTAAAGTAATTACCGTGGAACAAGCAATGTTACCAATATTTGGAATTATCTTGTTGTTACTTATGACACTTGGACAAGCCAAGATATGCGAATTTAAGTCAGTAGGTGCGCCCTTCTCTTTTAAGTCAGTAGGTTACGTCTTCAAGATCACCTAGAAGATGAAAGTATGACTTTGCCCTAAATTCCTTCGGTAAAGGGCACCTCTAGAGTATCCATTCCCTCAATTCTGACATTGATCATAAGGGGGGGGGAATTTTCTCCAGACCATTACAAATTTTGATATTTAAATCAAGGAAGTTTACTGAATTTTGAAAATTTTCCAAAGCCTAGCAGGTTAGATTCTCAAAACTGAAATGATACTTATTGTGGTACAAATATATATATACTTGTGTTTGGATGAATTTTATATATATATATACATATATATTTTGAAAGCGTATTTATTAAATTGATCGTTAATTTATTAAAATGTGCAAAGACTGAATGCTAGATTATTAGTTAGAATAGTGAATTAATTCATGTGATAAAAATATTTTAGTTTTCAAATAACTATTTAAGTAATTATAATTAAAAGTTTGGATGAATAGAATTTTATACATCCACATCTGTAATATAATTTTATATAAATAAGTGTTAGAAATACAACGATTAGTTTTAATTACCTACATGGAAATCGACAGACATATGAATTAAAATTTCTTGGTTGAAGGGATAAACATATTTCGTATTTATTTCGCTGATAAGAAAAAATTTCAAAAACATTCAGATGAAATAAAATGTTCTAACACTTATATTTTGTCTCATTCTGATTAGATTATAATAAAAAAATTTAATATATAAACTGCATAAATAAAAATGGTAAAATACTTATTTCCTTTTTTATATAGCATCTTATATCTTTCTAATATAAAGAGAAAGGTTAAGAGAATAACTGCCAAGATTTTTCCTAGCATTTTTACTTGACCAGAATAACTAATTATATTTACATTCTAACAATAAATATTTTAAAATCCCAAAGGAAATGTGTGCACTTAAAATTTAAAAGAAATAAAATTATATAATATACTCACACAGAAATATCAAGAAATCCATTACATTAAATACTATTTCATGCAAAATAATGCATTGGTTTATGAAGAAAACATGTATACAAATCAAATTCCAAACATTTCGAAAAATAGGACTTACGTAGTGGCTGTGAAAAATTTTAAATTCCCAATGGTTTTTAAACTATACAAATGTCAAAAGCAATCATTTATAATAAATTTACTAAAAACAGTTATAGATTTCTTTTGAAGAGTAGTATGTCATTAATTTACATATTTAATTTCATTTAAATCAGTAATTTTATAAAAACATTTGAAAAATATGAAATAATTTCATTGAAATATGTTTTATTTGAAATAAAATATTCTTCTCTAGAGTAAAACCAGTTTTATTCATTTGAAAATTTGTTATTATGCCCAAATAAAAGTTGAGAAATTTAATTTTATCTTTGAAGACTTTTTACTTAGCTTATTGTTTAACATTAAATAAAGATAAAAGATAACTCAATTTTTAAACAGTTTTTATTATTTACATGGTATTCATAAAGAAATAAATGCATTTTCTAAATGTATAAACAATGTATGATCGAAATCCCAACTATTGTGAATGATATGTCCCAAAATCTTAAAAAGTAATTCTTATTTATTAAATTTAGAAACAGAAATTTTCATAGAAATTATGAATTGAATTTTTAAAAATTATAAATAAAATAAATTTAATTTGAAAAATATTTAATATATGTTATTACAAATTCACATTATATATTTTATGTTGTTTAAAATATTTAAACTAAAATATTAATAATATTATACTAAATAACTTTGATTAAAATTACAATGTATGAAAAACCTGTAAGATTAAATTATTCTGTTATAACAACATTATTTCCTTAACAATCACAATTATACAGCTACAATTTGTGAGATACAATAAGTAACAGCTTCCAATCACAGGTCTCAAATACCTCAGGTAGAGAACAGCTTCTCTAAACTTGCAGTCACGACTAATCATCTTCACTCACTGACTGTCTTCACAAAACTGCCTAACTGTGTCGGGCAGCGGTTTTTATACCTGACTTGGCGGAGAAATCTACTAATTTCGCCAAGGTTCTGGAAGCTTCTAGGCTATCTCGCTAACTATTGGTCATAGAGCTTAGGTGATGGATGTTTCCAGAAGTATCTATTTCTCGCCAAAACATCACCAAGTCACCAAATCATAAGAAAACCAGCTTTTAACGTATAACATATACAAATACCACAATTTTTGCCCAAAATGTGAGTATTTCCGATCTGTCTGTGATATTTTAAGCCAAATACAATAATTATTTATAAATTTGTAACAATATATTAAAATGTTTGCATGTTGTTATTGCATCAACATGCTTTCCTGTATCTAATTCGGAAACCCGGAGATGGGCTTATCAGTTAGAAGTAGCCGAGTGAAGTCTTCGCGATTTTGAAGCTGAGGCCAAGTAGAAGACCCCTAATACTTGTCTGCTAACCTCCAAGGTATCATTTCAATTGCAGAACATTGCGACCCCGATATATTTAATGTGCTTAGTCCCTTTTAACAAACACAAAAAATCTTCGGTTAAGCTAGAATTCGAAATCACTACCTTCCGATAATGAGAACGACTCCCTGATACACCAGGCAACCGCTGAAAACTATATTTTCATGTAGAAACATTGTGTAGAATATGTCGTAAGCCTCTTTAGTCATTTGGGAATATTTAGTGGCAGAAACTTGAGTTAAAGGGAGATATTTTCATACATGGACACTATGTTTAGTACATTACATCAGATAAATTTTTGTCTGAAAATGTAGCTCAGAAAAATTGGAAATATTAAGTAATCAGTACAGAATACGTTTCTTCCTTCCTTTTGCTTACTGAATATGAACAGTTATTTTTCAGTGTAACTACAATGTTCTCTGTGTGTGTTATTTAAATCACATTCAACCGATAACCTCTGAAATTTTTGACTAATGTGAAGACTGTAATTCCACAAGCTTCGTTTCAACAAATAAAAACTGCCCAGTAAAATCATGCATTTTATTTTAAGTGTGATAAACACATTACACAGTCTTTTAATAAAAAAACAGTATTTATATCAATCCATAATCATATTCAGAAATCAGTCACTAAAATTAAGCTCTCATTTTTCAATTCCATTTTGACAATTGTAGCAACAGCCTATAAGCAATCCAAGTGGTTTTTGCTTACAAGAATTGATTACTATTTGTTTTTTTATTAAAAATTAATTAGTTAACCAAATGGTATTCATTACATAATGTTCAAACTTTTACTGACATGTGTTTATTTATATCCATACATATATGCAAAGAGGAAAAAAGTAACATGAAGTGTAAATTTTATGAATTTTTGGAATTTACGCTAAGCAAATACACAAGAGTTTTGGAAACAAAATTTCGATGAATACCACAGAATGCTGAGTCGGACAAGATCAATGAATTCGAAAAGAGAATAAACACTCATTAACAATAGTTGAAATGAAGAATCTCCAAAATTATTTACAGTGTTTCTCACTGTTCTTGTAAAGTGATATGTATCGAAACATGGTATTTGAAACAATGTATCTATTTTAACCAAACACACTTACACGCTCTTCCAGAAATTATGACACTCTTAATGACATTCAAGTTTCTAAGAAATCAAAAGGCTATTAAGTTTCAATTTTCCAATTCCATTTTGACAAATGAGAAACATCTGCGCACATGAACTCGTTTTTGCTTCTTTTGATAATGAAGATTTAATGCTTAGTATGCTGTTAAAATATATTTTTTTATGCGTTTGTCTGAAAAGTTTTTGTCTGGCATCAGTCCTATTAGTAAAAATTTTGGGAGTCTTCAAAATATTTAATGACGAAAAATAAATAATGTTTGAAATTTTGTTCTATAAATTATATTTCTTAGAAATGTGTCGGTTAGATTATTTTCTGTTTTGCTGTAACATAAAATTTTGTTAGCCTTCCGGATGTTTTCTTTTTACTAAACAAAGGAAAGAGGAGACACGATGAAATTTTGGTTTCGAAAAAGTTTAATGAGTGGAGATTCGTTCATGCAAGAAGTAATTCAGCAAACATTAAAAATTAATAGTACGCATCTTATGAAATCGAAAGTTTTCTTTTAAATTTTGACTTGAAGAAAGTGATAACAGACGCAATTTCATTTTCTTATTATTTGAGCAATTACCATGGTCTGGAGAAAATTTCCTTCCCCTATAGATCAATGACAAAATTAAGGGATTGGATCCTCTGGTGGTGACATCTATCAGAGGAGTTTAGAAAAAAGTCGCACTTTTCCCTTTATGGTGCTCTGATTAAACGTAAAACGCACTCTACTGACTTAAATTTGCATAGCCAACTGCATAGCGAGCTTGGCTTGACCAAGTGTCATAAATAATAACAACATATAACTTGAAATATATCACCAACGTCTCTCAAATAATTTTATTTCCACAATTTTATTATTATATACTGACATTATAAAAAATAAAGTAATTTCATTTTCATTAGATTAACTTAAAAGTTAAAGTAATTTCACTGCTCGAAATAATGTTGAACAATCAAGATTTAAATTTACATCCAGAATCTAAATGAAAACATGCCTACTTTGTGGTCAGAGTGCCTGACTGTGAATAGGGAAGTCCTGGGTTCGAATCCCGGTTCGGGCATGGATGTATTTTCTCTCTCTCTATCTATCCTGTCATTGTCCTTCCTGTGTATGAATGGGGTGTGAATGGTCGCCTACCCTATAAACGGGTCCCTATAGCATGTGTGTTCTTAAGCAGTCGAACTCCACACCAAATATGGTTCAGAATGCAAAAGAGGAGCAGCGCACCCCATATTGCCACACTAGATATCACAAGACAAAAAAAATGAAAAAAATTTTCAAACATCAATATGCAAAGTAATTCATAGTGTAAGTATTTCATAATGTATTGCAATTGGTATTTTTAGTAAAAATGAAAATATTTTCCAAATTTTGAAATGCTTTTTATGCTAATATATAATTAAGAACTTGTTTAAAATAATATTTAATCATATGTGTTCTTTTTTTTTAAACTACAATCATAAAACTGTTAGTCTAAAAATTAAAATTATTGTTCTCTTTTGATTTTTAAGAATTTAATTAAGTGAACATCATTTTAAGGAAAATAAAAATATAAGTTATTCTTCTTCAAAAATTTAATATAACCACTACGTGCATTAAATATATATTTGTCATGAATTATTTATTTATAGCAAGTAAAGTTGTTACTGATTTTTCTTGCATTACCTAAAATGCTTTCCATTTATAACTTTTCTTATTCTATTCCTTGTGAGCCAAATGGTTTTCGCTACGACTTTGGTTTGGGGTGTCATAGATTTGAATCTGACCTTAGTCTTAGATTCTTTTAGTGGTTTAGAATTCTCTTTAAACTGTAAATTTTGTAAGCCTTCTAATTTGTCTTCGTGGACTATAACTGAGCCTTTGACTGACAAACCAAACCATAAATAATTTCCAGCTTCAAAGATCTTTTACAAAGTTATAGAGTTAAAATCTTAAATCTGTGCATATATTTTCTAGAAAAAAATTTCTTCAAAATATACATGTTATTATTTATATGTTTTTTAACTATTTTGTTTTGTTTTTACAAATTAAATTTTTGTACTACGTATTGTATCAATAATAAATGGTTTTACTTCATTGAAATTTAAAATATGCATGCGTTCTTAAACTCGATGCCAAATATCAAGTTGTGGTTATGTACACAGGTATTGAAATCTAATTGTGGAAGGCTCATTGATATATATATTTTAATATGTATCACAATTTTTGCACACTTAATGTCAGTATATTACTTACTATATTTACTATAGCTTATTTTATTAACACTTAATATTTTTAAGAACAAAATAAATAGACATTTGTTTCTCCTTATCGTTTTATTTCTAAATTACTTTTCAATTCTGAAGACAGTTAATAAATTTCGAGCTATGTTTATAAGTAATCACTAACTTTTCTTTGCTCATCACAAAATTTCTCTAGTGTCAAAAAATCTTTCTTAAATATTTAAATGAAATAAATTTCTTCTCGCACACTCTTTTCCGAAGGTTTTAAACATTGAAGTTTCATGCATGCTTTCTGATTTTACAATTTCAAATAAAACCTTTCTACCAACTCTCAAAGTAATAAAGTATTTTACGATGTGAATAAAATATTTTTGGCAATTGCTTTAGATTTATTTTGAACACTTTGGATTTTGTGTTGTGGTGAGATTATTGTTTGTAAACATTTCTTCAATTTGAATCTCATTCCAAATAGAATTCTGAATAATAATATACAAAATAGATATAAATATCTTAAAATTTTGATCTTTGAATATTTATTAATAATTTACATGTTAAAAAGTTATTATTAAATATTATTTTTATTTTTTGAAAGCTATTGAGAAATTGTTGGCTTTTCTCATAATATTTTCAATAAAATTTTGCAAAAACATTTATATTGTTTTGTGTTACGCAAAACTATTTAAAAATGATTAAATAAAGGTGTAAAATTAGTCCTGATGCCACAATTATTATAAATGTTTTGATCATGATTTTACAGTATAATTTCGCAAAATATATCAAAGCAACAAAAATAGTTTATAAAATTTCGATTAAAAAGAAAATAGAAACAATTTCGTACATTAAGGAATAAAGCTGGCTTCATTAATTCAGATAAAATTTATTTTGAAATTTTATCTGAATCACACAATCAAGAAATAATTGTGAGAAAACAAGAAAGCAGCAAATATGACATTAAATAGTAGGATACTTGAAAACAGAAACAGTGAATTATGTTTTATAAAACTGAAAATAATATTTAAATACATTAATATTTTAAAGAATGAGATTTATAATAATATGAGTTATACTTAGAAATGTGCTTAAAATTGGTGTAAGCACAAAATTACATAAAATACTGAATATAAACTCATATTGTTTCCTTGTGGTTCTAAAAATATCTAGGAAAATATCAGTTAGAGACGAGAAATATTTGTTCTCTTTATCCTCCAATGATGAAATATTTTAAATTATAACACAAAATTAATCAGCAGAGAACTTCAACTGGCGAAATAAATTGGCAGTTTTGATGATTTTAATTCATATGCAAATCTATGAATACATCAAACACAATAAAGTAAAGGCATTCGAACTAAATTTCGAAAAGAAACTTACACAACTCAATTTTTCTTGGTAAAGTTCGTTTTTCTGATTCTAATAGGCGAAATGTCTTTTCTTCTGCATAGAATTATAGTTCATAAAAGTGCTTTTTTTATATAAAAAAAGCATTTAATAATTTGAAAGCTAACAAGATTAGAATGCAGGCGATATACAATTTCAAGTATTTCACAATGGTTTCTAAATTATTATTTCAACAAAAATTCTTATTTAAAAGTCAAATCCGTCTGAATTTCAATGCTTGTTCAAAATTACGTAGTTAGATCATATAATATCAAAAGAAACAGACAGTAAATACAGAAATTTCTATGCTAAATATATTAAATTTGCTTCCCACATAAAACCTTCTTTGAATAATTTCAATGTCGGAAGGCTAATTGGAATTAAGTAAACTATTTGGGGCAAATTTCCAAATAAGAAATGTTTTTCGAAAACATTATAAAATCTGACATTTTGTATGATCTCCGAATCTGTATCAAAGTTTGCAATAAGTTTTTGTGTTGTCATACTTCAATGAATTTTTAAAGTGTTATAATTCATGTGTTAATGAAATTGATTTAATTTTAATGTTAAATTTTTCTTTATTATTAACAGAAAGAAAATGAATAGAATAACCGATAAATTTAAACTTAAACCATAAAATATTTAGTATTATTTCAGAATTCAGAAATATTATTCTACGTTACATAGTCGCTGTTGCATATATATAGATATATATATATACATGATGTAAAAAATTTATTAGAACATATTAAGTGTAATCTAAGGTAATAGCATTTCTGTGGAATCTTTTAAAGTTCACAGGAACTTTCTATTTCAGCATAACATTTGAGCTTTTCCTTCTTTATAATAAAAAATAAAAAAAAAGTAAATTTATGAAATATAGTCTTCCGCATTTATCAAAATTTCGCACAATCTGTATTGTATTCCAGATTCTATATTTTATAAGTAAACTAAAATTTCAAAAATTGAATAATATATAGATTTTCAGAAAATAAATCGAATCGCTAAATAACATCCTGAATTGAATGAGTTTCACACGCATTTATGAAGGCAAATTAATTTCTATTTTAAAAAATCTATACACAGTTTATTAAAAACATTTATTAATCATTGGAGTTTCAATGAAATTATCTTCCACGCTAAAATGTTTTCTTATGAATGTAGAAAAATTGTTTTTTGATTAACCTAATAACTGATTTGTTTACCAAAAAAGGTTTAATCAAATTCTTTATAAACATAAATTCACAAATAAGTCTATATGGTTACCCTAATATTGCTCATAACTTATATGTTCAATAATGTATAATGTTCAATATGTCTCTTTAGAGAGAAATCGTCCTAAAATAAAGATAGTTTATTTCAATTTCAATCAACAATTAATGTGTGACATAGATTTTTTAAATAGTTGTTGGTTTCATCTACTACAGAATTCAAATAAGGTACATTTTTTAGTTATTGCTTATCACATTTTCTTGGTTTAAAAATTTGACAGTAGTAATTACGCAACTTCTGAAAACAATAATGAGCTTCTAAATATTTTAAGAAATGGGAACTTTTTAAATTTTCTTCTATTAAAAGTGAGTTTTTCTGAAAATGTAATCTTTTAAAACTAGCCACAGACAAAATACTACTAGTACAAAATATATCTCATTACATCGCTATCTTTCATATAAAATACGAAAGTCGTGTAAAAGAAACACACTGGAATCCAACAATAATTGACACCTCTTTATTGGTTGGTTAGTGTCATATCCATGAGGAGAGAGCTATGTATGACCTTGAGTGTGCAGAACTCAGGTATTTATCTCCTTGACGTTTTTGGAATAAAGCACACTTTTCGATATTGATCAGAGGGGAATTTTACCGAACTGATCCAAAGATCTTAAAATGGTAAGGCAGTCAAAAATGTGTTTTGATGTTAAAAATATATCATCGCAATTAAGGCAGAGATGGTGGGTTCTGTTGCCACCCCTTTTGATCTTCAAATGTCGATAATGTCCGGTTCTAATGCGAGAAAGTTAAGTCTCTATTTACGTTTATTTTACAAATCTGTGTATTTTAATGCTTCCTTTTAGACGGTATCTTGCGATCGCATTTACATCGTCTTATATATATATTTTAGTACCAAAACAAGAAGACAAATCTTTATTCTGTATAAGGATTCAATAAAAATCCAATGCAATTCTATTTTATGTATAGAATTTTATATGTGTTTACAAAACATTTTTTCTATTTTTTTATAAATATGTATTTTATATAACAATGCCAACAAAAAATAAGTTAATTTGTCATTAAATATTATATTAGGAGAGTGCAAATTTTTCACTATGTATTTTAATTTTAATCATTTACATTTTCAAAAGATTCATATTTTAAAACATTTCAAATTCATTATTGTATTTATTACTCACATGAATTTCTGTAATCTCATACATTTTAAGAGCCATATTCCCATTTAAGTGAGTTAGCATCTTCAGGTTTCAAGGAGGCACCTTAGTGATATCACTTAAGTAACTGCATTCTCCTCGTTTGGTTCCTGCTTGTATGATGGATGATGCTTTTCTAATCGATCCATCAACTGTTTCAAAAGGAATCGAGTAAGCATTCCGTTGTTATTTCCCAAAAGTTCTGCCAAGGAACGCTGTTCTGAAAAATAATTTTCTATTGGGGCAGGTTCATTCAATTATGTCTCAAAAGTGGGAGGTAAAAATAAATCACGCCATACAAATAATGCTGCCCTATTGTACGAGACAGCAAACACTTTGATGTAGTCATAAGAATAATTTAAAGATACTGTAATGCGTTATCAAAAAAAGAAAGAAAGAAATACAGTATAATAGGCGACCTTTATTCAAGGAGGAGTGTATTCTCTAGAAGCGTAACAAATTATATTTGGAATGATATTTTTCACAACAAATCAAAACATCTTTCTTACTTTTTCTCCTTACAAATTTACTGGAGGATGAGAATTAAAGAACGTACACGATAATGATTTGAACTGTAATGTGTAGTTAAAATTAAAGCATCATTGGAAAAAGTAATCGAATTATTGAATGGAACTTTTTATTATTTAAGAATGTTTCACAGACTGTTAAAAATGACAGAAAATAAATCCAAAAAGCATAATAGTTATTGCAAACAACTAGAATAAAATTATCGTGAATTGTAGTGTACAATATAAATGACTAAAATGTACTTATTTTAAACTGATACATAATAGAATGCTGTAAGTAAATTTAAAAATCACTAAGATTTTATGATAAAATAAAAACTTTTTGGGAAGAAATATATCTGGTCCAGTGTTTTTTACTAGCAGCCATTTTAATTATATATATTATTTGTAAAAAATTAAAATTTCTTCTCAAAGGCCATTCTTGTAGGAGAATATAAAGATTAGTATATTCGAAAGATAAATTTATTAAATTTAGCTCAAAAATAAAGAATTCGATTCTTATGTGAAAATCATAGGATTCGATACTTGGTACATCCAATGTTGTTCATCGAATGTGGAAATCCATTAGAGGGCAAATCCTTCGGTTCAGTGTTAGGCACTATTAAGCAGTAAGGCATAAGTCTTGAATTTATACTTTATCTTTGCAATATTTGTTTATGTTTATGAGTTCTATATATATAGAGAGAGAGTTTGTGTGTGTGTGTGTGCCTATAGGATGAAAAGTCAGAATTTTAATCGTCATTTAAACTGATGAAAACTTTTTCCGAGAAACAAAGACAATTAGGAGTACTTTAAAGCAGTTTTTATCTTTTAATGTATGCTCAATGCATGATGAGATTAACTTTGCAAAATTATATTTAGAAGAGTTTTTTTAACTTTAAAAAACTAATTTAGTGACAAAAGCTTTTTAAGCTTTTTTTTAAATGTCAAAGATTAAAAATAAAGTATACAAGCTTTGTAGATTTATCATTAAGTTATAAGCAAAAGGAAAATAACTTAAAAGCATGAAACTACTATATATATATATATATATATATATATATATATATATATATATATATATATATATATATATATATATATATATATATATATATATATATATATATATATATATATATATATATATATATATATATATATATATATATATATATATATATATATATATATATATATATATATATATATATATATATATATATATTAATATTGCTTCCAATTACCCTAAAAACAGTCTCCAAATTTCAGTAAATCATAGTTGTTTGATTAAATGGTGACTTGTGGCATTTTTTTTAGTTGAATAGTTTTTCATGGAGTTGATTTTATTAAGTAAATCACTGTCATATTTAAATTAATTAAAATAATTTTTAACTTAAAGTAGAATATTTTTGTATAAATGCTTTGTTTTAAAATCTAAAAGAATGGATCTTTAAAAGCTATAATTATAAACCGTGTTAGGCTATTTATAATATAATTGAATTATAAATAGCCTAAAATTAAATACAGATTGAAATTAACTCATGACGCTACCTACATATCTTAATCACATGAATATTTTTATGAAAAACTTTCTTATTTTACTAAACTGTAATAACGTTTTGCACACAAATATTCATGAGATTAAGATATGTAACTTAATGAGGAATCTTAATCACAAAATATTTTTTACCTGATGCGGGAATGAAACTCACAAAGTTTTGAACTGATATCCACCTACACACAGAGGAGTGATATTTCGACTACTATTTGAGCTAAAACCAAATGGAACAATATCAGAAATTTCCAATAGCATTATTCAGAGGTTTATTTACTTCCTTATTATTTTTATATTTTCATCTTTTAGGTTTCAATAACATGAATGCACTTTGGTTGCTTTTAAAATTGATATAGCAAATAATCAAAATTTCAAAGAGAACGATATAAACGATATTTTACATGCTTTTACAGCAAATGATGCATTTCAACGCTGGTGTTTATAATAAAACATTTGAAAATCATTTTTGTTTGTGTATAAATATTAATTCTGATGAAGTTATCGAATACCAATGCATCCTATTTGAGATGTATGATTTTAACGCTGAAAAGTATTTTAACTTGTGCTTCATAAGAAAAATTAAGATATAATTTTCATATTTTTAAACTGCATTATGAAATACTACAATCACTTGCTAAAGTATCTTTAACATTAATGAAGAAAACAAAGAAATATTTTCTTCTGCGAGATATTGATTGTTCTTAACTGTTAGTGATAAATTAACGCTTGATTTATTAATAATAATGAAAGATTTTGATCTAAATTATAAAAATTATTTCATAATAATATTTTTCGAGTAACAAATGGTATTTGTATAATATACATTTATAGCAATAACTTATTCATTTAAAATATCTTTCTTTGCCATTGGCATTTAATTTCTTAAATTTCATTAAATACGCAAGAGCTAACATTAATTTATTTCTTATGTCAAAATTTGAGCTTTTCTCTCAGTTTCATTATTAATCAGTTTTAATAAATTTTTGAAATAGGAATAAGACATTTCTCACACTCTTAATACTTTAATACATGGGAGCGAAAATTTTCAAATTATGTTTTTGAGATAATTTTTGCCATCAAACTTGAAGTTATTATTGTTTTTCAACAGCTTTTTTTATTATTGTTAATATTGTAATATATCAAGAACTAATAATAAAAAGATTAATATTGTGTTTTTCTGGGTATTACACCATGATATTTGAAACTTCTATTTTTTATACTTCCAGTTTTAAATTTTAAATATATTTTAATTATAATAACTTTTTACTCAAAAATATTTTTTCGAATTCTTTTGTAAATATTTTACAGTAATAGCATTTGAATTAACAATATTTCTTATATAATATTTTTATTTTCATAAATAAGAGCCAATATTCTATTTATATAAATATATTTTATTTATAAGTTTATCCTCCAAACTTTACTCTTAAAATCATGATTTTTCCTGTTAACTGAACTATGAACATTAAACAATACTTTCATTTCAAATATTTCTTTAAAATATTTAATATCAAATTTTGATTTATTTGTCATGAGTTTTATATTTCTTACTAAAATTTGTTTCAATATGTTATATACTTACATAGTATTTTTCTTGAAAAGAAACATAAAACCTTTTGTTCTACAATATTATCTAGAATGCTTGTTTATAATGATTGTATTTTGCCTTTTATGTGACTATAATATTTATAAACAATGTTAAAATGTCAAATAAGACTTCCTTTTATTTATATTTTCTTTAAATATCTCTAAGGGAAATCTTATGACATTTTAAAACTAAACCTAGAATAATTTCAGAAAATTTAAATATTTAGTATTTATGTGACTATCTCCAGCTACAGTCAGTATCATATTTTTTCTATGTTGGAAATACAAGAAATCTATAGTAATCAAAGTATGCAATCACACATTCTTTATTTTTCTCTCAAATATATATAAAAGATTTAAGTGGAAGAAATTTAGAAGTTCTGAAACTATTATGAATGCTTACAATAAGTTCAAAAAAATTTACTTTTATGTATTTATTTATGAAAAAAAAGAATAATAATTACCAATGTTTACTTATCTAAACTATTGTATTCACCAATAATTAGAATATGAGCAATTTTCATTTGTGTGTAGTCGTGAGAAAATTCAACAATTGCTATACATTTTCTACTGTGAAATATACAACTTCATAAGTTACACTGGCAATTACTTTTAAAAAATGTTTTACTTTTTTAAAAATAATTTTTCTTTCGCATAGGGAAGTATTTTTGTCATGTACTTATGAGGCACTGTACAAGCTGTGAGAACAATTTCAAAAATAAGATAAACTTCCTAAAAAATCTTGTATAGATCAAAAAACTACTTTTTGAGATAATCTATAATTCAACCACTTACTCACTTTGCGTTTTTCTTTCTACTTTAAAAGCCACTTTTATGTTTTTTTCTTTTTCTACATAAAGTTTTCCTTCCCATTTTAATAAGGAAACATTAGTATACTTTTCTTCATGCAGTTTTGCTTTATTCACGCTTAATCTATTGTATTTCTTAAGCAAGAAATCAAGCTATGTTTAAATACAGATTATTTTTAAGAAAATATTTTAAATAATTCACCAAGAAAATCGCACACACAAAATTTCAAAATACGCATAAAATTTTCGATTTATTATGTACAAAGAAAATTAAATAATTTTGCAGGTATTAGTAATACTATTTCACAAATTAATTATTTTTATTAACTTTTTAAATTAATTTTGAAAATTAAAATTTAATTTCAATATTTTAAAATTAGAATTTATAGAATTAAGCCTAAAAATTTTTGAACTATAATTAGATTCAAAATCAAAATACTCGCGAAGAAAATTTCACTTTTTTAACAAAACAGCTGTGTAGCACTTGTTTCAAGAAAATTCAAAAAACCTTATTTCCTTCATAGATTTGTATTTAGTAGAAAGTGAATTGTTTTTTGTAGTAAAAGATTATGATTATTACTGATTTCTTATAGCAGCTGTAAAATAATTATATATAATTTTATAATTAATGAATAAACTATATTTTTTACTATTAAAGAGACAATATATTTTAACAGATATTATTAATAATGTTTTGTGATTAATTTTACATGATATGAATATTCCGAAACTGATGATCATTTAAATATTGAAAATAATTATATTTACTTTTCAACAATGTAAAAGCTAAATATCAATATATGAGCTAGTAACAGGATAGAATTTTATAAATAATGCATTTTTCATGAAACAAATGTTTACTGCCATTTTTAAATCAATACCTCATATATATATATTTTTTTCATTTTTTAGAAAATTAATCTTTTTTGATCATAAAAAATTTGAATAAATTTTTAATTTTCAATGAAAATATTTAAAAAATTAAAGCATTATTATTATAAATGAGTAAGTAAATGCAAAAGTTATGATAATTTTACATAAATTTAAAATTGTGTATTGTCACACTATTTTGTACAAATTCATTAATATGTGTAAGCTAAAAA
Organism: Latrodectus elegans; assembly: GCA_030067965.1. Taxonomy (NCBI): domain Eukaryota; kingdom Metazoa; phylum Arthropoda; class Arachnida; order Araneae; family Theridiidae; genus Latrodectus; species Latrodectus elegans. The sequence continues at coordinate 91,901,517 of CM057816.1, read as the reverse complement.
TATTTTTTATACTAATTTATATATATATATATATACAAATGTTTTCTGAATTTTTTTGACATTCCTATAAAAATTGCACATTTATACTAAATTGATCATTAGATGTTATAAACTTATAAGTCCCTTAATTATAGTATCTTTAAATTTGAAAATTTAATTTTAATTATATTTTTATTCGGTTATTAAAACTAACTGAAAATTAATTAATTCTATTCATGTGCAAAGTTGCTTTTAAATTTCTCGTGTAGTGTGAAAGGAGAAAATAAACATTTATTAATGTTTATTTTATTAATGTTATTAATGTGTATCTTTATTTTCATCCACAAAATAATATAAGAAAAATAATTTGAAATAAAACATCCTATACCAAATAGAAATTACCAAAAACGATAACTTAAGATAAAACATCTTAAATATTTAGAGATATAATTAGCTTTTATCACTACTATATTAATTTTCGTTGTTCAATTTGCAATCATTGATAACATATGTTATTTTTGTTTAATTTAATTGCTATGAAAATAATTTCTAAAAAATATGAAATAATTAAATTAATTATTATGAGTGTAATAATAATATATTTTTATTAATAACAAAAATAAATATATAGACTAAAGAAATGTATTAAAATTGGAAAATGATTTATTATATGCTTAAAAGAAGCGGAAATGATATTTTCATAAAGTAAGTTTTTCAAATGAGAAAAGGAAACTTTCCATGTTGTTGTAAGCACATATGAGTTATTCTTATTTATGAATTATTAAGCAGCAAAATATTTTAGATATTTTATGAGAATCATGGAATAATTTCATACATCAAAAATTATCGATAAGAAGTGAAATATTTATAAAGAAAGACTCTTATCATATACTTTTATATATTTCAATAGTATTATAGTATTTCTGTAAAGGCAGAAGATGCATAATAAGAAAGGTTAAGCGAATAAATAAAAAATAACGTATTTATCAAAAGAAGACCTGATTTTCATAACATGACGGCAAACAAAATAGCTTAAAATAATCTCTATGAAGTAAAAATACACATCTGTATAGAAACCATGATAAAAAGAAAATGCAGCCAAATAAAAATGGTTTCAAAATTTGGCAATTATCTTGATTAACCAATGATTACGAGTTAACGTTGCCTGTGATCTTATTTAATAGTATGATAAATTATAAATTTTAGTATAATTGTACAGGCAAATATTGAGAGCAAACTATTCAACTCATAATATATATATTTCACTGTTTTTTAAATATTTCAAAAGTATTTAAATTACTTTTCTTCGATGCAGTAATTTAATTTACCAGCCTCAAATATTATTTTATTTTTCGGATATTCAGACTTCATTAGTTTTCATAAGCAACAAATAAACACAAACTAAAGGAAAGTTTAAACAAAAAAAAGTTGGTATTTCGGAAACTTTAAATAAAAATTGCAAACTTTTCACTTTTTAAACTAGTGTCTCACTTTTATCGTTTAATTAATCTATTTTTATAGCATCAGTTATAACAATGACTCTATAAAAATAGTTTAATTGAATGATGAAAACTTTACAAATATACTTAGGTAATATGACTGACTGTATTATTAAATCCTATAAATTTCCAGATATTTTCTAAAATCTTAAAATATTTTTTAAATTGATATTTGTTTATTTCATTGAATGATTGGAAAATACATTTATTGTCAATGAAAAGCAAGTTTCATACAACTTAGGTAGATAAAATGGTAAAAATTTCCAAAATAGGAACTTTTGTGAATTCTTAACGAATAAAAGAAATTTTAATCACAATGATATTTATAAGTAACATATTATCAGATATGTTTTTCCATTTTGTACATAAATTTGTTACAATTAAATGTGATTTTTATTATTATATTATAAAATAAAGCTTGAATTTTGAACACTGTATTCTTTTTACTTACTGAATCCTCTTTTATTTCATAAAAGCATATATTCCAGCTTCAAAACTTTTCTTGAGAGATCTGGTTTAATTTTTACTTTACTGTTTTATTGATTATACACACTCATTAGACAAGTTCCTATATTTTAAAGAGGACTCTAAGCCCCTGAAAAACATTCAAGCCCAAGCTGTGATTTGAAGCACAAATCGTTGTATCAACAAAAGAACGTTAACCATTTGGCTGCTTGCTCGGCAATCTTACAAGGTTGATTATCTAATCCTACATTGTATATTTACTGATTTCACATAAAAATTCTAATCGAGGTTAGAGATTGAGAATCTTTTGGTTTCCTCAATTGTTGCATGAAAATGTGGTTAATTATACATCATGCATCTTCTTTGAAAGCTATTCATGAAAGATATTCGAGTGTAATTCAATAGCTTTTATCTGTAAAACTGTCCATTTAACGATGTCAACAAACTCAGAATATAAGGCAACTGTAATCAGATTTTTAGAGGTTTTTTAGTTAAGAAACATTCAATCCCACAAGAGATGCGAGAGTCTGAGTGGTTGTACCAAAGACCAAAGTGCTAATTGCTACTTCAAGCTTGGCCTGATGAGTAGAAGAACTAATCTTGTTCAATATTCCGTTGACACCATGAAGTGGACGGTTTAATGTTCTAAAGCTGTTGTAAGCAATTTCAATATAAACTGCATAATTTTGTTTTTAAAAGGATTTTCATAAACAAAGAGCCTTATTTATGCGCCATAAGACAGAAACTATGAAGAGTCCATAGTATTATGTTCAGTAGACGCGGATAAAAAAGGAGAAAACACATTTATTTCTCGCAGTTCAATAACGGTTTGAATTGAATATAGAACATTTTTCTCTTAAAAACGACTTCCTGCCACTAAACTACGATTATTCTTTTATTTTATATTCATAAGTTTTAAGGTCATCGGGTAACTAATCACTATAAATATTCATAACATTATCTATATATACTGGAAACACGACGCCTTTTAAGGAGATAGTCTTGGCTTTGATTCCTATAGCTGTTTAACAACAGGTGGTAGGTCATCTTTTCTGCTTTCGGCATACATATTTATTTGGTCGATATTTGGGAGATTTCCTAATTTTCCTTCTCTCTGAGAAGTGGAAATGACACAATATTCCTGAAACGTTTTCCAAGAAAACAGCATGTATTGTCTGTTCAAAATACTTCTATTATCAATCTATCAATGACGCGATATCATATTCAAAGAATCGTTATGGCTACTGTTTTTCACTAGTTCAGCTGTAGAGAAATACATCAAGTTAAATTAAGTTTGAAATTAAATTACTGTTTAATTTTTCAAAGTATGTTGATAAATTATTTAATACCTTCTTAATGAAATATAATAGAATATATATTTATAATATGTTGTGGTAACCACCACTTCTTTAAGAAATTGTGGTGACTCATCACATCTTTTGTTAGAAAATCTTGACCTTTTACAAAACACTTGAATTCGCGATGTAAATATGAAAATTGCGAAGTGAAACTAAAAACTTATTAATAAAAGTTCTGCGCCAATGGTATTAATTTCATGAAATGTATCCAACCAATGAGCACACTTTGTAGGCGCGGTTTATACATTCTTCCTCTGAGATCTGAGCCGAACACAGAACACTTAAGTTAGTTAAGAGGACGCGTTGTTTTATCCCACTTAAATATTTTGTTTTTATGTAACTTGTATTGTCTGCAATAAATGTTATTTATTTTTAAATTTTCCTTCTTAAAAAAAGTTAAATATCAACTCTAACTAAAACCATAATGTAATATAATAAATATATACTACATTAAATTACATATAAACTGTAACTTGTAATTTAATACAAAATAATATAATATAATTAATATAAAATATATTTAACATATTGTTTTAATTTAACTTTCATCCGAACTGTAACTTTCTTGAAAAATATATTTTTTAATTGTATAACGCATGAATTACATCAATTAAAATTATATTAAATAATGCAAATATTTAGCAATATAACTCACTGAAAATGAATTCCATTCAATAGAAAAAACAATTTCTTAAATTGCTATGATCTTTTTTCAGAAAGTTATAACCATTCAATGTTAACGTATGAAAGCTTATGAAATTAGAGCTTGAAAATACAATAATGTTTCATAAGTGTTAACTATGCAGTTATTTATTCCAATAGATATTAATATACTAGTACAGCAAAAAAATGTATGGAGTTTTTTGTCAAAGGGGGTTAAGTATTAATTCATTTCATACTTAAATAATTAGCATGCAAAAAATTAATATTTAATGATGCAATAAGAATATATTTATTCCTGCGAAAATATTGCTTTTTATAACGTAATACTAGATATCAAGGTTTTTAAGTATCTTTTCGTGATATTTTAAAAATTTTTTATTTGTTTTTGTAATCAAACAATCTATGAACAATTTAAAGCATGTCTTTTAAAAAAAAGTATTGTTAAACAAATAATTCTTAAATAATACAAGATATTTCCACTCAAAATTTTACTCAGCATCAAATATTTTTAATTTCTTTTCTTATTTCGAATATCTAAATTATCCTCGGATTTACAAAAGAAATTTATGTCTTAAAATAAAATTTAAATTGTTACTACACTTTCATTTGTTTTACGTAAAAATTAAAATTTACGTTTTTAAAGTTTACTTTTTACGTAAAACAAATAAAACCGCTGTTAGTACCTATTATTTAGGTGCCATTATAATTTTCTTAGAAAATAAGGAGGAAATGTTATAATACAGCTGAATAAATGTTCACACTAAAACACCATTAATTATCCATTAATTTCTAAAATGTATCACTTTGTTCTTGCAGTTTTTTTCTATTGAGATTAAATCTAAAAAGTGTATGCAATTAAAATATGTTTATTTAAAAACAAATTTGTTTATTCTTATCCAATTATTTTAACATATTAATAAATTGTTTATATAATAAATAAACCTTTAATAAACTGTTTATTATTACTTAAATGAATGAAACTGAAAAAGTACTACTTAACAATTCAATAATTTTTTATTTTAGTTTTAAACAATTATTTATTTTTATATTTAATACAATTTATTATTGTTTTTATTAATTAAATTATTTTATTTTATTAATCTAAGAACGAAAATGGGTGCCTTTAAGACTTTTATCTCATATAAGTATTATTTTATCAGCAGAAGTACTGCTGATAATTAATAATGTTATATTATTTTTTCAAATTATATCTCTAAATATTTATAAGCATACATCAGATAAAATTTAGCCTTTCTGAGGCTCTTCCGAAAATAAGAAATTGCAGATCATTTATATGAATATCTTAAGAATATAAGCTTAAAGCAAAATTGTACTGTAAATATCGCATAAATCAGAAAGCTAATGGGTTTGAACAATTTTTCATCAAACATTGATTGATGAATCTTTTTGAAAGTATGTAAACAGAAAATATTTGGATATTATATGTATTTAGCATTACCATCCTAATATTCCTTCGTTTCTTAAAAACTGTTTATTTTACATTATTTACTTTAAATATTGAAATTCTCTTACATTTACTTCATATAATAATATAGATTCAGCATTTTATAATTTTAATAAAAAATGAATTTACAAATAAATATTATTTGCTGAAATATGCAAAACATTTTAAGCACTTGATTCCATATCAAAAGTATTTATTTAATGTGTTATTAATTTACCATTTAATGATTAATTTCAATAAATATTCACTTTTCAAAAAACGTAATATAGAATTGAAATATCCTAAGATGCTTATGTTCAAATATTTAATTTATGTAGAATTAGGATTTAAAGTTAAAATATTTTGCGAATCACTTTATATATTTTAAATAAAGCAGTAATTAAATAATATTAGATTTTGTATCTTGTTTTCGTATTTACACGTTATTTGTTTCTAGGTATTCATCAGAATTATAATTTATAGGAATGTTTTAAATTAATTTAAACATGTTAGCCTTATTTTTAACATTTTAATTAAAAGAGTCATTTTTTATGTGATGATCCAATGTAAAATGGGTTTTACGCAGCTATCAAAAAGATATGATAAAAAATATAAAAATGATGAAAATTATAAGCCAATTTTTAAGTGATTTTATAAATTCAGATTCTTAACTATGAAAATTGAATTAAGGTTTCTAGCAGACTGAATAAATATCAATATTTTTATGAAAAAATTAAATTTCCTTTATTACATATAAATTACTTTTCAATATATATATTTTAAGTACCTATTTATGAAACAAAATAAGTAACAATAGTAATATCTTTAGTTTTTTGCTTATTTATAATAATATAAATCAAGAGAAAGATATATATATATATAATATATATATATATATATATATATATATATATATATATATATATATATATATATATATATATATATATATTTAAGCACTTATCCATCTGAAATATATAAGAAATTCAATATATATCAATATATAAGAAATAATATTTTTACTTTACAACTTTTTTTTAAATTTTTAGGGAAAAATTTGTCTTATGAATGCCCATACATTTTATTAAGCAATTTAAAATTTATTTTAATGTATATATAAGGGTTTCATTCTGTGGAAAAAAATTAATATTGTTTTAAATAAAAAAGTTGAGCAGCTAGAAATTGAACATAATGAATTATAATAACTTATTTATGAGATAACGAATTTTTTAATAACGTTTTATGTATTAAATGTAGGCAATTAGTAAATGATAATAAATGATTGGATACACAGATTCTAAATGATTTATAAATAAGTTATAATTGATTTTAGGATTTTAAAGTATAACAATAAATGACAGTGACAAATAGTATTCTTATTTGAATTAATGTACCTTATTTAATTTAATTTATGTAATTAATGCATTGATTTCTATTGACTTTATTCAGAAGTAGATTTTACGCAAGGTGCAGAATACCAGTTATTTCTCAATATAATATATATATATATATATATATATATATATATATATATATATATATATATATATATATATATATATATATATATATATATATATATATATATATATATATATATATATATATATATATATATATATATATATATATATATATATATATATATATATATATATATATATATATATATATATATATATATATATATATATATATATATATATATATATATATATATTCTGCTCCTTGTGTATATACATATAATAATTACACTGAATACATTCTATACATCAAGAAACATATATTTTTGTTTTTAAATAAAGTTTGTTTCAAATCTGCATTCTTAGTTATTTTTGTGCTTAATGTATCAGAGGAATAAATAAGTATAAGAAAGTAGAATATTTTACTGCAGTAAGTATTTGAGAAAAAGAGTAACCTCTTCAGCTGATGATATATTTTACGTTACAATTTACAATGATAAATTTAACTTGTTATTTTGGTAAGGAAAAGACAGAATTCGATACTTCAGTGATTAATAACTGAAAATCTACCATGAAAGCTTCTTTTTTCTTTCAAATATATATTCTCAATGAAGCAATTTATAAGGATTTATTTCCGATAACATTTGTAAATTTAAATTTATTTCAAATATGCAGTCAATTACAAAGTATACAAAGAAAGAATAAATGAAAAAATACACTTATCACAATTTTATACGATGCACTTAAAAATTTTATAATATCCTATTATGTCAGAAATTATCAAATTGCTTGAAAACAATTATCTATAATACTCTAAACTGTGTGTTCCATATATCATTTTAAATATATCAGGAAATGGAGAGAAAAAAATACTTTAATATACATTGTGCCTCATCTTTGTATTTCAGGCATATTCGTATTCATTACATTCAGCAAAACGTTGAGAAATAAAATGACAATTATGTCTAATTGAAACGACTGTTTTCATCCTTTTTATATAAAGTCGTATGTTACTTGCTTTTCACTTATTTGACAAAAATCTAGAAGGAAATTTAAAACATAAATAAATCTAAAAAAGGAGAAAGATAATTTTACATGTAAAAAAAAAATAGAAATAATGTATTGAACTACATTTGAAGCACTAAATGGTTATTTAAGAAAGTAAATTATATATGCGTATTTTATTGCGTATTGGGATTATTAAAACTAAAATATAGCATCTTAAATTGAACTATTCAATTAAATTAATACAAATAAAAACAGAGAGATCATTTATTTATTTTAAAATTAAATAGTTCAAATCAATTTGAATTTTTTACTACATACAAGTTCAACAAAAGAATCTATCGACAATCATCACTCAGGTGTTCGTTTTCTGGAACATTGTTCATTATTTAGGAAACAATTCTAAAATAAAATATATCTGTAATTGTAAAATTAGATAAATTTGAGTAAATTAAAAATGAAGTTTCAATGTCACTTTCCTTTCAATGCCGGATTAGAAAATGTTTTCCCAGAAGATCTTACGATATTTCTCTGGAACTATTTGATTAAATAATTTAACAATTTTAACGTCAGTATGCATCATAACAATAGCTCGAGTTGTTTTAATAAGATTTGAGAGAGTAATATTGCTTAAGAAGTAATTCTTTATTCACAATATTTAAAATATTTATGTGGAGTAGCAAATTAAATTTATCTGTAGAAACAGATGAGCGAGCAAGTTTATGAAGCATTGTTTTAAGTTAAATTGGTATTACGTCCCTATTTCTAGTAATAGAATGAACGATAAAATGTGAGTCGAGTGAATAAATGGAACAAAAATGAAAATAAAGGAGTCCTTTGACAATTTCCACAAATGGTATTCAGGAAAGGTTTTAGAACTTTATTTTTGATGTGAGAAAATGTTTATAAATACTTCATTTAGAAATAGATGTACATGAACCCTAGTAATAGCATACTTTCATTTTGACTTTAAAAAGTCAAAATTCATATACCTGTAAAGTTTATGTTCCATTAAAGTTGACAAATATGAATAAAAATTGAACAGTTGGATTGTATTAACATAGCCATTCGATATTTTAATTCACTTATTTTTGTTAAGTAAAAGCTACAATATCCGTTTATTTTTTCTGCCTAATATCTATACTGTTAACGATATTAATTTATTGGTTTGCAAAAGAGTAATGCAAAGTAAACATTGTATAGCGTACATTTATAAATTAACAATATTAAAAGAATATAATATTTTATACAAATCATGTATTATTTGTTATATAAAATAATATATTTACTAAAAGTAAGTTATATTTATTACAAGAAACAAATTTTATGAAACAAAAAGTTATTGAGAGTCATGGAGAGTCATAATTCCGAAAAAATGCGTATTTATGAAATTCTGTGGGCTATAAAAAGTGAGGACACACATTTTTTTACTTTAAATTAAAAATTCTAAAAATACTAACTATCTTATTTATTTTAACTCATCATATATATTATAAATTTTCGTTTATCAAAAAGTTTATAAAATTAATAACTTTGTGAACTTTTTCTTGAAATACAGCCCATATTAGACCATGACTTTCCTTGATTCCAAAAGAATCCGCTTCGTGCCTTAGCTTTTTAATTTGTTATTTTCATGTTTTTAAGATCTTTGTCAACCTCCTCGAGTCACTTTTTCCTTGCTTTTTCTCATTTCCTCTAATTCTGACACAAACCTTTAAAAAATTTTTATACACCGCTTGTCATTCCTTCTCTCTAAGAGAATTAAATAAATAAATTTTTAACTTGCTAATAAATCTCTACATAAGCGTTTTATCAAAATCAAATGCAAAAAAATGTTGATGAAAAAACTTTCATTGATAATAACTTTGAATTATATATAAAAAAAAAACGTAAAATATTTTTAGTTTATAATTTGTCTCCAATAAATCTCAGTTTATAATTATTATAAACCAGTGAAACGATATTGGTTCACTAATAAATCAAAATTAACGTTTTTAAAACTAATACAGAATTCTTAATTTACTTTTGAAATTTCATTCTAATTTCATTACGAATATGTAATATTTGAATAGAGTATATTATCATATCATAAAAAACACATTTTATGCTTTTTCTTTAATATTGTTCTGTTAAAATTAAAAAATATATAGAATGATCTTTATCGCTAATTTTAAAAATATGGAATAGTGAATTAACTCTAATGTAATTAAATAATTTTATTATGCGTAGTAAATATATCTAAATTCAAGAAAATAATCAGCAAATATTTTTCAACAAATAAAAAAAGTAATTACAAATTATTATTAATTACTATTGATTAAGTCATATCTGTTTTTAAAAAAGAAATTTTAAAAATAAACAGAAAGACAAGACA